>CM060336.1:17993447-17995947 GCA_030674155.1 Stramonita haemastoma
ACAACCAAGTTTCTTTTTTTCATATTGGAATAACTTTTGTTCTGCTTTTTCCACAATCTGATAACATTCTTGTAGTGACAAATGAAGTGTCAAATTTTCCACATCTATCAATTGTTTTGCCCCATTTTTTGCTAAAAGATCAACTGTTTCATTGTAATGTATACCAGAGTGAGATGGAATCCAACAAAAAGTTATATCTGAACCTTTTAAGGTGAGGAGATGAATTAAATGACAAATCTCAAAAACAAGTTCTGATCTAACTTTTGTTTGCATAGAACTGATGGCTTGAATTACTGATTTGGAATCAACACAAAAAAGAATGCGGAAAACAGCTCTAGGGAAATCAATTAGGAAATTGAGTGCCATTAATATTGCTATGAGTTCTGCTGTAAAAATTGAAATATTTCCCCAAGATGAAATGATTTTTCCGATTTCAGCTCTGGTATAATGTATGCAGCACCGGCATTATTGTTTAAGACTGAGCCATCAGTGAAAACTTTTAAATGGTTTGAATAGTATTCTTCCAAATGAATTTTTGCTTGAGAAGATACTAGATTTATATTACAATTCTTTATTAAGTCAATATAATTTATATCAAAGTGTGCTCTTTTGAGTTCCCAGGTTGGAGTGGGGGATACTTCATCTCTTTTAGCAATATTTGTATTTGGATTGAATCCGGCACTTATAAATGTTTGAGATGTATATGTACCCAATGTGGTATTAGAGGATATCGATCTTGCTCTCTTTGGAAAATCTCTGTCTGACTTAAGATTTATTGTCGATTGCAAATTATTTTTAACAGTTTGACTTCTTAGGACAAATTTACAACAAGCAATCCTTCGGTGATTTTCTAGTGGTAGAATTCCAGATGCACTATATGTTTTTAGACAAGAGGCATGGACTGGTAGACCTAGAGCCAGTTTGTATGCTCTACAGTCTATACTTTGAAGTTTTTTTAACAGATATTTTGGAGCATTGAAAAATACTTCTTGGGCATACGTCAATTTTGAACGAATTAAAGATGTTGAAAGATGAAGTAAAGTAAGAATATCCTGACCCCATGACTGTTTGCTAATAACTTTCAAAATATTTAAGGTTTTCCTTGCTTTATTCAGAATGTACTCAATGTGATAGTTCCATGTCAATTTTGTTGTAAGAAATACTCCAAGAAATTTGGCTGTTTGCTTGTATTCGAAAATTCCATTATCTATTCCAAACTTAGGCAATAGAGTTGGATTTGATCCATTATTAAAAAGAACCATGTGTGTTTTATCAGTCGATAGAAGTAACCCATTTTCATTCATATAGTTTGATATCATGTTAAGTTCATTTTGATACAGCTTTTTAATGTAGTTCAAGGATCTTGTAGGAGTGTTCTTTTTCATTGATACATTCATCCACATACAAATATCATCAGCGTATTGAGCTAATTCTACATGCTTAGATAATATGTCTGGTAAGTCACGCATTGATATGTTGAATAATAAAGGTGCAATGACTGACCCCTGTAGAATGCCCATTTGAAGAGACTTTGTAGATGAATATGTAGTCCCTATTCTAGTCCTAATTTTTCTGTTTCCCAGAAAATCTTTAATGAAGTTATACATGTGCCCTGATAATCCAATAGTTTTAAGTTTATACAATAATCGAGAATGCCATACTTGATCGTAGGCTTTGGTAACATCAAAAAATGTTGCCAGAAGACATTTTCGCCTGGCAAACTGATATTTAATTTGTGTGGTCAATTTTACAAGATGATCGACCGATGACCTTCCTTTCCTGAAACCGGCTTGATTAACAGGAATAATGTTATTCTTTTCACAATAATAAACAAGTCTGTTCAAGACAATTTTTTCTAGCAGTTTACAGACGTGAGATGTAAGTGCTATAGGCCTGTAACTATTTATACTGGTGTTTGGCAATAACCTAGCATCATCACCTTTTGATACCAATATTGACTATTTTCCTGTCACTTGTCAGTTGTAATTTGGATAATCTGTAACTTCACAGATTTTTTTTTTCTCTCTCTTTTTTCTTGTGGGTTTTTTGTGGGATTTTCTTTGTTTGTTTTGGGGGTATTTTTATTTTTATTATTATTATTATTATTATTATTATTATTATTATTATTATTATTATTATTATTTTAACATTTTCTTTATCATTAATATTTTTTATTTTTTATTTATTTATTTATTTTTTTTTATTATTGATCACTTGTTGCCATTTCCCCCACCACCCCCTTTTCCCCTCAGTTGTTTTATCTGGCATACTCTTTAACTAAGCCTAGAAATTAACCCTGTTTTTACTAGATCTAATTCGTGGTAGGTCTTTCTGTACACCCCCCCCCCCCCCCCCCAACACACACACACACTCGCACGCACGCACGCACACTCACACACACACACACACACACACACACACACACACACACACACACACACACACACACACACACACACACACACACACATCCTTTCCTGGTATACCAAAAGAAGGTAAA
>CM060336.1:18000947-18010947 GCA_030674155.1 Stramonita haemastoma
GTGTGTGTGTGTGTGTGTGTGTGTGTGTACGCGCGCGCGTGTGTGTGTGTGAGTGAGTGTGGGTGTGTGTGTCTGTCTGTCTGTCCCTGTCTGTCTGTCTGAATGTATATCTCTGTGTCTGTGTCTCTCTTTTACGTTCTGTATCAATCTCTGCATCTGTGTGACCGTCTATAGCCTGGTTGACTACATAGGCAACAGTCTGCCTGCCTACCTGCCTGCCTGCTTGCCTGCCTCTCTCTGTGTCTATGTCTCTCTCTGTCTCTGTCTCTGTCTATCTCTCTTTGTCTTTCTGTCTCTGTCTCTGTCTTGCTGTCTGTCTCTTTCTTCTGTCTCTGTTGTCTGTCTCCTGTCTCTGTCTGTCTGTCTGTCTGTGTCTGTCTGTCTGTCTGTCTGTCTGTCTGTCTCTGTCTCTGTCTGTCTGTCTGTCTCTGTCTCTCTCTGTCTCTCTCTCTGTCTCTCTCTGTCTCTCTCTCTGTCTCTCTCTCTGTCTCTCTCTCTGTCTCTCTCTCTTCTCTCTCTCTCTCTCCTCTCTCTCTCTCTCTCTCTCTCTCCTCTCTCTCTCTCTCTCTCTCTCTCTCTCTCTCTCTCTCTCTCTCTCTCTCTCTCCTTCTCTCTTTCGTTTCTGCTCTTCTTCTTCGGAGACACAGAGATAGAGGCAGAGACAGAGACAGAGAGGCAGACAGACAGAGAGACAGAGAGACAAGAGAGAGAGACAGAGAGACAGAGAGACAGAGAGACAGAGAGACAGAAACAGAAACAGAAACAGAGACAGATACAGAGACAAAGACAGAGACAGAGAGACAGACAGACAGAGAGAGAGAGAGGGGGTGGGTGGGGAGAGAGAGGGTGGAGGGAGCAGAAAGCATGAATGTTTGTGAACTGGTGAAAAAAAAAAAACTTTGTGTTTAATGGTAATGGTATGCAATGATTAAATATTGTATGACACAGTTCAAAGGTGTTTAAAATGGTGAAACAATTCATATAATTATGATTTTGAAAGAACGCCTGTAACGATTGAATATAGTATTACCAGGAAAAGATTACAAGCAATAGGGAAAGATAGCATGTAATGGTGCAAAAAAGCATAATTATCATAATTGTGAAAGACTGTATGTAATTGTAAACAAAAAGCAGGTTTTTCAGAAAGAACGCATCTGAAGGTGAAAGAATGCATAACATGGTGAACAATCGCATACATATGATTGTGAACATTTGCATATTTATAACGGTGAAACAAAAATTAATGTGTGTGAGGGTGAAATAATGCATTGAGTGGTAAACAGATTGCATGTGATGGTGAAATTATGCATACACTGGTAAAAGAATGCATACTATGGTGAAAATTGCATAATATTATATTGAAAAGACATACACTGGTAAAAAACCAAAAATGCATACACTGGTGAAAGAATGCATACACTGATGAAAGAATGGTACACTGGTGAGAGAATGGTACAGTGGTAAATCGATGCGTATGCTGGTGAAAGTCCCTAAGTACAGAAGACCTTCCCTTACTCCTGTGCTGTTTTTACATCTAGTCCCCTGTGTATGCAGTTTTGCTAATTTTGTCATCCGTTCCTACCAATACACAATGGTCTTTCTCTTCCGAAAAGGGGAACGAGTTTTAACGTGTGCACAAGATGTTCTGCGTGCATTTGCACACGGGACCTCGGTTTATAGTCTCATCCGAAAGACTTTTGGAGGAGGGAGGGGGTGGGGTGGGATTGGAGTCGGCACTGATGTTAACTCCAGAGGAAAACAACCTCTTGAACGAGATTCGAACCCGGGTCAGCAGATCACGAACGCATCTCTCTGACGACCATGCTATCCCATCCCGCATTATTTTATTCTTTTATTTATTCATTTTATTCTTTTATATCGAGGATAACGGGATAAGCACTCATGTGCTTTTCTTCATCCAGTCCCCGTGTGTATGCAGTTGTGTAAATATTGTCATCTGTTCCCACCGGCACACAATGGCCTACTCGTACGAAAAGCGGAACAGGATTTAACGTGTGCGGGAAAGATGTTCTGCGTGCGTTCGCACACGGGGCCTCGGTTTACAGTCTCATCCGAAAGACTTTTGGGGAGAGTAGAGTCATCACTGATGTTAACTCCATGGGAAAAATCCCCTCCAACGGGAATCGAACTCAGGTCGTCAAATTGCCAGCGCAATGTTCAGACCACTAGGCTATCCCGTTCCCCTGTACACATAAGAAGGCTTATGCAATAGCCACACAACCCAATTCTATGTAATGTTAAGGTACAGGTGTTTCTATAAGCTTAAAAGATGCCTCTTACCACACAGCATGACAGTCTCAAGTCACGACAAGAGATCTTATATAATGCAGCAAGGTATAGTCTATTACAGGCCGACAGAAAACTATAATATCAAAGGAAAATAGTCACAACAGATTTAATGCCTATGTGTGTGTGGGTATGTGTGGGTGTGGGGGTGGGGTGGGGAGGAGGGGTTGGGTGTGTGTGTGTGTGTTGTGTGTGTGTGTGTGTGTGTGGTGTGTGCGTGTTGTGTGTGTGTGTGTGTGCTGTGTCTGTGTCTGTGTCTGTGTCTGTGTGTGTGTGTGTGAGTGTGTGTGTGTGCGTGTGTGCGTGCGTATGTGTGTGTGGGCATATTATGTGTATGCATGTGCGTGTGCCTCTCTCTCTCTCACTCTCTGTCTGTCTGTCTGTCTGTCTGTCTGTCTGTCTACCTGTCTGTCTGTCTGTCTGTCTGTCTATCTCTCTGTGTGTCTCTCTTTCAGTCTTTGTCTCTGTTTCTATGTCTCTCTACCTGTCTCTCTGCCTCTCTGTCTGTCTGTCTGTCTATCCCTCTCTCTCTCACTCACTCTCTCTTTCTCTTCTTTTCTCTTTACCATAATAATTATGGAATCAATGCCATGACATCTTGTGCAGCGGTAAGTAGCCTATTTTTTCTTAGTTAAAACGCATGTTTTGTTCCCAGTCCCGTTTCCTACTATCCCCTCTTGGAGATATGGGGGCTTACAGCTTACTTTAATAAGGTTTTCTCATTGTCATTTTGATTTATTTTTACAAAATATAGCGCTATATAAGTTCCATGTATTATTATTATTATTATCATTATTATTATATATTATTATTATTATCATTATTATTATTATTATTATTATTATTATTATTATTATTATTATTTTCTCTTCATTTCTTTTTATGATATTCAGGGCACACATTAATTCAAGCTTTATGGTCAGTGGAAACACACTATACAATCTACACTCACTGGGCAGTCCTCTTTTTTTTTTTTTTATAGTAGACACAACATGACTGTAAAGGGTAACGACAGCTACAAGAAGCGAAAAAGGGTGTGAAAGGAGGAAAAGTGTTTAAAAAATAAAAGGGGGGAGGGGGGTAAGGTAAGGTGAGGTAAGGGGTAGAAGAGTAGTAGATGGAATCGAGGAAGTAAAAAAAAAACAAAAAACTAACCGTGTCAGGGTGTAAAAAAAAGAGGGGTGTGTGTGGTGAGGTGGGTGGGTATGTGTGGGGGGGAGGGGGTTGTCTTCATTATATTTACGGGTGCCTGGGTATGTTGATGAGGGTTTTACCCGCCCCGCCAACTCGAACTAACGAGGCAGGTTGAGCTGATTATTTCCCCGTGACTGGCACTGTAGGCTGGCTAGCTGCAGCTATACTTAGGCTAGCGAGCTATCTGCTTTCTCCCGTGACTGTTGAATAGGGGCAGAGACGATGAGAGGAGGAAAAGAAAAGGGGATGGGGGAGGACGGGGAGGGGGGGGGGGGGAGGGGGTGGGGGAGGACGAGGAGGGGGGGAGGGGAAGTTGGACAGAGGCGGGCGGGGGATGGGAGGGGGTAGGGTGTAAGGGGAAGGTCTTCTTTACTTGGGGACAAATCGCGGGGCGGTTTGGTTTAAAACAAAAAACAACCTAAACTATTACGCTAAACACCAAACAGTATGAAGTATGAACAAACTCTTTTCTTCACCAAATAAGAATTCTTTGCTCAATGTTGTTAAAATGATTGATATTATCAGAAATAATAGATAAAATTTGTGAGTTTGATACGAATAAGCAGACAATTATTTGTTTCTTTGTTTGTTCTAAGGTAATTGTTCAACTATTTAGCTACATGGTGCATGTTTGTTGTTCAGTTATGGATTTTGTTTATTGCTGTTATGTAAAAATCCTCCATATCCCAAAAAGGGTTAGTAGTAAAATAAAGAATTTGAATTTGGTTAGAGTGTGTGGGTCCTACTACTTCTTGATCTTGACAATAAAATTTGGAAGGAGTGGAGGTTCGTGCCTACCTACATTAAGGGGAAGGGATAGCCTAGTGGTCAGAAGATTGCGCTTGCAATTTGACGACCCAGGTTCGATTCCCGCTGGAGGGGATTTTCCCCTGGAGTTAACATCAGTGCTGACTCCACCCTCCCCAAAAGTCTTTTGGGTGAGACTATAAACCGAGGACCCGTACGTGTGCGAACGCACGCAGAACACCTTGCGCATAAGTTAAATTCTGTTCCACTTTTCGTAGGAGTAGGCCATTTTGTGCCGGTGGGAACAGATGTCAATATTTACACAACTGCATACACACGGAGACTAGATGAAAAAAAGCACATGAGTGCTTATCCCATTATCCTGGATATAAAAGAAAAAAGAAAGAAACAAAGGTTGGGGCCTAACCGTCGGAGGGGATTCTGTTTACCAAAAACAATCAGGAGCCAAAAAAACCAACCCCGAAAGACATTATAATTATAGCCAAAAAGGGTTATGTATGTAGGGGAACAACACAAGGATGCATTTCATCAGAGAAGTAGGAATCGAGAGGCAATAAACCAGTTGGAGGAGAAGCTAAACATCTGACGAAGAGAGAGAGAGAGAGAGAGAGAGGAGAGAGAGAGAGAGATTCGGATTCGGATTCGGATAGTTTATTCATTAGGCCATGGCCCCTCATGAAGGGGATAGTGAACAAAACATATATCATGAAAACTGTAAAACAAATGAAATAAACAAGCAAATTTTGCCTTTATATTAAGTAACAGAACAGCATGACTATGACATAGCAATTTCTCTTAATCTAAACGATTTAAACAAAAAAAGAGACAAATTCCGTAACTCGTTATGTCTAACAGATGCCATTAGTAAGCTTAGTTTGAAGAGACAAGGCTCTTGATAATATTTTGGCAGTATATATCTTTCTCTAATGTCTTGATAGGCTGGACAACATAGCACAAAGTGTACTTCATCTTCTTTATCTGTTCTACACAATGGACAAATCAAATCATTTTCACTGAAGTCTCTGTATCTAAAGTAGTGCGTGGCTAAATCAGACACACCTAACCTGAATCTGGTCAAAATATATTTCAAGTGCAAATCCATATCAATTGTCAAATACAATTTCAATTCATGCGAACTGGAAAATGTTCTATACAGGCAAAATCGTTCACTATTTTGAATGTGGTCATCCCAGTCTTGCCATCTGCTATCAATCAGACGTTGACGGAAAGCTTTAATGAACACGTTTATACTACCAACACCTTGATTTAGCCATACATCACCAAAGCCATGTTTATTTAGACAGACACGTACATCTGTAACCCAGTTATTTTTTCCTCTAATATCTAGTTCATACAACATTTTATAAGCCTTAAAAGGAATTCTTGTTTCGTCCATTTGCAGAAGTTTAAGCCAATAACGTATGGTTTGTACAACAGAATTTATGTAAATTGGGTATCTATTTGTTTCACCGTAAACAAAATCATTAGGAGTTCGCCTATCAACACACAAAAATCTCTTTAAAGCATACAAGTGTAAGGACTCACAATGACTAGCTGCATTACTTAACCCCCATAGTTCAGAACCATACTGAGCAATAGGTTGTACCTGAGCATCAAAATAATTTCAGGAACAACCTCAAAGATGTATTTTGTAAAGAAGTCAGCCCTTTCATGATACATATCAATGCATGTTTTGCTTTACTTACGAGATCTTTACAAGCAGAAACAAAACTTAAACGTGTGCTAAAATATATTCCTAAATACTTATAAGCATTGACAACTGGCATTGCAGTATTACCATATAACCATCTTTCTCTTGCACTCAAATATCCCCCTTTCCTGAACACAATGATATTGCTTTTACGCATATTTACTTTTAGTTGAAGAGAAGTGGCAGCATGCTGCAAGTTATTCAGTTGGGTCTGTAAACCGATAACAGTTTCAGATAACAAAACAACATCATCCGCCAACAAAAGAATAAACAACTCTAAACAATCATTAGATAATGTGGCACCGTGTCTTCCATTAGCAATAACATTCACAGCAAGTTCATTAATAAAAAGAGAAAACAACACAGGACTACATACATCACCTTGTTTTACACCAGTTGTACAATTGATACAGTCTGTCAGTTGTGCACCACTTCTAACTCTACATTTCACAGTGTCATACATGCTTTGCACACATTTGTATAGTTTACCTTTAACTCCATTTTTCAACAGGATAGGCCATAACACATGTCTATTTACAGTATCAAACGCTTTTTCAAAATCAATAAAGGCTACATAGAGTTTACGATTCAAAGAGAATTGCTTTTGTACAAAGGCAAGAAGTGCAAACATGTGGTCAGTAGTAGAATAACCTTTCTTAAAACCAGCCTGATGGTCACCAGTGATGTTATTGTATTCTACCCATTCCTGTAGTCTATTATTTATTATAGTACTAAATATTTTGCTACTTATGTTACTTAAAGATATACCCCGATAATTATTCGGATTATTCAGATCACCTTTTTTAAACAGAGGTAAAACAATAGATTCAGTCCAGCTCTGAGGATAGATGCCCCTATCGAATAAAGCATTGAAAAATGCCACAAAAAACTGTACAACCTGATCATTCGAATTTTTGTATATTTCACTTATAATGCCATCAGGCCCAGGGGCCTTACCAGCTTTCAACTTTCTCAATGCATAAAGGACTTCTTCTTTAGAAATTGGGCGATTGATATGGT
Source organism: Stramonita haemastoma (assembly GCA_030674155.1). Lineage (NCBI taxonomy): Eukaryota > Metazoa > Mollusca > Gastropoda > Neogastropoda > Muricidae > Stramonita > Stramonita haemastoma. The sequence goes on from CM060336.1 coordinate 18,007,948, forward strand.
CATCCTCCTCATCACTTTCATTACCCAAGTGTATGTTTTCACCAGTTGTCTCCCTTTCTAAAAGGGTTTGAAAATGGCGAAACCAAACATCAAGACTGATTTCATTTTTAGGTTGTTTTCTTTTAAAGGAACATTTCCTAACACTATTCCAAAACTCTTTTTGATCTTGAATTGCATTTACAAGGTTAGATAATAACGCCTGATTATATTCTTTGCGTTTTCTATCCAATAAATTCTTATACTCACGTCTATATTTTCTATATTCATGACGATCTTTTATATTTTTGGTTTGGCGGTATTTACGTAACATTCTTCTCACATTTTTTCTATTACTTCTACATTCCTGATCAAACCAATCATATGATCGTTTACTCGTACTTCTATTAACAGGAACATTCTTTTTCATACACTCTGCACATTCTTGCATACATTTGTTAAATACATCAAGTGCACTGTTTATATCAACATCAATAAGATCAATAGCCATACTAATCCTTGTTCGAGACTGTTCTGTATTTAGAATCTCGCTAAAGAGTCCAGCATTATCATTATTCCACACTAATTTTTCTAATGTCTGATTGTTGGCTGTTGTATCTGTACAATGTATATTTTCTTCTGGGAAAATTAAACTGCATGTTAATGGCATATGATCAGAGTCAATCCGATCAACAATGCACATTTCACATGTATCATACACAAGGGAAAAAAGGTCACTTGACAATATAAAATAATCATTTACACTACTTCCAAAATCAGAGATGTATGTGTAGCGACCTTCAAGGTCACCATTACATACACCATTCAGAATATTCAAATCTAAGGCAGTACACATATTCAAAAGCATTTTACCATATGCATTCAAACACTTATCCTCTGAAGAACGACTGGCATTAAGAGACTGACTTCTATATTGAATGTCTAAACCAAAATCATCAAAAGAATTTAAAAAAATGTTTGATGTTCTGCTATTCAGGTCACCACAAAGAATCACATACACATCATTTTGTAACAGAATATCAGCTAAACATTCTTCAAGGACATGGATTCCATTATCAAGATCAAAGTATGCATAGAAAGGGGACCCCTCTGGCGGAATATATGTACAGATATAAAACACATCTTTCAATGTCCCAAACAGCTGTTTATCAATATGAAACACACATATATTAGCAAACTCTAAGTCAACCATCTTCACATATGAAGCAAAACAATTTTTTATTAAGCACACTATGCCACCAGAGCGTCTACCTTGGTTGGAAAATTTTATTGCAGGTTTACAGTAAACATCATAACCAGGAAAAATATTGCAATCAACTGTATCCATGAAAGACTCAACTAGACACACAAAATCAAAAGTGCAAACAAAAGAGACAAAATCATGATCATTAATTTTGGAGAACAAACCATTCACATTCCATGACAAGAAACAAAACGACCGCTTATTTACAAAGGTTGGTGAATCATCAGCATCCACCCGAACACTTTCACCAACTAACTTTCCATCCTCACATCCACACCTTCCATCTACATCGGACAGCACACTTTCATTCCCATTCGGTCCATCAACAATCGAAAACACACTTTTATTTCCACTCATTTCGTCAACAACAGAAAACACACTTTCATTCCCACTCTTTCCATCAGCAACTGACAATCCACTTTCGTTTTCATCTGATCCATCAACAACTGACAACACGCTTTCATTCACACGTGACACAATCTTATTTTTAACTCTGTCAACACACTGTGTGGATTTGTTTTTTACGTGTTCAACACCAACTGCCAACTCATGCCTGTAGCGCTGGGCAAGAGGCCTTTGCGCACGTGCAGTATTTTCCGAGTGTTGTTTAGGCGGTGTTGGAAATTTTTTGCTACCCTTTTTATCGTTTTCTGAGTCCCCTGGACAAAAATTGCACAAAGCAATGGGCTGGCCGTTTTCCTATCTAGGCTCTGTCAGCTGACCCTGATCATTCAGAAAGTACTTTTTGTTGTCAATGATGAGATGGTCAAAAACCATAAAGGCTTTCCGACCATCACTTCTGGCTTTTTTCAGATGGGGTGACAGCTTCTGCCTAGTTTCCCGCACACGGGAGGAGAAATCCTCACCAATAAAGACATTGCTTCCCTTCAGCCTTTTTTTCTCCCTGAGAATCATTGCCTTATCTTTATAAAATGTACATCGGGCAATTATAGGGGCGTCATCTTTGTCACCAAGTCGATGTACTCTGTCGAAGTCAATGGTTTTAGTCAGGTCCAGTTTGTCAGTCAGTAGGTCTTGGACAATCCCTTCACAATCTTCTTTCCTTTCACTTGAATCACGCTTAATGCCATAGAAAATCAGATTATTACGTTTGGATCTTCCTTCCAAGTCGTCAGTCTTTTTCTCCAGGACATCAATCTTTTCCATCAGTTCTACATTTGTCTTTGTCAGCTCCTCATTTTTGTCACGAAGCACACTCACCTCCTCCCGCAGACCCATCACCTCTTCCCTGAGGACTTCAAACTTCTCGTTGAGGTCCCGCAGGCCTTGCTCCACAACACCAAACCTGGCGTTCATGGTGCTGTCCATGGTCCTCAGCATGTCCTTGATTTCGTCCATGGAAGAAGGGTCCGGGGCAGGAGGTGGGGGAGAGGCAGATCGACGGCCACTGTCCGATGCGCTGCGTGTCTTCGCCATGCTGCTCCTCCGTCCGCTGTTGGTCAGCAGGCTCTGCTTCAGGGCTTCAGGTCGTGGAGGCACAGGCCCAGGGTTTCTCTCCACGTCTCCACACCGAAGAAGTGTCCCGCCCCAAAATAACAGGGTAAGGAGTAACCCAAGGGTTACACCGTCTAGTCGGCGACGCGGGTGACAGCATGGCGAACCTCATCGCTGCTTTTTCCTTAGCCCTTCGTAACATGAAAGCTACGAATACGGGGTGAAAACAGCCACAGGCCCCCTGAAGACTAACGGTGCGAAGGCATGGTATGTCGCACGGCTCCTGGCAGACTATCGGACCAAAG
>CM060336.1:18018447-18020947 GCA_030674155.1 Stramonita haemastoma
ATTGATTGATTGACAGAGGGAGAGAGACAGAGAGAGAGACAACAGAAGGAGAGAGACACACAGACAAGACAGAAGACGAAAGACAGAGATAGAGACAGGCAAGAACAGACAAGACGAGACAGACAGACAGACAGACAGGAAGGACATTGTGGGTGTGTGTGTGTGTGTGTGTGTTGTGTGTGTGTGTGTGTTGTGTGTGTTGTGGTGTGTGTGTGTGCGTGTGCGTGCGTGAGTGTGTGTATGTGTGTGTGGTTTTTTTTTTTATATGTATGTATGTATGTATGATGGATGGATGGATGGATGGATGATGGATGGGTGGATGGATGGATGGATGATGGTGGATGGATGGATGAAGGATGTATCGTGTGTGTGTTTGGATGGATGGATGGATGGATGGATGGATGGATGATGGATGGATGGATGGATGGATGGATGGATGGATGGATGGATGTGTGTGTGTGTGTGTGTGTGGTGCTGTGTGTGTGTGTGTGTGTGTGTGTGTGTGTGTGTAGTGTGTAGTGTGTGTGTGTGTGTGTGTGTGTGTGTGTGTGTGTGTGTGTACGTGTGTGTGTGTGTGTAGGCAATATTCTACTTCTGCTTCCAATGATGTACAGGCTTTTACAAAAGTCCACTCCAAATATTGCATAATAATTTGGTACAAGCTCGGTCGTTATGTAAAATATGTTTTATTATTCTCCTCTCTTTTGAATTGCAAGCATAATATAATTCAGTGTTCGTGATTAAGAAAAAAAAGAACTATTTGATTGTTGAGTTGGAACTCTGCCTTGTAGAACCTGTATTCTTACTTCCAGGTTCGAAAAGATGATGCAGAGATTTTAATAGGACAGTTTCTTCTTTCTGCGCAGTTATGTTGTGTTTTTTTGTCCATCGTTTGCCAAGTATTTTTTATTAGATTTGTGTCTGTGTTTGTTTTAATTTAGTTTTTTGTTGTTGTTTTTTCTGGTGAATGAGAGAATGGATCCTTTTCCTGTTATAAATCAAAGACACTTGAAGAGATGACGTAAGTTAAGTTTCCATAATTGTCCGCTTCTGTTCAGTTGTTTTTTGTTTTCTTTTTTTTTTTTTCTATTTTGTGTGTTCTTTTTTCTTTTTTTTTTCTTTTTTTTTCTTTCTTTCTTTTTCTTTCTTTCTTTCTTTTTCTTCTCTCTTTCTTCTTTTCTTTTCCTTTCTTCTTCTTTCTTTCTTTCTTTCTTTCTTTCTTCTTTCTTTTTTTTCTTTATCTGTATAGTTACTTCTTTCCTTCTTCTAAACATTCCATCCATTATTGAATTTCCATTGCTTCATTTTGTCTTTCTTTCTCATTCAGTCCTTCTGGTTTTTTCTCTTCTTTTTATTTCTCTCTCATTTATTTTTTCTATCTTTTTTTGTCTTTTTTCTTTTCTCTCTCCACACTCTTTTTCCTAGAACTTTTTCTGCCTCTTTTCTTTTTCTTTTTCTCAGTTAATTGTATTTGTACGATGCTTGGTTATTAGTGTTGTGTCTTGTATAGTCTGACTCAGACATACATGTACTACTGGAGAGTGGTGTTTTTATTTTTCTAAATTTATTTATTCTTTTATATCGAGGATAATGGGATAAGCACTCTTGTGCTTTTTTACATCCAGACCCGGTGTGTATGCAGTTTTGTAGATGTCATCTGTTCCCACCGGCACAGATGGCCTACTCTTACGAAAAGCGGAACAATTTATGGCGCAAGATGTTCTGCGTGCGTTCGCACACGGGGCCACGGTTTATGGTCTCATCCGAAGGACTTTTGGGGAGAATGACTCCAGGAGAAAAGTCTCCTCGACCGGAATCGAACCCGGTCGTCAAATTGACAGCACAATGTTCTGACCACTAGGTTATCCGTATCCCCCGTGTCAGTTTCGTTACATAATCATGTCGATATTGGTATATTGGAGTCAAATGTTTTGAAAAAACACAGGATATTAAAGTCATTCCACCTTCCAATTAAAACTCCTATTTTCCTCTTTGATACTTACTAGCTTTATATCAGGAATGGAAAAATCGAGCCTTAAGGCCATCATACGCATAATGGATGATAATTGTTTCTTCTTCCTTCTTCTTCTTCTTCGATAAGCACTTTGATCAACAACTATTTTCTGACATGACACAATAATCAAAAAGTCCTTGCGGTTACCGTTAAGTACCGATAATATAGACCAAGTGCTTCTGATTTGGTATGGGAGAGATCGTTATTTTTTGTTTAAAGTCTATCTGAAAAAAGGGCAGGAGAATGGACCAAAAAGACAGAAATAGCCAAGATTGAGGTGCCAGGATGAAAAAAGAACAGAGCAGAAACAAAGAAGAGGATAGAAAAGAGGGAATTCCTAGCACAGAATTTCCAGAAGGTGTGGATGCTATTTACACTGACAGACCCCCAGCATTCACATGGGTAGAATATGATGATAACTAAAGATGTGGACTCAAAGCCTGCACTGAAGCATAAAATTCAGGTGCATTCGCAACCACCATCACC
>CM060336.1:18030947-18038447 GCA_030674155.1 Stramonita haemastoma
TATGTATGTATGATGTATGCATGTATGAGTATGCATGTATGTCAACTATACTTGTATAAACGTAAGTATGTGTGGCGCGCACATACGCACGCACTAGTGTGTGTATGTATGTATGTATGTATGTATGTATGTATGTATGTATGTATGTATGTATGTATGTATGTATGTATGTATGTATGTATGTATGTATGTATGTATGTGTGTGTTGTATGTAAGTATGTATGCATGCTGCATGATGCATGTATGTATGGTATGTATGTTGTATGTATGTATGTATGTGATGTAGTATGTATGTATGTATGTTGTGTTGTATGTATGTATGTATGTATGTATGTTGTATGTGTGCGTGTTGTTTGTGTGCCTCAGCACTGTGTCTGTGTGTTTGTGTGTCTGTGTGTAGGTGTGTGCGTGTGTTTGTGTATGTATATATCTGCCTATATGTGTATCTGTGTGTGCGTGTGTGCACACGTACACCTGCATAATTATGTGTGCATTCGTGCACGGGTATAATCATGTACATAATTATGCTTGGAAACGATTGGTCAACAGATGCGAGTGTAAGAACGAATGAATAAGATTCGGTGAAAGATTAAGACATAATGTAATATGATGATAGCACTGATTCAATTGAAACTTTGACTGCAAAACATTCCAAAATCCTCTTACAAAAGGGTATTTCTGATGTATTGAAACTTTCAACTGAACACCCTGATATGCTTTCATACGGGATGGCCTAGTGGTCAGAACATTGGCTGGCAATTTTTTCAGTGTTGACTGTTACTCTCTCCACCAAAAGTCTTTGGACGAGTCTGTAAACCGAGGCCCGCGTGCGAACGCACGCAGAACATCTTGCGCACACGTTAAATCCTGTTCGCTTTTCGTAAGAGTAGGCCATTGTGTGCCGGTGGAACAGATGAACAATATTTACACAACTAATATACGCCGGGACTGGATGAAAAAAGCACATGAGTGCTTATTCCACTATTCTCGATATAAAAGAATAAATAAATGAATAAATAAATAAGACCTTTTCTTTGTTTCAGCTCTGGTCGTCCGATTTTTGACAAACCGTTTCATTTGGGAATATGACCCTACGCTAGGTAAGTTGCTTTGTTGTTTTGTTTTTTTTATTTTGTAGTGTGTTTTCTCCCCAATCTGTTATTGACTAGCCTAAATAATCTCTCTCTCTCTCTCTCCTCTCTCTCTCTCTCTCTCTCTCTCTCTCTCTCTCTCTCTCTCTCTCTCTCTCTCTCTTCTCTCTCTCTCTCTCTCTCTCTCTCTCTCTCTCTCTCTCTCTCTCTCTCTCTCTCTCTCTCTCTCTCTCTCTCTCTCTCTCTCTCTCTCTCTCTCTCTCTCTCTCTTAAACGAGGCCCGTGTGCGAACGCACGCAGAACATCTTACGCACACGTTAAATCCTGTTCCGCTTTCGTAAGGTAGGCCATCGTGTGCCGGTGGAACAGATGCATATTTACAACTGCATACACACGGGACCGATGAAAAAGCACATGATTGCTTATCTGTTATCCCGTATAAAGAATAAAATAAAAATCTCTCTCTCTCTCTCTCTCTCTCTCTCTCTCTCTCTCTCTCTCTCTCTCTCTCTCTCTCTCTCTCTCTCTCTCTCTCTCTCTCTCTCTCTCTCTCTCTCTCTCTCACTCTTGTTCGTTTGGCGTGGTTTTTTGTGAAAATTGAGGTAGCAAATTATTTTGGGGGGGCTGCTTAAACAAACAAAATAACAGAAACAAAATCAAGCAAACAAACATACACACACGCACGCGAAACGCACGCACGAGCACACACACACACACACACAACACACACACCACACACACACATCACCACACACACAAAACACACACACACCACACACACACACACAAATTCAAATAGGAAAATGTATGCGTCTTAGCGTTTAATAATCACATTTTTATGCAGTTGGAGGCCATGTCCGATACCATTTTAAAAAGGGCAAGTCCTAATACGCCAATATTGTCATGAAGATGAATCATGATGATCATAATGACAACTGTGATGATGGTGATGATGGTTATGGTGATGATGAGAAAGGAGGAGGAGGGGGAGGATAGAGACGACGACGACGACGACAACGACGACAACTGCACCAAAGAAAAAAAGAAGAAGATTGCAAAGAAAAAACAACATTCTTAGATAACGAGGATAGTAGTGTTGATAACAGAAGCATTATTCATAATGATAAATCAGCTTATGTGTGTGTGCGTGTGTGCGTGCGTGCGTGCGTCCCTGACTGCGTGCGTGTGTGTGTGCGTGTGTGCATGTCTGTGTATGCATGTCTGTGTGTGGACGTGTGCGTGTGTGTATATGAATACGTCTGTGCATCTGTGTGTGCATATGTGTGCGTGTGCGTTTGTTTGTGTGCGTGTGTGTGTGTGGTGTGTGTGTGTGTGTGTGTGTGTGTGTGTGTGGTGTGTGTGTGTGTGTGTGTGTGTGTGTGTGTGTGTGTGTGTGTGTGCGTCCGCATGCATGTATGTCTGTCTGTCGGTGCATGCATGACAGAGTCTACCTACCGACACGTCACCACTATAGACGAGGAGACAGCTGTGATGGAGATTCTGGACACTGCTGGACAGGTAATTATTATACTGTACCCCTCCCCCCTCCCTTCCTTCTTCATCTGGGAACAGATGACATTTACAAAACTGCATACACACGGGGACTGGATGTAAAAAGCTCAAGAGTGCTTATTCTATTATTCTCGATATAAAAGAATAACTCAAATCAAATCAAATCAAATCCCCGAGCCCCCTCCCCTTCCCTTCCCTCCCCTCTGTCCGCCATCATTCTTTCGTCTATCTTTCTACCCATACACACACACTCTCTCTCTGTGTCTCTGTGTCTCTGTCTCTCTGTGTCTCTCTCTATCTCTCTCTGTCTCTCTGTCTCTCTCTGTGTGTCTGTGTCTGTCTCTCTGTCTCTGTCTCACTGTGTCTGTGTCTGTGTCTGTGTGTCTGTCTGTCTGTCTGTCTGTCTGTCTGTCTGTCTGTCTGTCTGTCTGTCTGTCTGTCTGTCTGTCTGTCTCTCTCTCTCTCTCTCTCTCTCTCTCTCTTCTCTCTCTCTCTCCTCCTCTCTCTCTCTCTTCTCTCTCTCTCTCTCTCTCTCTCTCTCTCTCTCTCTCTCTCTCTCATGGGGACTGGATGTAAAAAGCACACGAGTGCCTCATTCATTATCCTCGAATAAAAGAATTCTATCTTGTCTCTCTCTCTCTCTCACTCTCTCCCATCACTCACTCCTCCATCTCTCCCCCCCCCCCCCCCCCCCCCCCCCTCCATTCTTATCTATCTTGTAAGATAGAGTTGTTTTTTGTACTGGGTTTTTTGTTTCTCTTTCTAGCGATTTGTGGAGTATTTGTACATCATTTTGTCATCTTAGAATTTACGCCAAAGTCGAATGTGCTGAACCTGACTTGTCAAGTGTTTAACAGCAGCAGAACGCATTTTCGCTCATATAAATGACAGCAATAGTTGCTGTCTGAGTTTTCGACGTTCGTGCGTTCCATCGGATGAGACTATAAATCGAGGTCCCGTGTGCGAACGCACTGAGAATATCTTGCTTGCGCACGCGTTAAACCTTTTCTACTTTTTTGGAAGTGTAAGCCTTTGTGCGCCGGTGGGAACGGATGACAAACTTGACAAAACTGCATACACACAGGGACACGATGTAAAAAAGCACATGAGTACGAATACCGTTATCCTCGAAATAGAATAATAATAATAAAACAAAAAGATAATTAAATGAATCAGAAGAATCGTAGGCTGATGTGTGTGGAGGCGAGGGGGGGGGGGGGGGGGGGGTCGTGCGTGCGTGCGTGGGCGTACGTGTGTGCATGATTTTTGTGTCTGTAAATCTGTTTCTCTGTCTTTCTGTATGTCTGTCTCTCTGTACCTGTCTGACTGTGTGTGGTTTGTGGAGCTCAGACCCAAACCCTAAGGTGAAACAAGGGAAACAACTCTTTTTACTAGCATTGTTCGAATTTGCCGTGTTATCGTTCTTCTGCCAATGATACTCAACATAATCTTTTGGTTCCTATTTATAACAGTCTATAATGTTGGTTTTGACGATGGTTTTCTCCATTTCGGAGTGTCCTGTGTCCAGCTACTTAGTTAGCTAGCTAATTAATTAGGTAGGTAGGAAGTGGATAGCTAGCTAGATAGTGAAATAGTTACTGACTTAGCTACTTAGTTGGCAAGTCAATTAGTGTTGTTGTTTTTTTTTTTTAGTTTCTTAACTAGTTAGCTATTTGGTAAATTATTTGGTTAGTTAATTAGCTAGGCAGTTTGTTAGTTTGGTTTGTTAGTTAGTCAGCTATATTGTGACTGTGTGTGTGTGTGTGTGTGTGTGTGTGTGTGTGTGTGTGTGTGTGTGTCTGTGTCTGTGTCTGTGTCTGTGTCTGTGTGTCTGTATGTGTGTCTGTGTCTGTGTGTGTGTGTTGTGTCTGTATGTGTCTGTGTGTGCCTGTGTGTGTCTGTGCATGTGACTCTGTGTGTGTGTGTGTTTGTGTGTGTGTGTGTGTGGTGTGTGTGTGTGTGTGTGTGTGTGTGAGTGTGTGTGTTTGACTGTGTGTGTTATGTGTGTTTGTGTGCGTGAAAGTGTTAGTGTTAGTGTCTATGTGTGTACGTACGTACATGTGTGCGTGTGTGCAAGCGTGTGCGCGTGCGTGCGTGCATGCAAGCGCGCATGTGTATGTGCGCGCGTATGTATTTTACTGCTCGCAAAATCTTCATCAGTGCACCCCCACCCCACCCCCCTCCACACGATCCAAGACACTACAAGAATCTATACGCAAAAATGAAGATGAAATCTACGCGTCCTTTCTCTTTTTATGTTTTTGTCCAGGGGGAAATGTTACAGAGGGAGGGCAGTGTGAGGTGGGCGGACGGCTACGTGCTAGTGTACGCCATCAATGACCGGGCCAGCTTCGACAGCATGGCGGCCATCAAACAGCACCTGGACGAGGTCAAGAAGACCAATGTCCAGTGCGTTCTCTTGGCCAACAAGGCTGACCTTCTGCATGAACGCAGAGTGCAGGTGGGTTAGGTGGGGTTGGATGGGTTGGGTGGGGTGGGGTGGGGGGTTAGGGGGGGGGTTAGGGGGTAGGGGGGTAGGGGGGGTTGGGTTGGATGGTTAGTGGGGTGGGTTGGTGGGTTGAGTTGGGTTGGTGGGTTGGTTGGGCTCAAACAGCACCTGGACGAGGTCAAGACGACCAATGTCCAGTGCGTCCTTCTGGCTAACAAGGCCGATCTTCTGCATGAACGCAGAGTGAAGGTGGGTTGGGTTGGGTTGGGTTGGCTGGGGTGGGTGGGTTGGTGGGTTGGTGGGGGGTAAGGGGTGGTGGTGGGGTGGATGGGTGGGGGGATTGGTGGGAGGGGGTAGGGATGGGGGGTTGGTGGGTTGGTTGGTGTGGTTGGGTGTGTTGGTTGGGTTGGGTTGGTTGAGTGGGTGGATTGGTTGGGTGGGTTGGTAGGGTGGGTTGTGTGGGTGTGTGGTTGGGTTGGGTTGGGTTGGTTGGGTGGGTTGGGTGGGTTGGGCTGGGTTGGTTGGGTGGGTTGGTGAGGTGTTTGGGTTGATTGGGTGGGTTGATGGGCTGGTTTGATAGCCGTTAAGTTGGTTAGTTTTCGTTTAAGTGGGCGTGCTGACCAGGGGGGAAAAACATCCACAAAACCGACGCCTCCGTGATGGCTTAATCCCTGACCATCAGATCACGGGGGTAACACTGTAACCACTAATCTCTCCCGACCCCAATGGTTGTTCAACATACGGGCATGCAAGATGAGCCTGCACATGTGCATGCCTTCTGCCATTTTGGTTGATTTTCTGCCGTTTATCAAAAATGACTTAATAGAGAACATTTCTTCCTCATGCCAGATGCGCTGGACTTGACTTGACAGGCGCTTAAAGGCAGCGCATCACAATTTTTTGCTTATATGACAGACATAAAAAATGCTTACTGATCGGTCGACAAAGAAGAAGACAGAGGATTAAAAGTTTATTCTTAGGTCTCTTGTTGTTGGGCGTTCCACGGCATTAGCTCCCTGAGGGTCACCCAGAGTATGCACTCCATCTCACTTATCATGCCTTAGAATCACTGTATGTTGATCAGGCGCTAGAACTCAATCTTTTTTTTTTCCATCCAAAATGTTGTGGTTTTTTTGGTTCCACTTCTTTCTCATTTTACTTGACTTTTTGGCATGTAGGCATACAGATTCTTTTATCTATTCAATGGAAAACCCATCTGTATCGAGTGTCTCATTTTCCCTGATTGTGTTCGTTTAATTAATGATTGTTGACCACCAGATGTGCCGAACAGGCACACGCACGGATTTATGGCTGTGGTAACGAGATCATGATGAGGTCCACAGAAATTGAGGGATTAATGGTTGTGGTAACAAGATCATGATGAGATCCACAGAAATTAAGGGATTAATGATTGTTGTAACAAGATCATGATGAGATCCACAGAAATTGATAAGGCATCAGACCCAAAGGCTCGTTTTCACTACTTTGTTTGCATTTTGATAGAAGGACAACTTTGTTTAGGGCTCTATAAATACACATTATATTTGCCTCCTCTGTCCTGTATTCTCAGCAATGTAATGAAGTTTGTTTCCTACTAACATCCTGTAGAGGACGAGATAGCTCAGTGGATAGAGCACTCGTTTCCCCCAAGGTAAGGTTAAGCAGCAGTGAGCGTGGTTACCAAGTGGATGGCTGACCGTCTGCGCTCCCTGGCTTCAGTACAGTCCCCCCCCCCCAGTTCACCCAGCTGTCTTTAGGGTCAAGGAAGGTAAAGCAGCGAGGGAGAGGAGATGGGCGCCGCCCTCAATATGCTGGCCGCTAGCGAAGCTGAGGTGGTTGGGTTTTTTTTATATCTCACTCCTCACCTTCACCCTTTTTAATACCACTGTGCTCTCTTTTCCTCCACAGTTCAGTGAAGGGGAAGCCTTGGCACAGGAAATGGCATGTGCCTTCTACGAAACTTCCGCTTCAGACGGCGGAAATGACATCACGGAAGCGTTTCACGAGCTGCACCGCGAGATCAAGCGGCGGAAGATGATGGAGACCAAAGGCAGACGGCGCAGCTCCGCGCAACAAGTGCGCAATGTCTTCAACAGGGTGCTCAACAAGATCGGCAGTGCTTCCTAGCTGTGCTGGAGAAAAACGTGTGTCTTTTTGGACTGTTCTGGGTGTATCATGTTCTGAGTTACTGGGTATGGGTTGTGTTTGTGTTAGGTTGTTGGTTTAAAAAAAAAAATGTTCCTTGGTTATAACTCCGAGGTTCACCTATTGTGAGATTTTGTGTGTGCGATCGTTTTTTTCCCCATCTTTGAGGTAGCTGGTTTTTCCGTCTTAGTAGGGTCGTGTTTCTGTAACCTTAGAACGTTGACATGAGTTACAAAATCTTCAACGTGCATTAAAAAAAAAAATCTAATGCATGTGTAAATACGCGAAAGGAATTCAGGCACC
>CM060336.1:18045947-18058447 GCA_030674155.1 Stramonita haemastoma
CTTGGTCTTGCTGTCAAAAGTTTGCTTTTTAACACCGAAAAATAGTATGTGATATGCCACACAGTGAAGAAAAAATAAAAGAATAAAAAATAATTTCAACGCATTAGAGCAGAGATAATGGATTACATTGCTAAATAAACATTGCCACCACTACCGCCAGCGCCACTGTCACTCCTGCTACTGCTGTTGGTGTTGGTGTTGTTGGTGTTGGTGTTTGTGCTGTTGTTGCTGTTGCTACTGTTGTTGCTGCTGTTCCTGCTTTTTGCTTTTGTTGTCGCTGTTTATTGTTGTTGTTGTTGCTTTTATTTCTTCTACAGCCGCCATAATAAGCCGATTGCCGTGACCTGTATTAATGATATTCACATCTACTTGCTGCTGCCGATTATTGACCAATGCATAAATTACATCGAGGGGACGGGACAGCTTAGTGATCAGAGCACTCGCTTTCCCCCTGCTAGGGTTAAGCAGCATCGAGTGTGGTTTTCAATTCCATGAGTGACCATTTGCGCGCCTTGGTTTCAGTACAGTCCCTCACTTTACCCAGCTGTAAATGGGTACCTGCCATGCCCTCTTTAGGGTCAGGGAAGATATTAGACAGCGAGAGAGAGGAGATGGGTGCCGCCCTCAATACGCTGGCCCCTGGAGAAGCTGAGGTTTCTGATGCTTCGTTCCACTACGACCACATAGGTTATGGGACATCTTTACCCTTTTTTAACCTATTTTACTTACACAATTCCCCTCGTAAGGGTGCTGGAGACCTATCAGTGTAAAATATCCTCCCCATCTTCTGGAAAATTATCAGTCAAGATTCCCTCATTTCTATCCCCCTCTCTGTGCTTCTGCCTTGTTTCTCTCCTTCCTGTCACCCTCTACTTGTCTTGTTCTGCCTTCCTTGGTCCATTTTCCTGCCTTTTTTTCTCAAAAACACTTGCAAGATAACAATTCTTTCCTACGACAAAGTCAGTTGCGCTGGGTCTGACTTGTCAGGTGCTTAACAGCAACACATTTGTCTTACATATGACAGACAATACAACAATAGTTACTGTATGAGCTTTCGACGAAAGTATAGAATAGTCTATATTAAAGCATTGGTGGAGTTTCTGAAGCATGCTAGGTTGTTGTTTTTTTTAGTTCTGTAGCTCAGTAAATGCTGGTATATATTCCAGTATCCTCAACGTGTATATGTGTCTCTCTGCTCACGTAATAGTAGGCAGCCATCAGTCTCGGAAGACTATGGAGTTGCGCTCTAGTCTTTAGACGCAAAGCCTGGGTAGTGAGTATGGAGTGCAAGCTGTTACCCATGCAGCAGACCCCCCATTTCCACGCCACTGAATGGTCCATTGGAAAGCAGTCGCCGATAAGAATGATTCCAGTACCGTCCGCAGGAACCGCCAGAACGTTGCCATCTACAGCCCGAACCCCCTGGGGACTCCAACTCCCCAATTTTTCCTCAGGATGGTGTCTAAGCACGACACCTGTGTGCATGCTGGGTTTTTATAATTTTGTCATCCGCTCCTACCGGCACACAGTGGCCTGCTTTTTCGAAAGATGGAATGGGGTTTTATTAAACGGGGTGCGCCACACGGGGCCTCGGTTTATAGTCTCATCCGAATGACTTTGACATTCTGCTCACTACACATACAGAATCCGAGCACTTGCAGGTCTGCACAGAGGTTCACCATTAAGATAATAACAGGAAAAAAAAAAGAAAACCAACGTTCAATCATCCAGGTTCTCAAGAACATCTTGCCCACACTTTAAAATCTGTTCCGCTTTTTTGGAAGAATAGGCCATTGTGTGCCGGTAGGAACAAATGGCTACATTTTACAACACGACATACACACAGGGACTGGATGTACAATGAAAAGGGCACAGGTGCTTATTCCATTATCCTTGAGACAAAAAAAAGAAATAACAGTTGCTATTGTTGTTGTTGTTGTTATTGTGATGTTGTTGTTGTTGCTGCTGCTGCTGCTGCTGTTGCTGATACTGCTATTGCTGCTGCTACTGCTACTGTGTACTTGTTACTACTACTACTACTACTACTACTACTACTACTACACTACTACTACTACTACTACTACTACTAACTACTACTACTACTACTACTACTACTACCTGCTGCTGCTGCTGCTGCTGCTGCTGCTGCTACTACTACTATACTACTACTCAACTACTACTACACTACTAACTACTACTACACTACTACCTACTACTACTACTACTGCTACTACTCTACTATACTACTACTACACTACTAACTACTACTACACTACTCTACTAACTACTACTACTACTACTACTAGCTGCTACTAACTACTACTACTACCTACTACTACTACTACTACTACTATCTGCTGATGTTGCGTGCAAGCTGCTGCTGTTTTATTATTATTTTGTGCTGTGTTGTTGTAGTTAAATACCTAGCAGATAATTATTTCCAATTAATTTTAGGGGGCAAATCCCAGATGTAGGCAAGGCTCAAACCCATGACCTCAGAGAGAAAACCTCTATCTAGCTAATCGGAAAGGAACGTTTTAACCACTCCATCATTCCCCCATCGCGCGCGCGCGCGCGTACTCCAGCAATCAGTAACTAGGGTGCAAATGGCATTGTCATTAAGGCCAAGTGGTTAATATGAAGTGGTCTGGGTTATATAGTCCTCCCAAAGGGCTGAATGGTCCACCACAGTGAAGCGGTTTTCCCTCACCTCTCCTTGCCGTGTAATGACCAGCACACAAAAGCTTCTGTGGCAGGTGACAAGTGCCAAAAGTGCTATGAATAGTTCAGTTTTCCCCCTAAACGGAGTCGGCGAATTCTATGGTGGAACATTGTTGCTGTGTACAACAATTCTCTTTGTGTTGAGCTTCAAAGTACTTGTTGAATGTTTCAGCACTTAAGCGACCTTGACAAAATTAATGCGTTCCGACCGTAGGAAGTTACTGACTATTCACGGTGAAAACAATGTGTGTTTTTTTCAGACTCATAAACAATTATGTTAAGCAAACACACACACACACACACACACACACGCACGCACACACGCACCACCACACACACACACACACACACACACACACACACACACACACACACACACAAAACAATAACAAACCAAAAGCAATAGCATTTTTCACCAACGGGTTTCTTCTTTTTCTCTCTTTGAGCATTGACCTTGTAGAACTTTACACAATCACATAAGTTGTTTCTTAAACTTTTCTGTAGCCAGGAATATCAACCTTTACTTTTACTGTGTCTGTGGATCGGTGGTCTAGAGGTAACGCGCCTGCCTAGAAAGCAAACAGTCCGGGTCGGAGTGTGCTGTGGTTTGAATCCCGTTTTGGCCCAAACCTTTCCCCCCATCCATTAAACCATCAGTGGTGGTCTGGGCGCTAGTCTTTCGGATGAGACGATAAACCGAGGTCCCATGTGTTACACATCACTAATTAGCGCACGTAAAAGAACCCACGGCAACAAGTGGGTTGTTCCTGGCAAAAGTTTGTTAAAAAAAATAGCCACTCTGATAGGGATACAAAGTACAGTTGCAGCCAGGGGAAAAAAATCATAATCGGTAGAGAACTCTGCTGTGAAATAAGGTGGTTTAAAATAAATAAAATAAAATAAAATTGTCGCTGACGTTTCTAGATACACTTGGTCACGTTTGAAGTTTGAAGGCAGAACCGGTTTTAAAATGTGTGCATGCAAGATGTTTTGCGTGCGTTTGAACATGGGACATTTGTCATAGTCTCATCGGAAGGACTTTTAGAAGGGGAGGGGGGGGGGGGAGGGCAGCACTGAAATTAACTCGAGCAGGAAAAAAAAACAACACACGAAAGAATGGGTGCCTCCGATTTGGCTCGAATCCGGGCCGTCAAACCATAAACCCAACACTCCAACCACTTAGCTACCCTTTCCCCCTCCCCCACCCCACGCCCCCTGCCCCTCCTCCTCCCCTCTCTCCTATCGAAATGGAAAAAAAAAAAACAAGAAAGAAGTGAGTCTTCACAGCACCTACTCTTTTCTACTTTTTTGTGACAAACGTGATATCATAGTTTTTTTTGTTGGTTTTTAGGGGGGGGGGGGGAGGGTGGGGGTTGATGGCATACTTCATGGTGTCTGCGGTACTGTTATCGTCTGCAGGAGTCTGGTCAGATCTGAGGGTCAATTGGCCCGACTCCGCAGAACATGGCACCAGATGGTGGTGTTGCCTAGCAACAGGGGGAGGCGATAACGATCATCACTGTATTGATCCACTCTACTATTGATGGTCTGCCGTTTTCAGTTAATTGTCTACCTCTGTCCAGTCTGTTTCTCTTCTGAGGTTTTGTTGTTGTTGTTGTTGTTGTTGTTGTTGTTGTTGTTGTTTTCAGTTTTGTTTTTTTGGGTTTTTTTTAGTTCTCTGTCGTGGTGTGGTCACTGTTCTGTTGGGATTTTTCTCGTTGTTTGTAGGGTTTTTTTTAAAGGGGTCTTTTTTGTTGCTATTGTTTGTGTGGTGGTGGTGGGGTGGTGGTGGTGGTGGTGTTGGTGTTGGTGGGTGGAAGTGGTGGTGGTGGTGTGAGTTTTTTGTGGGGTTTTATGCTGTTTACCAGTATTCTCTTTCAGTTATCGTACCTGTGTGTCACGTTATTTCAGCTTCATTTTTTAAGGATATATTCTAATTGAAGATCTGTTCTGTTTTTTGTCTTATTTTCGTTGTTTGTTTGTTTGTTGTTGTTATTATGTTTGTTGTTGTGTTGATTCACAAAATTTTGAGTTTTTTTTAAGATAGTATTTTGAATTTCAGTATCTCATTACTGATAATTTCATAATTACAACAAAAAACAACATAACTCTTGTGTCTTCTAAGAAAGGCAGGATTTTACACAACCTGAACTTAAACAATACTTTCTTAAATGCCCTTTTTCCAAACGATTTGTGAATCCATAATACAAGAAACAATAATATATAATCATGAAATGAATCATCATCACAATCACCATCATCATCTTCATCTCATCATCATTGTAATAACAAATACACTCTACTACTACTACTATACACTACTCATCATCTACTACACATACTATACTACTACATATACTACTAACTACTACTCTACTACACAACACAAGAACAACACAACTACTACTACTGCTACTACTACTACTGACTACTACTACTACTACTATACTACTACTACTACTACTACTACTACTACTACTACTTACTGCTGCTGCTGCTGCTGCTGCTGCTGCTGCTGCTGCTACTGCTACTGCTGCTGATGCTGCTACTACCAAGGAACGACTACTTTCAAGAAACCGACTGAAAGAAATACATAACATACACATACACACACAAAAACCACACACACAACATCACACACACACACACTCAATCACACACAACACACACAACAACAACATAAAAACATACATACATACATAATATAGATATATATATATATAGATATATAATATATAGATAAGTATAGTATATAGATATATAGATATGATATATATAGTAGTATGTATGTATGATGTATGTATGTATGTATGATGTATGTATGTATGTATGTATGTATGTATGTATGTATGTATGTATGTATGTATGTATGTATGTATGTATGTATGTATGTATGTATGTATGTATGTATGTATTATGTACGTATGTATGTATGTATGTATGTGTACGTATGTACGTATGTACGTATGTACTATAGTATATATTCACACATATATAAATATATACAAATCCTGTTCCACTTTTCGTAAGATTAGACCATTGTGTGCCGGTGAGAACAGAGGACAAGTTTACAAAACTGCATACACACGGGGACTTGATGTAAAAAAGCACATGAGGACCTATTCAATTAATCCTCGACATACAAGAATAAACATAAACAAAACAAACAAACAAACACATATAAATGGACAGTCCTAGATTCATACCGAAAGGCAATTTGAGAAGGAGAAGGGGGTGGGTGGATATTAATTAAAAACATGCATACACATTAAGATAAGAACAGTCTACCTATAAGGACCTTACACATCGTGTGGAGGCATTTCAGCCCGCATTGGTCACAGGTTATTTAGTGACTGCCACTAACAGCGTTAAGGGAAAAGATGTCATCATGACGTCAGTGATAACACCCCTTTTCTCTGACATGACCGCTGCTTAGAAGAATTCAAGGACATACAACTGATCTGATAATTGCATGACATCAATAATGCATACACACACACGCGCGCGCTCGCATGAAACATGTATATGCATACACAAACGCATGCACGACGCACGCGCTCGCGCGCGTGCAAACACGTACACTACACACACACGCAAGGCAAAATCGGTTCCTATACATGAAGTGTTTGAGGCATCATAACTTTCTTATTACTCGTTGTTTTGAAGCATAACAAATTTCCTATTAACTAGAATTTTTTTGCAGGAGGATATTATTCATATTATAAACTTTTTTATGCATAATTGCTTTCATATTAATCAGCTTTTGTGCAGAAACATGATGTTTCTATTAACCAGTTTTGAAGCTTTAATACATTCATATCAACTAGCTTTTACTGGCAATTTATCATTCCTATTTACTAACATTTTCAGGCATAATTGCTTTCCTGCTGACTAACGTTTTGCGGCAAGATAATATTTCTATTAACTAGTTTTTTTTAGGCACAAAACATTCATTTTTCCCTTCTTTGTTTTGGTCACATACTTTCATATCAACGAACTTTTTGAAGCATAATAACATCCTATTAACTTGACTTTTGCAGTTAGATAATTTTTTCTACCAATAAATTTTTTGAGGCAAGATAACTCTTTCCTATTAACTAGCTTTACAAGCGCGACAAAATAATATCTATATCAACTTCCTTTTTAGGCAAGATCGTTTTTATCACGAAATAAACATGAATCTTTTGTTAGCTGCTAGTCTTACACTAAAGATATCAGTCAAAAGTTCCCGTAAAAATATATTTAGTACACCTAAAAAATAAGCTACAAAAAAAATGAACCAACAAAACCTGCATGAAAAATCAGTTTTATAGTAACTTTTTTTTTAAATACCCTTTCATGGCCAAATACATGTAGAATACAATGCAATATCATGGGGGGGGGGGGGGTTCAAGATAAGAAAAACGCAAAATATATATTTTCTGTTGTACCAGAATTTACCGCAGAATACACAACGTGGCGGACACACACAGTTACACAGAGGTCTTTAATTAAATTCACAGCAGTTTCGCTCAAGACAGTAATAATCCTTATGACTAACTGAAAACGTGACGCATACAAATGTACCCCTCATTAAAAATTTACTCCGAACTAACACACTATCGCAGTATATTTCAAGCCTAGTGTACTCAACATCCTATTCTCCCTTACGTGAACATTTGTGTTGCTGATATCCTATAATTTTTATTTCTGGGATAAAGTTTCGAAAAATCGGGCTATTTTTTTTTCTTCTTTATTTTTTACTACATGAAATTTTGTGTATGTCTAAAATGTCAGATAGTGCTTCCTATTATTTTATGCACTATGAAGCAATTTCTCTTGTAATTCTAACGTTGTCAAGGATATTTTGTCTAGTTCGGCCTTGCGCTTGTGGCAAGAAGAGAGAAAGAAGATTATGGCGGCCTGTAAAATGATTGTGCAGCAATTCTGGAAGAAAAGAAAGACTGTGGTATTCTTTGTGACACCTGTGTGCTTACTGCCTCTGCTCTTAATGCTGAATTCAAAGGTTAGTTTTTAAAAGAAAATCAAGATGAAGAGAGAGAGAGACAGAGACGACGGACAGACAGACAGAGATAAGGATAGACAGAGAGAGAGAGAGAGAGAGAGAGAGAGAGAGAGAGAGAGAGAAAGACAGACAGACAGACAGACAAACAGAAAGACAGAGTGAGATAGACAGAGACAAAGAGAGAACATGAATGAAGGAATGAAGGAATGATCTTTATTTTTCAAGGGTGACAGATAAGCATTCACATTTTTTTAAAATCTGGCCCTTGCCCTGATTAGGGACTATCAAAATGAAAGCAAAACCCTTTTAAAAAAAAAAAAAAACAAACAACCAAACAATTTCATAAAAAAACAAAACAAAAAAAGTCAACCAGAGAGAAAGAGAAGTCATGGGATTTCTCCACTTCGATTTCAGTGTGTGATTTACCTATACCCTCTCCCTCCCCCTCTCCTCCCTAATCCTGTGTTCCTTCCTCTGACCCCAAATCCCCTTTATCTACCTAATCCCCATCCTCCCCCCCCCCCCTCCCAACCCTATCTTCCCCCTCCCCTTTCTATTTATCCTTCCTTCCCCCCCATACCCCTCCCCCTAATCCCCCCCCACCCCCCCCCTTTCTAATTATCCCCTCCCTCTCCCACTTCTCCCTTTCTAATTATCCCCTTCCTCTCCCACTTCTCCCTAACTCTAGATTGTAAAAAAAGCGACATAGACATCACTAATCACTCTCCAAAGCTCGGAGGATTAGAAGTTAGGGGGGGCGATCCCCATAGAGATCTGCAATTCTAACTCACAGCTTAAGTTGATTGCCTTCTACTTTTTATGACATGTTATAAAACTAGCAATTTCAAACTTTGAAGGTGTTTTCCTAGGGTACTTTGGAAATTAAAAATATATAAAGTCTGCAATCATTTACGTTCACCCTATACTTGTTCCAGTAAGGAAATAGCAATTTCAAAAATTTCATATCAAAACTGTTGCTTTATTTCATGAGATACAGGCTTTTATCTAGACTACTAAACAAATTCAAACAACAAAAAGGGGTATCATTGTCTAAGATATATTGCCAAGGGAAGTATATTGACATAAATTTGCACCCAAAGAGTTTGAAATCAACACACAAAATTAATGAACAAGATTCATACGCAAGTACACGCTTTGTAGCTTGAAGATAGAAGTGACTGCAAATGTTCTGTAGAATGTGTCAAAAGTGACTTAGTGTAAACAGAATATTCTGGATGTGATAACCTTTTGAAACACTGAAAAGAAAGGAATCTCTTCGAGTTAAACACACTGTCAAGATTAGAGGATGAAGATATTAGTCAACATGGTCAGCGTGTCATAGTCTTTACTACGAACAAAGTTTCTGGGTGTTGAGTTTTTGTCTCTCCATTTTTTATGTGTTGCTTGGTGGAGACATCCACAAGTTTTATGGCTACCTGGGCATTGATATCATTGGGGCATTGGGGACGGATAACCTAGTGGTCAGAACATTGCGCACGCAATTTGATGACCCGGTTCGATTCCCGGTCGAGGGATTATTCCCCTGGAGTTAACATCAGTTCTGACTTTTCTCCCCCCCAAAGTCTTTCGGGTGAGACTAAAAACCGAGGCCCCGTTGCGAACGCACGCAGAACATCTTCGCACACGTTAAATCCTGTTCCGCTTTTCATAAGAGTAGGCCATCGTGTGCCGGTGGAACAAATGACATTTACAAAACTGCATACACATGGGACTGGATGTAAAAAAGCTATGAATGCTTATTTCATTGTCCTCGATATAAAAGAATAAATAAATAAATATCAGAACGACAGAAGAGATAGTTTTAACCTTGCATTAATCATATATAAAATGCGTGGATTTTTGGTTGGTTTTTCGTTTTGTTCATTTGCTAGAGCTCCGAGGTTCACCAAATGGCGAATTTTATGTATGTAATCCTACAGTTAAGGTAGTAGGCACATTCTGAATCAGGGATGGATTTAACATGGCAGTTTAACATTTATAAAGGCGACACGTCTGATACGACTTCTGTGATTAGCAGGGCTAAAAACCTTGGGATTTGACTGAGAGAAGAGGCTTTTGAGCACAAACTGGTTCCATGTTGATTGGACAAGAAAATGAAATGGTGGAGGGCTGTTTGGATTCACACAAGGCATATATTTTCATTATTCAATAGGATTAAACAGTTCCGATGTCTTTAACTCTGTTGTTATGTCTCTGTCTCTGTCTGTCTGTCAGTCTGAGAGACATGTCTCTTTGTCTCTGTGTTTCTATCTGTCTGTCTGTCTGTCTGTCTGTCTGTCTCTGTCTCTCTCTAACTATCTCTCTCCCTCTCTCTCTGTCTCTGTCTCTTTCTGTCTCTCTGTCTCTGTGTCTCTCTGTCTCTGTCTCTCTGTCTCTGTCTCTGTCTCTGTCTTTGTCTCTGTCTCTGTCTCTGTCTCTCTGTCTCTCTGTCTCTCTCTCTCTCTTCTCTCTCTCCTCTCTCTCTCCTCTCTCTCTTCTCTCTCTCTCTCTCCTCTCCTCTCTCTCTCTCTCTCTCCCTCTCTCCTCCTCTCTCACTCTCTTCTCTCATCTCCTCTCTCTCCTCTCTTTCTCGAGCTCAAACACACACACACACACACACACACACACACACACACACACACACACACACACACACATACACACACACACACACCACACACACACACACACACATGTAAATGTTTTGTTTTCAGCTTTCAAACCCACTTAATCTTTGTTTAAATCAAATCATATTTTTTATGAAGGGAAAAAGCCCATTTTACCTTTAACAAAAATAAAATCTCTAATGGAAACCCTGGCACTGAACCTCGTGTCAAACTAAAGCTCAACTGGGTAGTGATTAGACCATGACAGGAAAGATTTAAAACGTTCCCTGATGCAGACAAGATGACCCATTTAATTAAAGCCTGACTGGTTGTGAAGACTTTAATAAGGTGTTCGTAGATTTTTTAAGTGCACGATGTAGAAAGGTCCTTTTAAACTGACGTGGGTCCTTTAAGTCTTTTTAAAGGTCCCCCCTTTTTGTTTTGCTTTATGCCCAGCATGCACCTGGGAACCCTGTGACAGACTAGGATGTTTGTCCACAAAATAAGTAATATTTTCCTAATTCATCCTTTTTCATCCAATATCAAAAATGAGGAAATCAGACTGCAAATCACTATTGAGTGTTACAAGTGACTAACCCCCCCCCCCCCCCCCCCCCCCCCAAAAAAAAAAAATCAATGTGATACTGAAAACATGATCAATAAATAAATATGTGTCTTTCATCAAGTACCGCATTTCATCAGATAAATACTTTAATTCTAGTGTAATGCATTTTGGATCGGAGGCTGTAATGTGATTACTTCGCTGTTGTGACTGCTGCAAAACAAACGCCGGTTGGGTTTTTCTCTTTTTCTCGATTTTTCCTCTTTGTTTTTCATTTTTGCTGAAAATGTCATTTTTGTTGTTGTTTTTGTTGACCAAAATTCCACGCTGAAAAATAGAGAGACAGAGCAGACAGACAGAGACAACAGACAGACAGACAGACAGACAGAAAACAGACATTCAGATAGACAGACAGACAGACAGACAGAGAGAGAGAGAGAGAGAGAGAGAGAGAGAGAGAGAGAGAGAGAGAGAGAGAGAGAGAGAGAGAGAGAGAGAGAAGAGAGAGAGAGAGAGAGAGAGAGAGAGAGAGAGAGAGAGAGAGAGAGAGATCTGACCAAACTCTGAATAATATCGATCATGATGATAATCAAAACAAAGGCGACGACATCTACGATGCTGCTGCTACTGCTGCTGCTGCTGATGGTGATGATGGTGGTGATGATGATGGTGGTGGTGGTGGTGGTGGTGATGATGATGATGATGATGATGATGATGATGATGATGATGATGATGATGATGATGATGATGATGATGAATGATGATGATGATGAAAACGACAGTGACAACAACAACAACAACAACAACAACGAAAACAACGACGACTATCGCTACGATAACAACAACGAAGACAACCTCAATGTTAAACAACGATAAACAACATTCACCACAACAATAACGACGAAGCCCCCTCACCACCACCACCACCACCCTCACCCCAACTCCAACCTCCTCAGCCCCACCCCTCTCCCTCTGCCCCGGACAAAGCGATAGCAACAGCAACAACAACATCGACGACAATCGCTATGAATAACAACAAACGCAACCCTCAATGTTAAACAATCATGATAACCAACACCACGACAATAACGACCACGCTACCCCCACCTCTCCCCCTACTCCCCCCCCCCCTCATCTCCCCACACTCACCCCACTTCCATCCCTCCGAAAATGCGACAACAACAACAACAACAACAACAACAACAACAACATCAGCAACAGCAACAACAACATCAACAAACAACGACAACGATAACCACACAACAACGACGGCGACGACGACGACGACCCCCCAAAAAACAAAAAAAGTTGATAATAATTACAATAACAACTCTTTTCTTCACCAAATAAGAAATCTCTGCTCAATGTTGTTAAAATGATTGATTTTTATTAGAAATAACATGTAAACTTTGTGAGTTTGATTATGTGTAAACAGACATTTTGTTTAGTTTGTTCTATAGTAATTATTGTTCAAATAATGTAGTTCAAATGTTGCATGTATGTTGTTTAAACAGACATTTTTTGTTTGTTCTAAAGTAATTGTTCAAATATGTAGTTAAATGTTAAATGTATGTTGTTTTACTTATTTTTGTTTATTACTGTTATG
>CM060336.1:18063447-18065947 GCA_030674155.1 Stramonita haemastoma
TCCCAACAAGCTATGCTGCTGGTGTTGTGTTTAAATCCTAACTTGGATATTCGATTTAGGAAATGTCAAACAAGCATTGTGGACACAAACGTTTCTATATACAAGAACTTTGATTTGTTTCCTTTACACGATTCATCACTATGTAGATTCTACACATTATTATTGCTTATCATATGCATGTACGCAGATATAGACAGCGGATACAAAGACACACTGAGAGACAGATGCAGACATAAGCATGCTCACACGCATGCACACACGATCACACACAAACACACAAACGCGCGCGCAGGCATGCACACACATACGAGTGCGCGCACGCACGCACATACGCACGCACGCTCGCGCGCACACACACATATCAATGCTTATTAACACACCCAAACAAAAAGTGAAATATACAGATTCATAGAGACAGAGAGACAGATAGACAGATACACAGACAGACCGACAGACCGACAGACAGACAGACAGATAGACAGATAGATAGATAGATAGATAGATAGATAGATAGATAGATAGATAGATAGATAGATAGATAGATAGATAGATAGATAGATAGATAGATAGATAATAGATAGATAGAGAGATAGATAGATAGATAGATAGATAGATAGGTAGATAGATAGATAGATAGATAGATAGATAGATAGATAGATAGATAGATAGATAGATAGATAGATAGATAGATAGATAGATAGATAGATAGATAGATAGATAGATAGATAGGCTGACTAAAAAATGTATTATTCCCATGATTATCTTCAGCAATACCGGCACTGTAAAGAAGGGCATTAATAGAAATTCTACCTTCATTAAAATGTATTTATTTATTTATTTATCTATTTATTTTTTATATTTTTATTTTTTATTTATTTGTTTATTTATCTATTTATTTTTTATTCTTTTATATTGAGGATAGTGGAATAACCACTCATGTGCTTTTATTTCATCCAGTCTCTGTGTGTATGCAGTTTTTGTAAATATTGTCATCTGTTCCCACCGGCACACAATGGCCTACTCCTACGAAAAGCAGAACAGGATTTAATGTGTGCGTACGATATTCTGCATGCGTTCGCACACAGGGCCTCGGTTTACAGTCTCATCCGAAAGACTTTTAGGGAGAGTGGAATTGCCACTAATGTTAACTCCAGGACACAACAAAGCAACAGCAAAACAAATGTATCAACTCAATGATATTTCAATCCACATAACCAATACTACTATACCAGATCGGACAACCGCCAGTCGAAAGACGAGGAGGAGATGACACGGATGATTCTGGACCAGGATGAACTGGACGTCAAGATGTCGCCCGCCACTTCCAAGGCCACCTACCGGCGGCTGTGCAAAGGGCTGTCACTCTGCGTGGCCTTCGCCGCCAACCTGGGAGCCGCCTGCAGGGTGTCAGGGACCCTGCCTCACCTCTCTGTGCTGCAACACACCCGGCAGTCAGTGTCACCTAAAAAAAAAAAAAAAAAAATTATTATTATTATTATTATTATTATTATTATTATTATCATTATTATTATTATTATTATTATTATTATTATTATTATTATTATTATTATTATTATTATTATTATTATTGTTGTTGTTGTTGTTGTTGTTATTGTTGTTGTTGTTGTTGTTGTTGTTGTTGTTGTTGTTGTTGTTGTTGTTGTTGTTGTCGTCGTTATCGTTATTATTATTGTTGTTGATGTTGTTGTTGTTGTTGTTGTTGTTGTTGTTGTTGTTATTATTATTATTATTATTATTATTATTATTATTATTATTATTATTATTATTATTATTATTATTATTATTATTATTATTATTATTATTATTATTATTATTATTATTGTCTTCGTCATCGTCATCATCACTTGTTTTTATCATCATCAGCAGCAGCATCCTTGATACTTGTTTCTGTCAACATAAACCTCTGCAGCATTATAATGATTATCATCATAGATAATAAATGTGTATATATATATATATATATTATATATATATATATATATATACATATATATATGTATGTAGTATGTATGTATGTATGTATGTATGTATGTATGTATGTATGTATGTATGTATGTATGTATGTATGTATGTATGTATGTATGTATGTATGTATGTATGTATGTATATAATATATATATATATATATATATATATTATATATATATATATATGTGTGTGTGTGTGTGTGTGTGTGTGTGTGTGTGTGTGTGTGTGTGTGTGTGTGTGTGTGTGTGTGCGTATGTGTGCGCGAGCGCGCACGCATATACTGCTGTTTTCTCTGGCTTGCAGACTGTTGGCAGACTATGCCGTTGCCCCGGAGTTAACAGCAGGTGACTGGATAGTCTTCGCTCTGCCTGCCTCTCTCCTCTGCCTGCTGCTGGCCTGGATGTGGCTGTCCCTGCTCTTCCTGGGACCCAAGTCAGTGTCCTAGTTCCTCTTGACTTGACTTGACTTGACTTGATCTTGATCTTGTTTAACCTAACTTGACTTGAAGTGA
>CM060336.1:18073447-18075947 GCA_030674155.1 Stramonita haemastoma
TTTAAGTATTTGTATTTCTGTGTGTGTGTGTGTGTGCCTGTCTGTGCCTTTAGTTTTTCTCTGACTCTGTCTTTTATGTGCATGCTTCTATATGGAAAAAATATAAGTATACAGACAGACAGACAGACAGACAGACAGACAGACAGACAGACAGACAGACAGACAGACAGACGGACACATAAGTGACTGACTTACTGACTGAATGATTAACTGCCAGGCAGACTCACTGACAGGCACATTAAGTTATTCATCCTTAGTTTCTTTTGCAAATGAGTAAGCACATGACAACATAATCACTTCTCTCTCTGTTTTGGGCTGTATGTCTCTCTCCGTCTGTCTCTGTTTCTGTCTGTCTGTTTCTGTCTGACTGTTTGTCTGTCTGTTTGTCTAATTGTTTGTCTGTCTGTCTGTCTGTCTGTCTGTCTGTGTCTGTGTCTGTGTCTGTCTGTGTGTCTGTCTGTGTGTCTGTCTGTGTGTCTGTCTGTCTGTCTGTCTGTCTGTCTCTCTCTCTCTCTCTCTCTCTCTCTCTCTCTCTCTCTCTCTCTCTCTCTCTCTCTCTCTCTCTCTCTCTCTCTCTCTCTCTCTCTCTCTCTCTCTCATAACACCGGGGACTGGATATGAAAACCTCCCACAGGAGTGCTTAGTCATTATCCTCGAAATAAAAGAATTTGGCTGACCTCACTTGACTTGACTTGACTTGACCCCTCACTCTCTCTGTCTCTCTCTGTCTCTCTCTGTCTCTCTCTGTCTCTGTCTCTCTGTCTCTGTCTGTGTCTGTGTGTCTGTGTGTCTGTGTGTCTGTGTGTCTGTGTGTCTGTGTGTCTGTGTGTCTGTGTGTCTGTGTGTCTGTGTGTCTGTGTGTCTGTCTGTCTGTCTGTCTGTCTCTCTCTCTCTCTCTCTCTCTCTCTCTCTCTCTCTCTCTCTCTCTCTCTCTCTCTCTCTCTCTCTCTCTCTCTCTCTCTCTCTTCTCTCTCTCTCTTCTCTCTCTCCCCGGAGTTTTATTAAATATACCGTGTGTGGAATGTATCACCATGTTCCAGTATTAACTGTTCCCCGTTCTCCTATTCTTGTTGTATTGCAGGCGAAGGCCGTAGTACCAATAAACCATTAATTTCAGTGCTCTCTCTCTCTCTCTCTCTCTCTCTCTCTCTCTCTCTCTCTCTCTCTCTCTCTCTCTCTCTCTCTCTCTCTCTCTCTCTCTCTCTCTCTCTCTCTCTCTCTCTCTCTCTCTCTCTCCTCTCTCTCTCTCTCTCTCCCTCTCTCTCTCTCTCTCTCTCTCTCTCTCTCTCTCTCTCTCTCTCTCTCTCTCTCTCTCTCTCTCTCTCTCTCTCTCTCTCTCTCTCTCTCTCTCTCTCTCTCTCCTCTCTCTCTCTCTCTCTCTGGTATGTAGGGGTAGGGAGGGGGATTTCTTAGCTTTATTCCCTGATCAGGGCAAGGGCCGGATGAAAAAAAAGTATATAATGCTTGCTCTGTAACCCTTGAAAAATAAAGACTATTCATTCATTCTCTCTCTTTTTGTGGCTCTTTTCCTCAAGGACTCTGACCTTTGGGAGTGGATGATGATGGAGATAAGCGGAAAGGGAGGAGGAGGAGGAGGAGAAGGAGGAGGGCTTTTGCTTCCATGGTTACTGTCCCTGATGCTCACCGCTGTCATGGCGCTGCTCACCCAAATAGCTGGCAGCGTTCCCCTTGCTCACCGACTCACTCCCATTCTCTTCTTTGCGGTGAGTTAGTATATAAGTATGTTGTTGTTGTTGTTGTAGTTTAATTTAAAGTCTATTCACACTTGGTGATATTATTATATAATTATGAATGTGTGTGTGTGTTTTGTGTGTGTGTGTGTGTGTGTGTGTGCACGTGTGTGTGTGTGTGTGTTGTGTGTGTGTGTGTGGTGTGTGTGTGTGTGTGTGTGTGTGTGTGTGTGTGTTTTTCTGTGTGTTTTTTTGTGTGTTTCTTGTGTGTGTGTTCTGTGTGTGTGTGTGTGTGTGTGTGTGTGTGTGTGTGTGTGTGTGTGGTGTTGTGTGTTGTGTGTTGTGTTTGTGTGTGTGTGTGTGTCTGTGTGTCTGTGTGTGAGAGACAGACAGACAGACAGACAGACAGACAGACAGACAGAGATAGAATGAAATCTATTGCTTTTAAGCTGCACAGCCTATGTAGCTTAGCAGAGGACACGATGTATCAGAAAAGCAGCATAACGTGACATCGTCAACTTAGGATACCAGGGTGACACGTGCTTTGCTTTGTTTTCTGTTCCCAAAAATCGAAATGGAGACAAGCGTCACTGAAGCATAGCATCTGGTCAGGCCATAGTCTGCTCTGAGAGAGAGAGAGAGGAGGAGAGAGAGAGAGAGAGAGAGAGAGAGAGAGAGAGAGAGAGAGAGGAGGGGAGAGAGAGAGAGAGAGAGAGAGAGAGAGAGAGAGGAGAGAGAGAGAGAGAGAGAGAGAGAGAGAGAGAGAGAGAGAGAGAGAGAGAGAGAGAGAGAGAGAGAGAGAGAGAGAG
>CM060336.1:18088447-18090947 GCA_030674155.1 Stramonita haemastoma
TACTTAATGACAACAGAGAATGATTGATGCCTATCTGTTTTCCTGTATGCAGACGCTTTTATGCAGTAATCATTGTAAACAGGACTGGTTTGATGTAGGCGAGGTTTTAAAACATATTAATCCCTGCAGTCGTAATGCGGCTACCTTTGGGGTATGCAATAACAGAGAATGATTGATGCCTATCTGTTTTCCTGTATGCAGTCGCTTTTATGCAGTAATCATTGTAAACAGGACTGGTGTGATGTAGGCGAGGTTTTAAACATATTAATCCCTGCAGTCGTAATGCGGCTACCTTTGGGGTATGCAATAACGGTCACGTATACAAAACCTCACCATTGGCGAGCCTCGGAGCTCTAGCCTAGGAACGAGAAAAAAAAGAACATTATCAAGTGTCCCTCATGTTGAAATGTATAATTGCAGTCTTTAAAAATGTCAAGGCTATAATCTTTTTTGAATATTGCAGCTACTTTCACTGAACAATATAATTCTTGTCTTCAAAAATACTGTGGTTCTAACTCATAGAAAACAGGGCTATCTGCGACATGCTTTTATACCAAACTTCCATCATTGTTTGGTTAATGTTTACCTTCATCCTTGTTCTACTACTCATTAATGGATCACGCATTTTGTATTGTTTGTTTACATGCGTTTATACCATACTTCCATCATTTCTGTTGTGTTTTTGTTTAATGTTTGCCATCCTTTCCCTATAACTCATTTATAGATTAAGCATTCACTTTTAAAAAATAATCAACCATGTAGCTGAATAATAATAATAATAATAATAATAATAATATATAATAATAATAATAATAATATATTAATAATAATAATAATAATAATAATAATATAATGATAATGATGAAAATGATGTATGATGATTATGATGATGATGATGATGATGATGATATATATATAATATATATAATAATAATAATAATAATAATAATAATAGTAGTATATAATAATACTAATATAATACTATATATAACTAATAATATACTAATATACTATATACTATAATATAATAATAATAATATAATAATATATATATAATAATATATAATAAATAATATATTATTATAATAATAATAATAATAATAATAATAATAATATATAATAATATATAGTAGTAGTAATAATAATAAATAATAATAATAATAATAATAATAATAATAATAATAATTAATAATAATAATAATAATAATAATAATAACAACAACAACACAACAACAACAACAACAACTACAACACAACGTAAATACTATTATCGAAAACAACAACATCAACCATTCAATCAAACAGACAACACCAGCCGCCGTGGTGCAGTGGTTAGCGCCTTGGATTACAGACTGGAAGGTCGTGGGTTTGAATCCCATAGAGGGTTTTTTTGTTGTTTTGTTTTGTTTTTTACTCCGGTCGGCTCCTACGCAGAGTGTGTTTGCTATGGGATCATTGGAAAGACAGGGACCACACAGTTGAGCTTCATCCACTTTATGGGTGCGATTGTGAGTGTTGCTAAAGTTATCTGACCGACATTACGTGTGTCTGTATCTCTTGGGCCCGGTTGACACCGGGATGTATGACAGTAAGCATTAAGTACAGACATGTCACGTAGTCTCAAAGCAACTGTACTACCATAGCAGCATTGTTTTATCATCTTCATCGTCATTGATCATCATGTCATAAAAGAAAATTGTCTCTGATTCGATGTTTCACAGAGGATGAAGCAGCACAAATAAAAGCACCAAAATAATTTTTAAAAATCAATAAATAAAGCAATCAGCATTATACATGACAAGAATTTAGAGAGAGACAGACAGATAGAAAGACAGCGAGAGAGAGACAGAGAGGGAGAGAGAGAGAGACAGACAGACAGACAGAGACAGAGTCAGAGAGACAGAGCGAGAAAGAGAGAGACCGAGAGAGACCAAGACAGACAGACAGACATAGACAGACAGACACAGACAGACAGCGACAGAAAAAGAGAAAGAGAGAAACAAAAGTCAGCGCTAACAGGTTGGTACCCCCCCCCCCCCCCCCCCCCCTCCCCCCCCCCCCCCCTACCACCCCCCACCCCCCAGGGGTCGTAAAATGATGGTAAACACAACAAAACAAATCGATGGAAAACCATGACAACACTAGCGTGTTTCTGTTTCGCAAGGCCTGTCTCTAAAACACCCCCCCCCCCCCCCCCCCCCCCCCCCCGGTGGTTAGCTGGTTAGTGCCCGTCAAGAGAGAGAGAGAGTGGCCAGAGCGAAATGACCGTGACAACTCAGCCGTGACCGAATGAATCACACTTCCCTATCAAGTGGACGGGGCTGCCTGCCTTTGCCTTGACTGCCTAGCTTTGCCTTTACTGCCTATATATTTGGATAGTTTGTTGGCATGAGAGGCTGGGTGACTAAGCAGAGAGATTTTGTCTGTCTTTTTTTCTTTCTTTCTGTCTTTCTTTCTTTCTTTCTTTCTTTCGTTCTTTCTTTCTTTTCTTTCTTTCTTT
>CM060336.1:18093447-18103447 GCA_030674155.1 Stramonita haemastoma
TGATATCCTCTGTTGTACCAAAAAGTATTAATTCACAATTAAAAGACAGTCTGTGACAATTATCGCATTTTTCTTTCAAAATATTTCCCAGTTGAATCCAAAAGGATTGTGCATACTGGCAGAAGTATAAGTAGTGTTCTATTGTGTCTTTTTCCTCGTTGCAAAAACTACATCTGTCAGCGTCTGTAATGCCCATCTTCATCAAAATACTATTTGTAACCAATATTCTATAGCATATTTTGATCTGAAACCACTTCAATTTGATTTCTTTTATTCCTTTTATCTTTTTTAGGGCAGCATGCCAGTCAATCGCAGTGCGGAGTTTTTTCTCCCAGTGCACAAAGGGTTTAATGTCCAGTATTTCTATTTCCTCTAACAAAATAGAATAATAAGCCTTGGAACCCCTTGGGGCACTAGTTATGAGCTGTACAGCTCTTGTTGGCGAATCACTAAGATTGTCTTCAAGGACAATGTTTCTCAGTCTTTTGTAGCACTTGACTGATTGAACACAACCAAAGTATTCCAGAAAATTAATTTTGATTCCCGTTTTGTATACAAAAGACTGGTGACTTAAGAACTCGCCTTCTTCATCTACTAAATGCTTTACTAGAAATACACCGTTGTCTGCCCATTTCTTAAAAAAGAAAGTTTTGTGGGCAATCTTGAATTTCTCATTGAAGAATAATGGTTCAGCTAACAATTCGCAGCTTTTATTTAGTTGTACCTTAATTAGTATTGTTAGTTATTTGTTCACTTTGATCCTAAATCAGAGACTGTATACATAGGCAAAAACGGAAGGAAAAGTTAGTGAATATCAGGCTTAATGTCGAAGGAATTGCTCTACTGTCGACCACACATTAACTCTCGTTTTAATGGTCAGGTCATGTTTGCATGGTAAGAAGAAAAGTTAGCCCTATGTTGCTTCCATCGATTACCGAAAGGCTTTTGATACAGTAAGTCACAATATGCTTTGGATGGTGCTTAAATAATAGATATTTCATCAAAAATGATTCGTATGTTGAAAAGTATGTATGGTTTTGTGCAAAGTTAATATTCGCTGGAGTTCTTAAGTGTCTAATTTTTTTTTAATGTTCATTGGGCGTGAAACAATGCTGTTTGATGTCTCCTCCGATTAGTTCATTATTAATTAATAAAGTAGAAGAGGAGCTTTAACGAAAGGGTAGACACGGTTTTCAGGTTTTTTCCTGGCATTAAGGAAATTTTTCTCTTGTTTTTTGCAGATTATGCAGTTCTGTTTTCTTATAGCTACAGTGGCCTTCAAAACCAACTAAAAAACTTACAGAGAGAGCATCTGAAATGTACAGATTAATTGGAACGCTCTGTGTGAGTCATGTTTTACAACAACAGGTATAAACAATACACTGTTGATTTGTTGGTTTGATTGATTAATCTGATCATTGAAATACCCAGTTATCCTCATCCATACAAGCATTTTCATACATTCGAACGAACAAGTTTAATATGACCTGAAATTTCCCCAACAAGGAACTATATCCTTGTTTGCAGAAATCAAACTTTAGTTTCGTGGTGTCAGTTTTTTTTCAACTTCACTCGGAAATGAACGTCGGACAAAATCGTCATTGTTTCTGATGTCAGAGTCAGGGAAATTTTTTGTCTGCTCTTGCTGGATCATAACTGGTTTTGTACTGGGGAGTAGTCCGTCTAAACTAGCTAAGGTTGTCTCTTGTCTGCTGCATGTCATTCCAAGTGTTTGTGAAGTCTTGTGTTTCTCACCAGTGCTGGCTGGTAGCCTACTTGTTCATGTGTTGCTACTAAACTACAGAAACCGACCCCTCTCTTGTGCGTTAGTAACATCAGGGCAAGATGTCTCCCAGTAGTCACTTTATTATCTCTGTTCATCTGCGTTACACATGGCATTGCAATCCCCTGTTATGGTGATACTGTTCGAATTGGTGGGTTCGTGTATACGAGCTCTAGAATTGGGTGTAGAACTCTTCCACGTCTTTTTTTTTCTTTACCATAGTCTGTGACAGGTTTGTCCACATGAATAATTCAGAAGATATTATTTATGGGGGAGTCGTTATTAAACTGATTTTCCCAGCAAATGCTCTGACAAGTCTGCTAGATATGGGACAGCATTTAAGTACAGATACTTTGACTATATTTACGAAGAGGCCTACCCAAATTGTGCGTATGTGAATTTTTCCACTCTGGTCGAGAATAATCATGTCTCATTTATTTATTTTTTAATTTTATACCACTTCATGTCACAGCCGATTTTTCTGCGTGAAATTCGGGCTGCTCTCCCCGGGGAGAGCGCGTCGCCACAAGTGCAGCATGCCTACCCATTATTTATTTTCTTTTTCCTCAGGGATGGTGTCTAAACACGACACCTGTGTGCATGCTGGTTTTTTTAATTCATTTTTTAATTTTTTATCATTTTTTCATCCACTCCTACTGGCACACGATGGCCTGCTCTTCCGAAAAGCGGAACGGGGTTTTAACGTGTGGGCAAGATGTTCTGCGTGCGTTCGCACACGGGGCCTCGGTTTACAGTCACACCCTTGCTCAGGATGGTCTCCTCAGAAGCTGCTCGATGTCACTTGACCTCTAGCCCACACAGAAGTGGACTAACACTGAACAACACTGGAAGGTTCTTGCTGGCTACAGTGTGAGGCAGGCCAGCAGACAGATCCATACAGCAGCTCTACTTGTAGGACAGGACTTGTCACCCCTACAGAGCACGTGCAGCCTCGCGCACCGCACCGGTCAGGTCTGGTGCTGCTGCTGCTGCTGCTGTATTATGGATGCACGTCAGCCCTTTTAATTAGTGCCAGACTTCAGGAGCCCAGTGCTTGCCCATGAATGATGGAATCTCTTTCTGCTACTCAAGGAACTGCTGCAGCCCTTGGCTTTATTGCAGCGCCTGCATGGATAATTGATTGACCGTTCCTCCTCCTCTCTCTGGAACTGGCCAGCTACTAGCGTTGGACGTACAGTTCGGGTTTTATCTCTGCAGGTGTCTGCATGAACTGTTTCAGGTTTTGGGGTTTTTTTTTAGTACTATTGCCCTGAAGATGGGTCAGATGTGTCCAAAACTTTTTTTTTATCTGTGTTTTACGATGACAGTGATGTTGTAAAGGGGGGGGGGGGGGAAGTGAGTGTTTGGAATGTCAGGTCTGTCAGGGGCGCGTTTTGGACTCTGGCAAGCAGTGCCCCTTCTCAGGGTAGAGGCAGACAGGGAGCACTGGTCCTAACCGAACGATCACTCGACTCTCACGACTGCTCCCATAACCTGTGTGCTCGGAAAGGGAGCAGGGCATCAGAGACCTCCCTTCTCTGGGAACAGATGACATTTACAAAAACTGCATACACACGGGTACTGGATGAAAAAAAGCACAAGAGTGCTTCTTCTATTATCCTCGATACAAAAGAATAAATGAATAAATAAATCTAGGGGCCAGCATTATTGAGGGTGGCGCCCATCTCCTCTTCCTCGCTGTTTTACCTTTCCCTCACCCTAAAGAGGGCAGGTATCCATTTACAGATGGATGAACTAAGGGGAACTGTACTGAAACCAAGGCGCGCGCGCGCAAACGGTACGGTCACCCATCTGTTTGATAAACACTCTGGATGCTGCTTAACCTTGGCGCATGGGAGAAAGCGAGTGCTCTGACCACTGAGCTATCCCGTCCTGACTCCAGGATTATTAGTTGTTTTTTTAATGTATTTTGTACCACTTTATGTCACAGCAGATTTCTCTGCGTGAAATTCAGGTTGCTCTCCCTCCCCGGGGAGAGAGCGTCCCCACAAGTGCAGCGCCTACCCTTTTTTTTTCTTTTTCCTGTATGCAACTGTATTTGTTTCCCTATCAGAGTGGCTTTTTTCTACAGAATTTTGCCAGGGTCAACCCCCTTGTTGCCGTGGGTTCTTTTACATGCGGCTAAATAGTGATGTGTAACACACGGGACCTTGGTGTATCGTCTCATCTGAAAGACTAGCGCCCAGACCACCACTCAGGGTCTAATGTATGTGGGGGAAATGTTTTGGGCCAAACGGGGTACGAACCACCATCGCACACTCCGACCCGGAATTTTTTGCTTTTCTAGGCAAGGCGCGTTACCACCTAGACCACCGATCCACCGTGTGTGTGTGTGTGTGTGTGTGTTTGTGTGTGCGTGCGTGCGTGCGTCGGCGTGCGTGCGTGTGTGTGCGTGTGCGTGCGTGCGTGCGTGCGTGGCGTGCTGTGCGTGCGGTGCGGTGTGTGTGTGTGTGTGTGTGTGTGTGTGTGTGTGTGTGTGTGTGTGTGTGTGTGTGTGTGTGTCCGCCTCTACGACGCTGCATTATGGATGCACGGCTGCCTTTTAATTAGTGCCAGACTTGGGCAGATCGTTGCCTCACGCATAGGAGCCCATGAATGATGGAGTCTCTTTCGGTTACCCAAGGAACAGCAGCAGCAGCAGCAGCACTTGGTATTATTGCCGTGCCTGTCTAAATAATTGACAGTTCCTCTGGAACTGCCCGCGTCCCGACCGAGGACA
The DNA here is from genome assembly GCA_030674155.1 of Stramonita haemastoma. Taxonomy (NCBI): domain Eukaryota; kingdom Metazoa; phylum Mollusca; class Gastropoda; order Neogastropoda; family Muricidae; genus Stramonita; species Stramonita haemastoma. Next base: position 18,097,971 of record CM060336.1, read on the forward strand.
ATTCGGCTTTTATCTCCTCAGGTGTCCGCTTAAAATGTTTCAGGGTTTGGTTTCAGCGCAAAGTCCCTAAGGAGATGTCACCCTGTGAGGAGACAGTTTCGCACGTGCTTAGCTATGTGTGCTGTGTCGTTAAGACTAAAAAAAAAAGGTAGGGAGAAACAAAAAATCCGTTGTAATAGATTCTGAAAATCGGTCAAATATCATATTTTCGATGGTTGCAGGATAGTTTTTTAGAGGTTAAAGCGTTGTACCCGCGACTTAACGTCCCGAATTCAAACCAGCGCAGGGATTGGATTTGAGGGGATTTTTGCTCTGGAGTTGCATATCAGAGCTGGTTTCATTCCACCTAAAGTCGTCCGGGTGAGACTATACACTGAGTTCCCGTGTGTGAGTTTACGTAGAATATTATGCGCACACGCTAAAACCCGCTTTACCTTTTAGAAGAGTATGCCATTCGTGTTAGCAAGAAGGGATAACAAAATCTGGGGGTCATTTTCTTGGCTCCTGGCCTCCAAATGGAGGACTTTTTTTACCCAGAAGTACTCAGGGGGATGTGGGCTTTGTGTCTGAAATCTTTTGGAGCAAAAATTCCCGTTAACCTGGGGTCGAATTTTGAGGCAGGTTCTCACCTGCAAAGGCGGGACGGGGACCACTGCGAGCAAAATGAGGGCATGGACGGGCAAACGGCTGCACCGGAGCTAAATATGACACATCTGCGACCATGTGCAATCTAGATAGAATTGAGTGTGCCGCATGTCCATAAATATCCTTGCCCAGCGGCCCTACGGTTGCTATATGTTTGGCTGGCTTGAGCCTGTGAGAAGTTTATCTGGAAATCCTGCAAAAAGCTGGGGGTCATTGTCTTGGCTCTTGGCTGCTGCCAGATGGTGGACTTTTGTACCAGAACTACTCAGGGGGATGTGGGCTTTGTGTCTGAAGTCTTTGGGTGAAAAATCATCCCGCTGACCTAGGGTCGAATTTTGAGGAGGCAGGTTTCCCAGGGGGGGGGGGGGGGGGGGGGGGCGAGGGGGGGGGTGACATGGGCGAACATGCAGAAAACAGGTCGTAAGCTTAAGGGATTTTTGACACATGTCATCAGATAGATTTGGGTGTGCCAAGTCCAAACATTTAATGTCCTTTCCTCGGGCCACAGTTGCATGGTTTGGCCGCTACGCACCTTTAAAGTTTAGCTGGAAATCTTGCAAAGCTGGGCGTCATTTTCTTGGCTCTTGGCTGCCAAAATGGCGGGCTTTTGTTCTCAGAAGTACTCAGGCGGAATGTGGGCTTTGTGTCTGAAATCTTTTTGAGCAAAATAATCCCGGTAGTCTGGGGTCGATTTCTAGGCAGTTTTCTCAGAGGGGGACACCTGGGCAAACAGGTGAGTCGTAGCTCAAAGGACATGCACCACATGTCGTCAGGTAGTATCTCTCAGAAGTGGTATCCGGTGGAACTCTCGTCAAAAGATCTTCAGGGTGACTGCAGTAAAAATGCTTGTGCCTAATATCATGGACACCTCAACACTCCAGAAACAAATAATTGATGGGTGTGTTTTTGCACATCACACGCCGTCACACACCATGGGGTTTCATTGTGACTGGTTGACAAAATACATGTCGTCTTCATGATATCTCTCAGTAATGTTATCGTTCTTATTATTTTTACATAAAAAACGAAGTAAGGTATAAAAAAAAAAATTAAAAGAAAAAAAAAAGATTCAAACATACAAAGACACGACAACAAAAACCCCAGTCAACCAAGTAACTTAAACAAACAGTAACTACACACCAACAACAAACACCCAAAACCATTAATCACCCTAGCAACAAGCAAACAAACAAACAGATACCAGAAGAGGCATAGACAGACGAAGTCGAAATAAGAGAGATTAAATTATGTATAATAAGAGACACGGAGACCATTTCGGATTCGGTATCCTTAACTATGGTGCTAAGTGTACGCTATCATTGACACACCATCTCAATCATGTCACACACCTGCTTAACTGCATAAAACAACACTGCAACCAAAACCAAAAGATTGTGGCTTGGAAAGTAGAGGTAATCCATATTGAAATACACCTTCACCTAACCAGTAGTAGAGTAGAACGTTGAGGCACGACTGAAGATTTTTTCAGCCAGCTCCCTCCAGTTCTCGCGTGTCTGAGTTTTCAGAAACAATTCGTTCCACTCAAGGCCAGTCTACTCTCTGATGTTATTTTTCCCATGTTTTCTCTATCTGCCTCGCCATCTCCATCCTATAATCAGAGCAAGGGCCGGATGAAAACAAAAGTATGTAAATGCTTACTCTGTTACCCTTGAAAAATAAACAGTAGTCATACATTCCTTCCTTCTTTGTACTGTTTCCTGTAGGATAGTCTTGGCAAGTTCAAATTTCGTGCGACGTGTCCGTACCGCTTTAGTTTCTGGGTGTTTTTTTTTTGGTGGGTGTGGGGTTTTTTCTGAAGTTAGGAGCTCTTCATAGGGCCCGCGGCCATTTTCAGTGTTCTTTATCTACCTCTTCGCTGGTTATATAATTTCTGCATGACATTTCAAGAAGTTTGCGACAGACTTTCATATGCATTGTCTGTATTCCATTTTCAATGTTTGCTGTTATGGTCCATGTACTAAAAAAAAACACACGTATGCGAACACGGATTTACGCACGAGCGCATCACACACACACACACACACACACACACACACACGCACACCACACACAAACACACGCACGCACGCACACCAAACCACAACCACACACACACAACACACACACACACACACACACACCCACACTTACACACCACTACACACACACACACACACAACACTGAGTATCATAATCCCCTTTAATCACAAGCGCAAGTTTGAGAATGCTGGTTCAAGTGCTTTGCAACGCTAGAGGTACAGTTAATACCAGGCTATAGTATTGACAATAACTGCGCCGTGGGGTTCCAGTGGCAGAGGGTCTGATTTCAGTCGTTGTAGAAGACTTCTATGCGTGAAATTTGAACTGCTTTCCCTAAAGGAAAGAGATATCAAGCAAGAAGAGAGAAGAGAGAGAGAGAGAGAGATGAGGAGGGAGAGAGACGAGAGGAGGAGAGAGAGAGAAGAGAAAGACAGAGGACAGAGACAGAGACAGAGACAGAGAGACAGAGACAGAGACAGAGACGGAGGAGAGAGAGAAGAGAGAGAGAGAGAGAGAGAGAGAGAGAGAGAGGAGAGAGAGGAGGGAGAGAGAGAGAGAGAGAGAGAGAGAGAGAGAGAGAGGAGGAGAGAGAGGGAGAGAGGAAGAGAGAGAGGGAGAGAGAGAGAGGAGAGAGAAAGAGAGACACTTCAGACTTCAGACTTTTACTGTACATTGGCCTTAGACCACAATACAAAAGCAAAATGGGCTTAGGGAATGACACATAACAAGAGTTGTAAACATACGACTACCATCCTATGCTGAAAATGAAAGTGTCCCAATGTTTATGAAAACAAGATTATTACATCAGCCATTCCATGTATATTTAACAGTGAAAAAGGCTACATCATGATATTCATAGTCAATAGTGTTTACATATATATATATATATATATATATATATATATATATATATATATATATATATATATATATATATATGTAATTAACCAACACTAGAATCCATTCTTATAAATTTATCTTACTTCTTCTTTTGATTGCATGAAAGATGAAACGCGATAAATTATATCTATCCTTTGGATTTACAACTTTCAGTAACAGGTGTAAAGGCAGTCTTGTTGAATCTTTGAGAAATTTGTTTCTCAAATCTTCATAGATGGGGCAACTTAGTAAAAAGTGTTCTTCGTTCTCAACTTGGTTTTTACAAACATAACAATTTTTAGTCCCAATTACACTACTACAACGATGTGTATTATTGTTCAGTGGTAAGACATTAAACCGTACTTGTGAAACTGCAACACGAAAACAGTATGTATCCAGTTCCCCAATATATTTTTCTTTTTCAAAAATGACCTTAAAGTTTCTATAGCTATCATATCTATCTCGATCCCCTATAGTGCCCGTCCATTCTTGGATAAAACAATCTACAAGTCTCTGTTTAAAGCCACGTAAAAACATTTTTACATCTCCTACTCCTTGGTTTAACCAAACAATATTGTATCCAGTTAAACATAATATTTCCCTAACTTTTGAAACCCAGCATTGCTTACCAAATCTATCTAATTCTAGTAACATTTTGTAGGCTTTGTGTGGTAACCGCTCAGTATTCATCTGTAATAATCTAAACCAATATCTAATGCATGCAACATAAGTATTAACGTACAATGGGTACCTTCCCATATCTCCATATACCATTTTATTTGGTGTCTTGGTTGGTACTCCTAAAAACCTTTTACATGCAATCATATGTACATTTTCTATCTGATCTAATCTATTCAATCCCCAAATTTCAGCGGAATATATCAGTATTGGTAGTATTTTTATATCAAAGATTTTAAAGAACGTGTTTGCTGTCATTTCTTTGCATTTCTGAAAAACTTTATTGAGTTGTAAAACCCCTTTTTTCCCTTTAGTAACTAAGTGTGCTGTACCTCTCTTTGTGCTTACCTTAGATGTAAAGTTGAACCCCAAATAACAATAGCTGTTAACTACTTCTAGCTTTTTATTATTTAAGAACCATTTTTCATGTTTTCCTAAGTATCCCCCTTTCCTAAATACCATAACCTTAGTTTTATCGATATTTACGTTTAGTTTCATATCATCACAACAAGTTTCTAAGACCTTAAGTTGATTCTGTAAGCCAGTAGGTGTGGTTGACAGTAATGCAACATCATCAGCAAATAATAAGATAAACAATTAAAAAATATCTGGATACATTTGAACCCCATGCTTGCCTTTTTCTTTCATGCTGGTTGCTAACTGATTAATAAAAATACAAAACAGTGTGGGGATTAGAACACATCCCTGTCTTACACCCATAGGTGTATGAAACATGTTAGTTAGCTCAAAATTTGTTCGTATACATGCTAATAATAGAGAGAGAGAGAAAGAGAGAGAGAGGGGGGAAAGTATGAATGAATGAATGAATGAATGGATGAATGAATGAATGAATGAATGAATGAATGAATGAATGAATGAATGAATGAATGAATGAATGAATGAATGAATGAATAAAAGAATGAACGAATTAGTGAATAATCGTCACTTTTCAAGATTTACAGATCAAGTATTAAATACTTTTTTTTGCATCCAGTCCTTGCCCTGATCAGGGAATATAGCTACGCAAAAAATAAATAAATAAAAAGGTAATAACAACTCCCTACCCTCACAAACCAGCATCACCAACAACGACAGTTCATCCTATATTTCAAAAATGAGCTGGGATACATTCAACAAAACGCATAATCTCCAACTGAATACATTGATAATTCTTTAAACAAAAGAGATAGATATGGTATTAACACAGATGTACTGAATATAATTACTTAAATAAA
>CM060336.1:18118447-18123447 GCA_030674155.1 Stramonita haemastoma
CATTACCTTCCAAATAAAAGAATAAAAGAAAGACAGACAGCTTTGTTGTCTTTTCTGATATAAGCAAAAAACCAAAAGACTGTTGGCTTCTCTCTTTAACCACAAACATCAATTACCATAACTACAAAATTAACATAAAACATGCGCACATTTCTTAAAAAGAGGATTTGTTTTGAAAGGGAGGGGGAAAAAAAGCCCCACTAAAAACGAAACAAACAAAAAACAAATCCCTCACCAAGAAAACATACTGGTATCCAAAAAACAGATAGCGCTCTACAGCCTCAGGATTCCCTTTTCTTAATTAACGCACTCAACTTAAGCAAACCAAACCCAAATCACCACAACACTGTTCCGCAGCAACAACCTCATTCAGGCTTATTTCACAGTCACTTGCACATGAAAAAAACACGTTCTCCCATAGCAATGCAAGGAAGGAAGGAAGAAGGTATGGCGGTAGGGGAAGGGGGCGGGTTATAAGGGAGGGGGAAGGGAGGGGAGTAGAAATGTTTTGAGCTACTTTATTTATGGGAAAAAAAACGAAAAGAAAAAGACTTTAAAAAAAGGGGAGTGGGGGGGGGGGTAATCCCCCCTAACAACGGCAAAACAGAACAACACCTAGCAGCAGTTGCTGTCCTAGTTGCATTCATTAAGCAGCACTGATGACTAGACCAGTCTTTATGTTTGAGAGACAGACAGAGACAGGGAGACAAAGAGACGTGAGAGAGAGAGACAGAGACAGAGGGAGAGAGAGAAAGAGAGACAGAGACAGAGATAGAGACAGACACAGAGACAGAGACAGACAGAGAGACAGAGAGAGAGAGAACATAGAGCCAGACTCGTAGACCGGCACACAAGCAGACAGGCAGAAACACAGAAAAAGATGGTGGTAGTGAAAAGGGACGAAAAACAAATACAAAAAACAAAAAAAAGAAAGAATGACAGAGAGAGAGAGAGAGAGAGAGAGAGAAGAGAGAGAGGAGAGAGAGAGAGAGAGAGAGAGAGAGAAATTCTCCTTGCAGCCCATTGGTCAATAGATTCCACTGCGTCAAAAGGACGCTGAAAATCAGCCAATAGGAGACAGCCTCAGCCCCCTTATAAAAGATGGCCGCACCCAGCACCTGCGTTTTGATTTTCCCGTGTGGACGCACAGACGGACACACAGGCCAGTGTAGGCGCGCGACACGACTGAGACACATACACACGCACCCGTCCACATCACCAGCAAAACCACTGGACCAGACTCTTGGTGCCTTGGGTCCACCGCTTGAAAGCAGTATGAAGTTTGTGTGTCTGGCCTTGCTACTGGTAACCCTGATCACAGGTGAGTCTTCATTATAAGTTATAGGATAATGTGTGTGTATGTGTGTTTGTGAGTGTGTGTGTGTGTGTGTGTGTGTGTGTGTGTGTGTGTGTGTGTGTGGTGTTTGTGTGTGTGTGTTGTGTGTGTGTTGTGTGGTGTGTGTTGTGTTGTGTGTTTGCGTTTGTGCGTGTTGTTGTTGTCTGTGTTTGTGTGCCTGTTGTCTGTCGTCGCTGTTCTGTCTGTCTGTTTGTCTGTCTTGTTGTTCTGTCATGGTGTCTCTGTGCTGTTGTTTGTGTCTGTAACAAAGATCCCAAAAACGTATTGGAATTTTAATTGTGTGGGTTTTGGATTTTTAATTTGTTCCTGGCTGATATTAAGGTGGAACGGGTTTAATTAAGTGTTGGTGTTAATCTCGATTATGAGACTGATATCATCTGCTAGACAAGAATTCAGGTTTTTAAAGCCTTAACAATAGATAGATAAATGGATAGGTAGATCGATAGATAGACAAACAAATGAACAGACGTATGTCTGTAAGAATGTCAACTATATAAGAACGCTCAATTTGTAAGGGTGCCATGTATGCATATTATTCCATGAATACCTTGGCTTTATTTGCTTCCGATCTCTTTTCTTAATGTTGATTTTGAATGTTAGCTTATGTTTCTGGAGAATACTGTAATATATATATATATATATATATATATTATTATATTATATATATATATATATATATATATATATATATATAATATATATATCCCCAAAAGTTGGATGAGACTATATACCAAGGCCCTGTATGCGACCGCACGCAGAACATCTTCCGTACAAATTAAATCCTATTCCGCTTTTTGTAAGAGTAGGCCATTGTGTGTCGGTGGGAATAGATGACAAGATTTACAACACTGCATAGACACGGGGACTGGATGGAAAAAACACATGAGTCTTTATTCCATTATTCTCGATATAAAAGATTAAATATATAAAAATAAATAAACACACACACACACACAATAACGCGGCGTATATACCAGACATAATTATATACGAACTTGCTTATATGCATGCATGCGTACATACATACATACATACATACATACATACATACATACATACATACATACATACATACATACATACATACATACATACATACATACATACATACATACATACATACGCCCCTTCGTATGTACGTACGTTTTCCTGCGGGCACGCACACATACGCGCGCACGTACACACACACACACACACACACACACACACACACACACACACACACACACACACACCCCACTAGAATGAGCATACGTTCATAAACACAAACACTTACACACACACACTCACGCACGCACGCAGACACACGCACACACACACACACACACACACACACACACACACACACACACACACACACACACACACACACACACACACACACACTTCAATGGTCAGTTTTTACCACCAAGCGGGCTACTTTTTTTTTAATTAGGGCTATAAAACTTGAAATATCTGCCCCTAAATGTGTTTTTAAAAAACGTTTTTGTTGATTGAAAATCATTCAGACGAGCGAAAGAATACCTTGAAATTAACACAATACTTAATTTGATTATGATTAGAAATTATTTGGCACAGTATCTGGGAACAGAGGGTATACATGTTGATATTTTTTTAGTGCCTTCTCATGCTGGTCCTTAGGATTATTGAAATGATTGATAAAGCGCTTTGATTTGTTTGCATTACAAGATTTAGCGCTATATAAATTCCATTTTTTATTATTATTATTATTATTAGTTATTGTTATTTTATTATTATTATTATTATTATTATTATTATTTATTATTATTATTATTATTATTAAGCATATAATATAAAAGAAAGACGTACTTCATTAAAAACAGTCCTCTGGAGTTTCTCTATAACCTTTAGTCGAGGAAACCATTCTATTGTTAGGAGAAAACCTCCTCAACGCAACTTCGGGAGTGCACAAATCAAAAGCTTGTACCACAGAAAACAATAGCTTCTGAAATATATGTTTTAAGAGAGGAAAATTGTTTTCCTTATAATTTTTGCATTTTTATCCCCCATTCGTATTTCATTGCGAAACTGTTATACATAATTATGATACTATTTTCCTGGTCGGTTTTTAATTTCATTCCTGCTATCAGTCTTTCATTTCGTCAGATATTACTTAAAGTGATCAGGTGTTGGATACAAGAACGAACGAACTCACACTCACACGGACACACGGACACACGGACAAACGGACACACACACACACATACACACACAACACACACACAAACACACAACACACACACACACACACACCACACACACACACACACACACACACACACACACACACATACGCACACACTCACACTATTTTTTTTTTAATGTCTAATATCACATTTTGTGAAAAGACGTAAAATGAATCGAACACACAGACACACACACATACACACACACGATGACGAAATTTACAATACCGCATACACTAGGAGACTGGATGTAAAAAGCACATAAGTGTTTATTTCAGTGTCCTCGAAATAGCAGAATAAAACACACAAAGCACCACACACGCACACACACACGCACGCACGCACGCACGCACGCACGCACTACATACATACATACATACATACATACATATACATACATATACATACATACATACATATCATACTACATACATACATACAACATACATACATACAACATACATACATACATACATACATACATACATACATACATATAATACACATACACATCCATACACATGCGCACTTATGCACGCACACATGAACACACTTGCTCTCCAGAGTAGGAAGAGAAAGGAAATCACGTCTGTTATAACCTTAAGTGGTTATTGTCCTTAAGTGACTAAGATCACCAGAGAAAACGATTCCAACCTGGGTCACGAAACTACCTGTGAAAAAAAAACGAAACAAAAACGTTCTCTTTCCTTTACCAGAAGGCCTGCCAATGCAGTCTGCAAACTCGAGACGAAAACAAACTTCAAAATCTGACAACTTCTTATCTTTGTGTGAACGAGACAATTGGGCCAAAGAAAAACCCAACAAAATTTCCCGATAAAGATAGGGAGTACTCGATATACTTTTTACAATCTCAATCAAGTTTTAGTTGTCTAATTTCTTTTTTATGTCCATTGTTTTGGTTGACATTTTTGTCTGTGTTGATAGTAAACCATGCCCTAAGCCGTTTTTTTTTTTTTAATGGTTTTCAGTGTACTTCTGGACCAGATTCGCGCAGGTTAAAGCATGTGTTCAGTTAGTGGCAAGACAGTCATTTAGCATCACCACACATGACCACGACCCTGTGGTAAGCTACGCCAATATCCGTTCTTTTTCCTGATGCATCGAGAAGTTGGATCATGTTACCTCTGTACAGTTTGCCAAAGGAAGGAGGAAGGAGGAAAAAAAATGTTTCAGTTGTATAAGAGGAAACAGAAGAAATGGAAATCTACCTCGACTGGTGTGTGAGAAAGGTGTGTGTGTGTGTGTGTGTGTGTGTGTGTGTGTGTGTGTGTGTGTGTGGTGTGTGTGTGTGTGTTTGTGTGTGTGCTTGTGTGTGTGTGTGTGTAGGTTTGTGTGTGTGTGTTAGGTTTGTGTGTGTGTGTGTGTGTGTGTGTGTGTGTAGGTTTGAATGTGTGTGTGTGTGTGTGTAGGTGTGT
>CM060336.1:18128447-18135947 GCA_030674155.1 Stramonita haemastoma
GGTCATTGGTTTGTTTTTCGGAAGAAAGTATATAGCCTACATACACTATTTTGCCTATTATGGTAATACGATTCTGGTTCATACGTTTGTGCCCCAAACTTTTCCCCTATTCACTAAACCGTGAGTCGCGGTCTGGGTGCAAGTCCTTGCGATGAGACGAACAATCGAGGTCCCGTGGACAACACGCATTTAGTCCCAGTAAGAGAACCCACGGCAACAAGAGAGTGGTTCCAGGCAAAATTCTGTACAACAAAGCCACTCTAAGAAACAGATACACGTGCAGGCAGGAACAGAAAACCACAACCATTGTTCGCTCCAGAAACATCTTCACAGAGTTTTCATTCTGAGCAATGCCAGGTATCGCTTGAAACAATGAACAATGCCAGGTATTGCTATTGTACCCCGTTCCCCAGCTTAACACCCTGGGGGTCGCCCAGAAAATGCATGGACTCACTCATCCCATCGAGGAATTGCTGTGATATTGTAGCTACGAACTAGATGCAAAATTTGAGTATGTTTGTTTTTGAATATGTTGCCATGTAGGCAGCCATACTCTGAATGAGATTTAGCCTACATTCCATTAAAACTTACTCGGGACGGCCAGTTCTCTCCCCTGCTTTTCCCCACAGACGGCCAATTTGTCACTGATAGTAAAAAAAAAAAAATCTTTAAAAGTATAAGACACATAGTAAGAAAATAACTTATTTATGCTTTGCTGGGTTATTACATATCAAAGGATTGAAGTTCTCGCTTTAATTTTTGAGCTTTGACTAGCATGAAAATAGTACTCCAAATTTTGAACTCCGTGTCACTACTCATGTCGGCTACTCTCTGCAAACGCAAACATAGAGTTCAGAACACACGCAATCACCCAACAACGTTCTGCATTTGACCTTGGATAGGCTTACAAAGCTATGTTAAATAGAAATTACTCATAGTATCATGCGGCCACCACGTGAACAATTAGCAAACAGCAAATCCGCTATAGCGGACAGCCGTCCTATCAGTTGTCCCTGGCGAAAAATAATTCTGTAAAACAAAAAGAAAAAAAACTCAGATAGAAAACGATATTATATATATATATATATATATATATATATATATATATATATATATATATATATATATATATATATAATATATAGAACCTGCAAGCAGAGTCTGCTGGATGGAGCAGACGACTGGGTGTGCACTGCAGACCTCCCAGAATGGAACAATCACCCTGAGATCATCAGCAAGAGTGGTATGAGACCTGACATAGTAGTCAACTCCCACTCAACCAAGCAGCTGATCATGATAGAGCTGACTGTTCCATATGAGAACAGGATGGAGGCATCTCACGCGTACAAGACTGAAAAATATGCAGATCTGGCCAACAGCCTGAAGAAAGAAGGCTATCAGGTCAAAGTCCTTGCTGCAGAAGTCGGAGCCAGGGGGTTTGTTGGAGAATCGGCTTACAACCTCATGAAACAGCTCTCGATTGCAGGGAAGGAAAAAACCAGAGCCCTGAAGGCCATGACAGAAGCAGCCGAGAGATGTTCAAGCTGGATCTGGTCAAGGAGGGACAAAAGTGAACTGCATAAGACCTAGATGACCCCATAATACCATAGGTGGCTAATCCCCCCCCCCCCAAAAAAAAAAAAGTGTGCATATCCAGAGATCATAGATTCAAATCCGAGTCAGAACTCATCACATACATGAAGGGGCAGCAGAGAGACATCCAGAGTCATGAACTGGATGTGGGCCGGCCTCCCTAGAGTGTAAGGAAGATTAAAGGCCCGAAACACTTGTTTGAAGGGGGCTTCTCCTCTGAGGACTCTCTGCTGCCATGCTCTACGCGAGTTTCTTACCACACACACACACACACACACATATATATATATATATATATATATATATTTATTTATTTATTTATTTATTTATTTATTCATTTATTTATATATATGCAGACAGGAAAAGAGCAACACAAAAAAATGGGTGCGCTACTCTTGTGGCGACGCACTCTCCTCCGCTGGGAAGAAGAGGCCCGAATTTCACGCAGAGACATCTGCCGTGACTTCAAGTGGTAAAGTACAGTATACGATAATAGCAGCACAACAACAAGAATTCTGATCGTTTGGTCTTTACTTGCTTCAGCCCTGAAAATAGGTGAAGAAGAGGCCCGAATTTCATGCAGAGAAATCTGCCGTGTCTTCAAGTGGAAAATTATCTATGATAACAGCAGCAGCAGCAGCAGCAGCAGCAGCAGCAGCAGCAACAAGAATTCTGAAACTATCTGTTATTTGGTGTCACCACAATCTCCATATCACTACTGACGTCTAGGAGAAATCCCAAATATATGACGCTCCACCACATATGAGTCGCATTGCACCGGAGGTCAATTTATAGTTATTGACACGATGTCAATCTGTAACAATGTGGCTATACAATACAAAAAAAGCAGGTAAAAAATCAGACATTTCTATAGAAAGTTATTACAGCTTAAAATGATAGACTGTATCATATCATGGCTTGGCTTCGCGAACGAAGATTAAGGGCACTGTCCACGTCTGGTGCAGGCTCGCTGGTGGCTGTTCAGTCCAATGCGTGACAAACAAACCCGGCCGCAGCGGCTGTAGGGGAAAGTCGATTCTGGGGTTGATGTAGAGGGGACGCGGTTCTTCCTCCTCATTCGCTTCTCCTCAAGGCGGCTCTGCGATTGTACTCAAAGGAGGAGACCGACTGATGCACAGTGTGTCGCCAGGCCTGCCGGTCAGCAGCAAGGACTGACCACTGGTTATGGTCTATGAGGCAGGCTGACAGAGATTTCTTCAGAGAGTCTTTAAATCTCTTCTTTGGTGCGCCTCTGTAGCGGTGTCCGGTGGAAAGTTCACCGTAGAGAACCATCTTCGGTAGGCGATGGTCCTCCATTCTAGAGACATGCCCTGCCCAGCGTAGCTGCGTTTTCAGCAACATGGCCTCAATGCTGGTGATCCCTGCTTGCTCCAGCACCTCAGCATTCGTGGTGAAGTCGCTCCAGTGGATGTCGAGGATGGAGCGGAGACAGCGTTGGTGGAAGCGTTCCAGAATTCGCAGGTGGTATCTGTATGTGACCCATGACTCAGAGCCGTACAGGAGGGTGGTCAGTACCACGGCTCTGTAGACACTGATCTTGGTGTCTTTCTTCAGGTGTTTGTTTTTCCAGACACGGTGGTAGAGTCTGCCAAAAGCACTGTTTGCCTTTGCCAGTCTGTTGTCTACATCTTTATCAATCTTTGCGTCAGAGGAGATTGTGCATCCCAGGTAGGTAAACTGCTGGACTGTCTTCAGTTCTGTCTCACCAATTGTAATGTGAGGTGGGTGGTACGATACCTGAGGTGCGGGCTGGTAGAGAACCTCTGTCTTCTTCAGGCTGACTTCGAGTCCGAAGAGCTGGGCTGCCTCTGCAAAACAGGATGTTACATGCTGCAGGGCGGTTTCTGTGTGGGCTACAAGGGCAGCATCATCAGCAAAAAGTAGCTCTCGAATTTGTTGCTCCAGGGTTTTGGTGTGGGCCTGAAGACGCCGCAGGTTGAATAGGCTGCCATCTGTGCGGTAGCGTATGAAAACTCCGTCTTCGTCATCAAGATCTTCTGTGGCCCGCTGAAGCATCATGCTGAAGAAGATAGTGAAGAGGGTTGGTGCAAGAACGCAGCCCTGCTTCACCCCATTTGTGATTGGGAAAGGCTCTGAGAGGTCGTTGCTGTTTCTGACCTGGCCACGCTGGTCTTCATGTAGCTGGATTACCATGTTGAGAAACTTTGGGGGACAGCCAAGACGCTCCATGATCTGCCACAGGCCCTTCCTGCTCACAGTGTCAAATGCCTTGGTTAAATCAACGAAGGTGATGTACAGTCCCTTGTTCTGTTCGCGGCACTTTTCTTGAAGTTGCCTGAGCACGAAGACCATGTCGGTGGTACCCCTGTTAGCTCTGAAGCCGCACTGGCTCTCAGGGAGGTGGTGTTCTGCAACAGCAGGTACTAGTCTGTTGAGGAGAACTCTTGCAAGGATTTTGCCAGCGATGGAGAGAAGAGTTATCCCCCTGTAGTTGGAGCAATCTGATTTTTCCCCTTTGTTTTTGTAAAGGGTGATTATGATTGCATCACGAAGGTTTTGTGGTAACTTTCCCTGCTCCCAGCAGCAGACAAAAAATTCATGGAGCTTGCAGTGCAGTGTTTGCCCCCCGTTTTTCCATAATTCTGGTGGAATACCGTCGACGCCTGCAGCCTTCCCACTCTTCAGTTGTTCTATGGCTTTAGTTACCTCTTCCAGGGTTGGGGCTTCGTCCAGTTCTTCTTTCACTGGTTGCTGTGGGATCTGTTGGATCACTGCGTCATCAACAGTGCGATCAGCGCTGAAGAGGGTTTGAAAGTGTTCAGCCCAGCGGTTCAATATGGACATCTTGTCTGTGAGGAGTGCCTGGCCGTCAGTGCTGCGCAAAGGACTCAACACTTGGTGAGAGGGTCCATAGACTGCCTTCAAAGCTTCGTAGAAGCCTCTGTAGTCACCTGTGTCAGCGCAGAGCTGAGTTTTCTGGGCGAGGTTAGTCCACCACTCGTTTTGGATAACTCTAAACTGGCGCTGGAGGTTGCTGCATGTAAGACGAAAGGCAGCTTTCTTTGCTGGACAAGATGGTTGTGCAAGGTGATCCTGGTGGGCACTTCTCTTCTTCGCCAAGCCCTGTAAAATGATAGACTGTAGAACATGGCAAAATGAGAAAATGACAAGCTTAGAATCCTAATGCGTGGTCAGAATGAAGGCTTGGGTAATTTTTTTTAAACATGTTTAAAAGCAAAAGAAAACGAAAGTATGCCTTGGCATTTCACTACAAGATAGAGTATTGGCTATAGTTTTTTTTATAATCAATAAACAAAATCTTTAAATCGACAACTTGACCCCTACCTGCCCTTAATGGCTCCTAGCTAGCGGAAAAGTGGGTCATGTGCTAAGCGACTCATTTTGTGGTGGAGCGTCCCATATTATAGGACATTGTCTGGCCTTTGCTTGCTTCAGCCCTGACCATCGGGGGGACCTGTTCAGCGGCCGGGGACTGCATTGACAACGCCGTATGTACCGGCTCAAAGTGTGCCTGTGACACCAGCAAGTTTTACGGTGCTGGTTCCAATGGTGACACTTCTTGCTGTGAGTGTCTAGCGGGTGTTTGGGTCTGATTTATTTCAAGCTTCTTTTTTGTATGTTGTTGTTGTTGTTGTTGTTGTGTCCAGTTGGTGGTAGGTGGATGAGTGCCTGTGGTGGTGGTGGTGGTGGTTGTGGTTGTGGTTTTCGTGTGTGTGTGTGTGTGTGAGTGTGAGAGAGTGTGTTTGTGTGTGTGTGTGTGTGTGTGTGTGTGTGTGTGTGTGTGTGTGTGTGTGTGTGTGTGTGAGTGTGTGTGTGTGTGTGTGTGTGTGTGTGCGCGTGTGTGGTGTGTGTGTGTTTGTGTGTGTGTGTGTGTGCGCGCGTGCGCGCGCGCGCGCGCGCGCGTGTGTGTGTGTGTGTGTGTGTGTGTAAAAGGAAAGGGTTTTATATAGGCACAACTGTGGATGTACAACTGTACGAAATGAGGAATGTCTACTTTACCATACAAATGTATCACAGAAACACACATTACGTACACACATCACACACACACACACACACACACACACACACACACACACACACACACACACACACACACACACACACACATATGCGCGTGCGCGTTATACAAAAACATACATACACATACACATTAACACATACGCATCACACACACATTCACATATATCACACACATACATCACTAACCCATATCACACACATCACACACACAACACACACATACACACTTTCACATATTTTGCACACATACACACGCATGCACGCGTGTGCGCGCACACACATTACACACATACACACGCGCGCGCACACATACATACACACACAGACACACAAACACAGACACAGACACGCACATGCAGACGCGCACACATACGTACACACACACACACACACACACACACACACACACACACACACACACACACACACACACACACTCATTAACTACTACGGCTTTCACTTCTCTGCACGACCCAAACCACCACAACTACCATCACTCTCATCACTCTCACCACCACCACCACCACCCACCACCACAACCACGACCGCCTCCAACACCACAACTGCAAACACCACAATAGCCATGACCATCCCGAACCCTACTACTACCTTCGCTGCTTTCATTCTCACCACAACAACCATCATCACCACCACCCTCAACACTCCCACTACCATTACTACCAGCATCACCATTACCATCGTCATCGTTGTCATCATCATCATCATCATCATCATCATCATCATCATCATTATCATCAACATTATCATCATCAATCATTATCATCATCAATCATTATCATCATCATCACCACTACTACCAACCAGGGACAAACACTTACACTGTCCGTTGTGTTTCAGCTTGCGATACAGCGAAAGCCTTATCAAGCGACGGAGTTTGCAGTGAGTAGTGGGTTTTTTTTGTTTGGTTGTTGTTGTTTTTTTTTGTTCGTTTTAAAGGTGCATCAGTGGTCGAGGAGGCAACGTGCCAGCCTAGAAAGCCAGAAGTCCGGATCGGGGTGTGTGATATTTTGAATCCCGTGTGAGCCCAACACCTTTCCCCCCATCCATTAGACCTTGAATGGTGGTCTGGGCAGTAGTCTTTCGGATGAGACGAGAAACTGAGGTCCCGTGTGTTACACATCATTATTTGGCGTACGTAAAAGAACCCATGACAACAAAGGGGTTGTCCCTGGCAAAATTATGTTTAAAAAAGAAAAGGTCACTCTGATAGGCGAACAAATACAGTTGCAGACAGGAAAAAGAAAAAAAAAACGGGTAGGCGCTGCACTTGTGGCGACGCACTCTCCCCGGAGAGAGCAGCCCGAAGTTCACGTAGAGAAATCTGTTGTGACATAAAGAGGTATAAATAAATAAATAAAGGGAAAGATACTCTAATCATCTCATGAAAGGCAAATACAAAAATGACGGGCACATGCTTGTTTTTTTTTTTTCCTTTTTGTTACAATCCTTTTATCACCTTATGCAGGGAAATGACAAAAATGGCAGGCACATGTGATTTTTTCTGTTTTTTTAATAACAAACTTTTGGAAGTCTAACGTTTTGTTTGAAGTTTGTTTTGTCTACCGTTTCCTCTGACACTTGCCTTTCTTTTGTTTTTTGTTTCTTTTTTTGTTTTTTTCTATTTATTTTATCTGCAAGTGTATGTTTTGTTTTGTTTTTTTTTACAATCGAACATGTTCGTGTATCTAAAACAATTATCTTTTTTTTTATAAACGAAGAATATCTCTTTTTTTTCTTTCTTTTCAATATTTCTTTTTGAAGTCAATTTTTCCCAAAGTATTTTGTTCATCTGACATAAGATGTTACTATTATTAAACGGAAATACACCTAACTTTAAAATGACATGTTTTGTACTCTAAT
>CM060336.1:18140947-18143447 GCA_030674155.1 Stramonita haemastoma
GTGCCATTACAGATGGCAGTACTAACTGACAGATTACATGACAGTGTGCCATTACAGATGGCCATACTACCTGTCAGATTACGTGACAGTGTACCATTACAGATGGCAGTACTGCCTGACAGATTCCATGACAGTGTGCCATTACAGATGGCCATACTGCCTGTCAGATTACGTGACAGTGTGCCATTACAGATGGCCATACTACCTGTCAGATTACGTGACAGTGTGCCATTACATATGGCAATACAGCCTGACAGGTTGCATGACAGTGTGCCATTACATATGGCAATACTGCCTGTCAGATTACATGACAGTGTGCCATTACAGATGGCAATACTGCCTGACAGATTACATGACAGTCTGCAATTACAGATGGCAATACTGCCTGACAGGTTGCATGACAGTGTGCCATTACATATGGCAATACTGCCTGTCAGATTACGTGACAGTGTGCCATTACAGATGCCATACTACCTGTCAGATTACGTGACAGTGTGCCATTACAGATGGCCATACTACCTGTCAGATTACGTGACAGTGTGCCATTACAGATGGCAATACTGCCTGTCAGATTACGTGACAGTGTGCCATTACGGATGGCAATACTGCCTGTCAGATTACGTGACAGTGTGCTATTACAGATGGCAACACTGCCTGTCAGATTACGTGACAGTGTGCCATTACGGATGGCAACACTGCCTGTAAGATGACATGACAGTGTGCAATTACAGATGGCAATACTACCTGACAGGTTACATGCCATTACAAATGGCAATACTGCCTGTCAGATTACATGTCAGTGTATCATTACAGATGACAATATTGCCTGACAGGTTACATGACAGTGTGCCACTACAGATGGCAATACTGCCTGACATGATACATGACAGTGTATCATTACAGATGGCAATATTGCCTGGCAGGTTACATGACAGTGTGCCATCATAGATGGCAATACTGCCTGACAGATTACCAATATTTCACTGCAGTTACATTATTCGTCATAATTGTGTCAATTTGTCATTGCAGACAGCATTACTGTTATGCGACTGACCTTTTATAACTACGGGCTTTTTTTCATACGTTATTTTTTTTTTTTTATCGAAATCAACGCTTTTATAGTTCAACTGCCTTATTAATTGCAAATGGTACCAATTGTCGAATAAAGTTAAAAATGACAATGTGCTTATTTGTCATTGCAGTTTGCAAATCCAAATTCGCGGAGAAGCTTGACAAAACATGTGGTAAACTGTCTGTCTGTCTGTCTGTCTGTCTGTCTGTCTGTCTGTCCTGTCTGTCTGTTTGTCAGTCTATCTGTCTGTGTTTGTCGCTCTCTTTCTCTCCGTCTCTGTCTGTCTGTCTGTCTGTCTGTCTGTCTGTCTGTCTGTCTGTCTGTCTGTCTGTCTGTCGTCTGTCTCTGTCTCTGTTCTCGTCTCTCTCTCTCTCTCTCTCTCTCTCTCTCTCTCTCTCTCTCTCTCTCTCTCTCTCTCTCTCTCTCTCTCTCCTCTCTCTCTCTCCCTCCCCCTCTCTCTCTCTCTCTCTCTCTCTCTCTCTCTCTCTCTCTCTCTCTCTGTCTCTCTCTGTCTCTTTTGTCTCTCTCTGTGTCCACGTTTGTATAATTTCCCGTGTTACACTTTTAGAATAGGTGCAGTTTTGCGTTATGACTTACTTAGATTTTATTTTCCTTTGTAAGTGTGTAGTGTTATGCCTTAAAAAGTATTTGATTGAAGAATTCTTTGGGATTTGTTTTTGTAAAGAAATGTTTTGTGCTGTGATCCTTCATTTGTTATGGAGTTTAGTGTGTGCTGCATACATGTTTTGATGCATGCGTGTATACAAGGTAAGACCAAGAGACAAGACCTTGCTTCAAATCATATCCTTGCGTACTGCATTGAATATCAATTATGCATTAATTCTCCTCTCTCTCTCTCTCCTCTCTCTCTCTCTCTCTCTCTCTCTCTCTCTCTCTCTCTCTCTCTCTCTCTCTCTCTCCTCTCTCTCTCTCTCTCTCTCTCTCTTCTTCTCTCTCAGTGATGAGAAAGTAAAAAGTCTAGCTAATTTTTTCGGAGAAGCAATGGATATTAGGGGAAAAAAATAATGGAACAGAGTAACTAGTCCCAAGATGGTCCATTATAGATTCTGTGTATATGTGTGTGTGTGTGTGGTAGAGAGAGAGAGAGAGAGAGAGAGAGGAGAGAGAGAGAGAGAGAGAGAGAGAGAGAGAGAGAGAGAGAGAGAGAGAGAGAGAGAGAGAGAGAGAGAGAGAGAGATTTGACGTAGACAATCAACTTGTACGTTGGCTGATTGAATTTTTAACTGACAGGCCACAGCGTGTTTTTGCCAACAAAATACCTTCATCGGTTAGACATACCTGCACTGGTTCTCCTCAGGGCTGCGTCCTGTCGCCACTTCTGTACATTCTATACACAGATGACTGCAGAAGCAGCTATGAAAAAAAATCATTTCTGGTAAAATTTGCGGACGACAGTGTTCTTTTATC
>CM060336.1:18150947-18163447 GCA_030674155.1 Stramonita haemastoma
GAGGAGAAGTAAAACGAGGAGATGGAGGAGAAAGAAGAGAACAATGTGAAAATGTGAATAGCGTGATTGTGTGTTGCTGTCGTGTTTTGTGTTGCTGTGTTGTGTGTTTACTTTTGTGTGCTTTGACGAGGAGAAAGAAGAGAACAGTATGCATAGCGTGATTGTGTGTTGCTACTATCGAGTTGTTGTTGTTGCCTTTGTTCATTGACGTCCCGCTGCAAGACGTCGAGGATAGAATTGTTAGGGTCAAGCAAAAGATAATTCATTTAAACAACATTTCCATTTTTCTTTTAAATCACAGAACGTGTTATAGCAATTTCTTTTTATGTCATAAACATTGTGTGCGCGTGTTACTATTTTAGACTGTGTTTAATATCTTAATAGAACAGTATTCAAGGATTTTCCAAACAAAAAGAACCATAAACATCAAGCTTTCACTGGCATATGATTCGAGTTTTGTTGTTTTTGATGTGTTATGTTGTTGATTATGTTGATGATGATGATTGATGATCTGATGATAGATGATCATGATGATGATGATGATGATATGATGATGATATGATGATATGATGATGATGATGATGATAGATGCGATCATGATGATCATGATCTATGATCATGATATCAATGATTCAAGCATTATCCCAGCTTAACACCCAGGGATATCCCAGCTTTATATTCAGGATAAGCAGGGGGGGGTGAATCTTTGCGTAAATAGTGTTGTCAATAAAAACTCCTAGATACTTCACAAAGGAAGGCAGAAGGAAGGACTGACGTGTTGCCAAATTCTATTGAAACAGCTGTGGTGGAGGGTACTTTGTGCTTGGTCCCTACACGCATGGCTTTAGTTTTGTCTGTACTTAGCTGTAACTTGCTCTGTGTCACTCAGCTTTGAATATATTGAAGACAGGTTGATAATTATAATGTGACAAAAGAAGGATGTTCAAGAGTATCAGTGTTTTAAACTTTACCATCTTCCGCATAGAAATGATGATTTGTCTGATTACGTTTTTTTTTAATGTATGACAATAAGGCAATTTTCCTCCTGGAGTTAACATCAGTGCTGACTCCACTCTCCCCAAAAGTCCTTCGGATGAGACTTTAAACCGAGGCCCCGTGTGCGAACGCACGCAGAACATCTTGCGCACACGTTAAATCCTGTTCGCTTTTCGTAAGAGTAGGCCATCGTGTGCCGGTGGGAGCAGATGACAATATTTACAAAACTGCATACACACGGGGACCGGATGAAAAAAAAGCACATGATTGTTTATTCTGTTATCCTCGATATAAAAGATAAATAACAAATAAGATTAATATAATTTAAATAAATAAATAATTTATACTTAATTATAAATAAAATGTAAAGTATAAAGACATCCGGGCCAGAACTGATCCATGTGGGACTCCATATGTCAGTTTAGCAGGTAGTGATTGAAGTTTGCTGAGAGTAGCTGTCTGGAATCGATTTGTAAGGTGTGACTAAACCAGGTGAAGGCTGTGCCATTAACAACAAGCGTTTTGGGATTTTTTTAGGCTAAGGAGAAGAAATTAGTGGTTTGTAGTGTCGATGGCTGTAGGTAAGTTGAGAAGAGTGAGAAGGTAGATTTTTCCTGGGTCAGAAGCGAGTAAGAAGGCGTGTTTAAGGTGTGGACTAGGGTGGTTTTAGTGCTGTGGTTGGATGCGTTAGACAGACAGAAATGCAGGAAGAAGACTTTTAGAGTAAAGGTGGTTATTGAGATAGTTTAGGACTACTTTTTCGAGGACTTTAGATATAAAAGGTAGTTAAGAAGCAGTTTTATTGTTCTCCAGATTGTTATAGTCAAGTCAATGCCTTTTTAGTAGAGGTGTAACTCTAACAGTTTTGAGAGCTGATGGAAAATTTCCCTGAAAGAAGAATGCTTTTAATATACTTTTTGTGAAAGTGGTATAACTTGTGGCAGGCACTGTGCAAGAAAAGAGGCAAGTCGGGGGTGTCGAAATCACATGTTTACTTTAGTAAAGGGCAAATATTTTAGCCTGGGCAAAACTCCAGTATTTTAAGAGTGTTTGTTCTTTTTATATGATTTCAGAATGTACCACAAATTATGCAGCGAATTCTGACAAAACGTGCGGTAAGAACACATCTCCCTCTCCTCATCCCTCCCTTCCTTCCGTCAGTCTGTTTATTTGTCTGCCTCTACCTATCTCTCTGTCTTTCTATCTATGTTTATCTATCTCTGTAATGATATAATGTAATATATGATATGATATGATATGATATGATACGATACGATACGATACGATACGATACGATACGATACGATACGATACGATACGATACGATATGGATATGGTATGGTATGGCATGGCATGGCATGGCATGGCATGGCATGGCATGGCATGGCATGGCATGGTACGATACGATACGATACGATACGATACGATACGATACGATACGATACGATACACTGCACTGCACTGCACTGCACTGCACAGCACTGCACCACAAATACAATACAATACAATACAATACAATACAATACAATACAATACAATACAATACAATACAATACAATACAATACAATACATGTACAACGTGACGTGAAGTGATGTGATGTGGTGTGGTGGTGGGTGTGGTGGGGTGTGGTGGGGTGTAATGTAATGTAATGTAATGTAATGTAATATGATACAATATTATGATATAGCTTAGCATGGCATAATATAATAATAATAATAATAATAATAATAATGATAATGATAATGATAAGATAATAATAATATAAGATATAATATAATATAATATGATATGATATGATATGATATGATATGATATGATATGATATGATATGATATGGTATGGTATGGTATGGTATGGTATGGTATGGTATGGTATGGTATGGTATGGTATGGTATATGATATGATATGATATGATATGATATGATATGATATGATATGATATGATATGATATGATATATGGTATGGTATGGTATGGTATGGTATGGTATGGTATGGTATGGTATGGTATGGTATGGTATGGTATGGTATGGTATGGTATGGCATATGGTATGGTATGGTATATGATATGATATGATATGATATGATATGATATGATACGATACGATACGATACGATACGATACGATACGATACGATACGATACGATACGATACGATACGATACGATATGATACGATATATGATACGATATATGATACGACACGACACGACACGACACGACACGACACGACACGACACGACACGACACGACACGACATGACACGACATAATACAATATGATATAATACAATATAAGTGTTGTTGTGTTTCAGGTCTCAAGATCGGCCAGTCATCATGTACAGCGGATACGGACTGTGTGAAAGGGACAGGTGTGAAATGTTCCGGAGGTACCTGCTCCTGCGACACCGCCCTGCATTTGAAGGCGAAGTCCGATAGCACAGGGTGTGGTAAGTATTTCAGTTTGGCTACACCTTGACACTTGCAAAGATAGATAGATAGACAGATAGATAGATAGATAGATAGATAGATAGATAGATAGATAGATAGATAGATAGATAGATAGATGGATGGATGGATGGATGGATGGATGGATGGATGGATGGATGGATGGATGGATGGATGGATGGATGGATGGATGGATGGATGGATGGATGGATGGATGGATGGATGGATGGATAGATAGATAGATAGATAGATAGATAGATAGATAGATAGATAGATAGATAGATAGATAGATAGATAGATAGATAGATAGATGGATGGATGGATGGATGGATGGATGGATGGATGGATGGAGAGAGAGAGATATATTTATTTTTATTTATTTATTCTTTTATATCGAGGATAACAGAATAAGCAATCATGTGCTTTTTTTTCATCCGGTCCCCGTGTGTATGCAGTTTTGTAAATGTCATCTGTTCATCTGTGTGTGTGTGTACGTGCATGCGTGCGTGTGCATGTGTATGTGTGTGTACACTCACAAAATTTTTTTTAAAGGAAAATAAACAGCAAAAATCATATATGTAATGAACAGTCAACATGCGTATATTACAAACTGTAACACGAACAACATATCAGATGTTATGTAGAGCCATCACAAAAAAAAGAAGAAAGTTAAGCTGCCTACTGTGATTTTTTAACACAGATAGATAGAGAGAGAGAAGTAGATAGGTAGATAGGTAGATAAATAGAAAGAAAGGTAGACAGGTAGGTAGATAGATAGATAGATAGATAGATAGATAGATAGATAGATAGATAGATAGATAGATAGATAGATAGATAGATAGATAGATAGATAGATAGATAGATAGATAGATAGATAGATAGATAGATAGATAGATAGATAGATAGATAGATAGATGGCTGAGTGAGGACTATGCCTGGGTGAGGACTATGCCTGAGTGAGAATTATACTTGAGTGAGGATTATACCTTGGTAAGGATTTTGCCTGAGTAGGGGCTTTGCCTTAGCAGGGGCTATGCCTTAGCAGGGCCTATGCCTTAGCAGGGGCTATGCCTTAGCAGGGGCTATGCCTTAGCAGGGCCTATGCCTTAGCAGGGTCTACGCCTTAGCAGGGTCTATGCCTTAGCAGGGGCTATGCCTCCGAAAGGATTATGCCTCAGTAAGGATATACCTGAGTGAGGATTATGCCTGAGTGAGGATTATGCCTGAGTAAGGATTATGCCTGAGTAAGGAATTATGCCTGAGTAAGGATTATGCCAGAGTAAGGATTATGCCAGAGTAAGGATTATGCCTGAGTAAGGATTATGCTGAGTAAGGATTATGCCTGAGTAAGGATTATGCTTGAGTACGGATTATGCATGAGTAAGGATTATGCCTGAGTAAGGATTATGCCTGAGTAAGGATTATGCATGAGTACGGATTGTGCATGAGTAGAGACTGTGACTCAGTACGGGATGTGCCTGAGTAGAGGATGTGCCTGAATAGGGGCTGTGCCTGAGTAGAGGATGTGCCTGAATAGGGGCTGTGCCTGAGTAGGGACTGTGCCTGAATAGGGGCTATGCTTAAGTAGGGACTGTGCCTGAATAGGGGCTATGTTTAAGTAGGGACTGTGCCTGAATAGGGGCTATGTTTAAGTAGGGACTGTGCCTGAATAGGGGCTATGCTTAAGTAGAGACTGTGCCTGAATAGGGGCTATGCTTAAGTAGAGACTGTGCCTGAATAGGGGCTATGCTTAAGTAGGGACTGTGCCTGAATAGGGGCTATGCTTAAGTAGGGACTGTGCCTGAATAGGGGCTATGCTTAAGTAGGGACTGTGCCTGAATAGGGGCTATGCTTAAGTAGGGACTGTGCCTGAATAGGGGCTATGCTTAAGTAGGGACTGTGCCTGAATAGGGGCTATGCTTAAGTAGGGGCTGTGCCTGAATAGGAGCTATGTTTAAGTAGGGACTGTGCCTTAATAAGGGCTATGCGTAAGTAAGGACTGTGCATGAATAGGGGCTATGCTTAAGTAGGGACTGTGCCTGAATAGGGGCTATGCTTAAATAGGGACTATACCTGAATAGGGGCCATGCCTGAACAGGAGCTATGCCTAAGTAGGGACTGTTCCTGAATAGGGGCTGTGCCTGTGTAGGGACTGTGCCTGAATAGGGGCTATGCTTAAGTAGGGACTGTGCCTGAATAGGGGCTATACCTGAACAGGAGCTATGCCTAAGTAAGGACTGTGCCTGAGTGTAGGGGCTATGCTCATAAGGCAGTAACAGTGAACTGATTCAACAGAATTACACTGATAATCCTAAAAAAAATCGAACATTGTATCAAATGGTGTCCACACATCATCATTATTTACTTAACTTCTGTTTCAGAGTGTGACACCACAAAGTCCACTGATGAAAGCGGCACCTGCAGTGAGTACTGTGTGTTTTTGTTTTCTTTTCTTGAGTTGGTTTTAGGCAACAGGAAAGCAAGGGAGAGGGGGGTGGAATAGTCCAGGGTTGCAGTGTCATCTTGTTTTTTATTATCTGAGGGCGTGGCATCTCGTCCTAGCTAAGATGAGGCACTTGGCGTCTATTCAAGTGTGTGAAATCACCTCTGTGCGTGTGTGTGAGTGTGCGTGTGAGTGTGTGTGTTGTATGTTTGTGTATGTGTGTGTGTGTGTGTGTGTGTGTGTGTGCGTGTGTGTGTGATGAGAGAGAGAGAAGAGGAGAGAGAGAGAGAGAGAGGGGAGAGAGAGAGAGAGAGAGAGAGAGAGAGAGAGAGAGAGAGAGAGAGAGAGGAGAGAGAGAGAGAGAGAGAGAGAGAGAGAAATGCAAATGTTTGGATATGCTGGTCGTGTACTTACGTAAAGAAAATATATCATTTGATCATAAAGTTAACACAAAGTAATGACCAAAATCAACAAATTATAGTGTCTTTGAGGATATTAATATCCAATATTGTCTGCAGAAGTGCATGCCCCATTCTCATGGCTTAGGGTACTGCCATTACATTTTGATTTTTCAAGAGCGGCTCGTGTTACTGCATTGTATAGCTTGCAAACCTGGGAGTAAAAAAAACTAGGAAGGGTTTAATGTTTGATACTAAATGCTTTATACATATCATGAGTTCCAGAGGAATGATGATACACTTTGACTGGATTCCCTTGCATTCTGGTACTCACTGAAATGGTTTAGCAGAAAATCTTTGACGAATTTGTCAACAACTGGCTGTACTATAAAATCGTTATGATTTCAATGAAACTCTGAGCTAATGACAATATGTGTGCTAAAGTCCCCAAGTACATGTTAAAATTCTTTCCAAGTTCTGTTACTTTCGATGATAATGAATAAACGTGCATGTTTATTTTACATGTATTGCACGCAGTATTGTTCATGTGCATGTGGTGTTGGAAATGTGTCGTCTTGTTTCACTGGCACAATGGCTTCATCTTCCAAAAGGCAGAACAAATGTTAAAGTTTGCGCAAAAAAAGTCCTCTGTGTGTTTGCACATGGGACTCCAGTTTATAGTCTGATCCCGAAGACTTGTGGGGGTATAGAGTCGGCACTGATGTTAACTCCAGGGGAAAAGTTCCCTTAAACGGGTGTTTCGATGGTGGCTGGAAGATAGATCACTGCACAGAATGGATGTTCTTTTTGAAATCTTGTAGACCTGGAAAGAGGCATTTGCTCTGCCAAACTCAACTAGACAAAAGACACAGTGCCTGAGATTTGCAGCAGTATTTAAGGGAAAAGTGATGTGAAGACAAGTTTATATAAGATGTGTGATTCATCCCTTATTATCAGATGATTGAATGGGGTTGGTATTTCAGAACTAAACCTCGGCAAGACCACATGCTCGGCGGACGCTGACTGTGTCACGGTAACGGGAAAGAAATGTAACAGTGGAACCTGTGGCTGTGATGCCAGCATGAACCTCACTCCTAACAGCGGGAACACTGCATGTGGTAAGTATCCACCACTGTTTTTGAAGAATGAAAACGTCAGCTGTCGTGAGATGATGTACATGGTTATTGCAAAACAAAACAGAAAAGCATTGAGCACAGTTTTATAATAGGTGTCCCCCTGGGGATGCCGGGATACTGTGTGTGAATAGTATCCCAATCTGCTGGAAATTCTACGATCCGGAGTTCCCACATTTCTATCCCTCTCTTTTTTTCTGCCTTGTTCCTTTTTTTTCCTGCCCCATCCTTCTTGGGATTTTTTTTTTTTTGCCTTCTATGTCCATTTTCCCGCCTTTTACCATATCTCTCTCTCTCTTCTCTCTCTCTCTCTCTCTCTCTCTCTCTCTCTCTCTCTCTCTCCTCCTCTCTCTCTCTCTCTCTCTCTCTCTCTCTCTCTCTCTCTCTCTCTCTCTCTCTCTCTCTCTCTCTCTTTCTATATATATCTATCTCTCTCTCTCTCTATATATATATATATATATATATATATATATATATATATATATATATATATATATACATATATATATATATCTTTCTTTCTTTCTTTCTTTCTTTCTATCCCTTAGTCTGGCGACCATGGGGGCACCCCTGCAGACTTGACAACCAGTTCCCTCCAATCCTCTGTTCTGCCTTTCTCAAAATGTGGTTTTCTAGGCCTGTACATTCGCTGATGCTATCCTCTCATTATCAGGGGGGGGGGGAGTTGTATGTAACAACCAGCAATAGCACATAAAGTTTTTGTCAGTAAATGGTTATATTTTTTATTATCATGGAGTTCTTTGTTTGAAAGGTCATGATTTCCGGAAAAATATATCACTTTAATGTTCATGATAACACACTCCACAGTTACACAAATTTTGGTGTGACAAAACCAACAGAAACCATAAGTTTATAAGGGTGGTAAATCTTAAGCAAAATCGTCAATACGTCTGAGAGTTATGGGCTATAAATAACCAGAAAATGTTGGTTTTCATAAATGTTTACGTAAGTTACCATTACTTCAAAGCCATGAAGCAGTGAATCTACGAAGTAATTGTGCACAAGAAGCTATCCATGCTGCACGTTTCCTCTAAATTTAAAGCAAATGACTAGAATAGCACTCCAGATATATTAAGAGGTTTAGACAAAAAGGTTTGATTATAGCTAGGTCTATGAGTAGAGATTGTAGATAGAGCTAAATGTAGAATATTCACCGATGTGACATGTTTGTTTCTTTCGTTTTAACATATGTGACGCTCTACCACGAAATGAGTCGCTTAGCATCTAACCCACTTTTCCGCTAGGAGCCATTAAAGGCAGGTGGGGTCAAGTTGGCAATTTTAGATTTTGATTGGTTATAAAACTATAGTCAATATTTTACCTTGTACTGAAATATCAAGTCATAATTTTGTGTCCTTTTGCTTTTAAACTTGTTTTTAAAATGTCCAAGCCCTCATTCTGACCATTTATGTCGATGCTTAACTTGTCCATTTATCATTTTGTTATTTCTTGCAATCTATTATTTCAACTTGTGATTACTTTTCATAGATTTGTCCAATTTTCAATCTGTTTTTTTTATCTGTATAGCTATTTCATCGCAGTTTAATAACATGTCAATAACTAAAAACTGACCTATGATGCAATGCGACTCCTTATGTTGTGGAGCGTCGCATATGATCTTTTCAAGCTACATTGATACACATTGTGATGTTGCAGAATGTACGTCTGACTACACCCTGGAAGGCACAACATGCGGTAAGATCTCTTTCAGATTGTTCCTGGTTCGTCTGTATGTTTGTGTTCTGCCCCTTGTCTGATGAACTGATGAAAAAAAAAAAAAAAACCAATTGCATACAGTGTTGGAATTTCGCTCCCAACACTTTTAAAGTCTTCGAAAAATGAAAGTAAAAGAGAGACGTGAGTTTCTTTCTGAGTCAATATCTTACCTGAAAAAAAAAAAAACAAGATTGCTAATAAGCCCTTTCCATAAAAAAAAACTTGGATGAAATAGTAGTAATGTATTTGCAGATGATGTTGTGGACACAGATGGTAACTTTATAGGCTGTCAGGCATTTATCGAAAAAAAACACATTCAACAAGGTAAATTTTCTAAGGTTACATGAGCTGTTTGCAATCAAAAATTGAGTACAAAACCAATAACTTGAAGGAAATGACAATGAAAAAACGAGAAACTTACAACAGCAGTATGCTTAGTACTGAAAGTTCAAAAATGAACTGGAGATTATTTTTTTAGGTTATTGGTTTGCATGTTTCGTTAGGTTTTTCTGTGGGTTTTTTTTTTTAATGTACATTTCGTTTCGTTTGTTATGTTGGCTATTTACAGTGCTGAAAGTGGGCAAAGCTTGCAACACGACCAAGCAGTGTCTTCACGGTGCCATCTGTGACAAGAAAACAAGCACCTGCCTGTGTGATCTGTCCCACAACTACAAGGCTGGCACTGCGGGAGCCACCTCTTGCTGTAAGACAGTCCTGGTTCGGGTTTCGTTGTTGTTGTTGTTGTTGTTGTGTTAATGTTGTTGTTGTTGTTGTTGTTGTTGATGATTGATGATGATGATGATGATGATGATGATGATGATGATGATGATGATGATGATGATGATGATGTTGTTGTTGTTGTTGTTGTTTTTCTATACGCATGAATATTTCATTAAACATGTAGACATCTGTGTTTTTCTAGACGTATTATAATTTAGCAAGTTCAATGCTACATATACAAAATCTGAATGTTTGTGTGTGTTTTGTTTGGGTTGTGTGTGTGTGTGTGTGTGTGTGTGTGTGTGTGTGTGTGTGTGTGTGTGTGTGTGTGTGTGTGTGTGTGTGTGTGTGTGTGTGGTGTGTGTGTGTGTGTGTGTGTGTGTGTGTGTGTGTGTGTGTGTGTGATAAGTAGTTTTGTAAGTTAAACAGTATATGTAGACCTGCAGATATTCCGGGTCTGATCCAGAGTAGGTATAGCATATAAGTGGAGGAATGATCATACTTATGTTATTGTTTATGTTGTGGTGGTGCTGGTTTTGCGTTCCCCAGATTAACCCTTCGGGAGTCAGCCAGAATAGTTATGCACTCGGACCTTCTCACCCCACCAAGGAGTCATTATGACTTTGGAAGTACATACTGGATGAGAAATGTGCATTCGTGACTCTTTTCAAGTACCTCGTCAGATAGGCAGCCATATTCCGACTTCAGGTGACTTTCCTGTCCTTTCAAATGAGTAGGCAGCTCGCGTGTTATGCTTGCCATCACTGAAGAAAGCTCCAAATGGCCACTTTTTTGACATCCCGGCTTAGTAGTCAGAGCACTGAGATCGTAATGTGATGGACTGGCTTCGACTCACCACTGACACGTGCAATTGAGGATTTTCCCACCAGGAGTTAAGTTTAGTTCCCATTCCCCCCCCCACACCCCCCCCCCAAAAAAATCCCCAACAACAACCAAACTGTCCTTTGGATGAGACTCTAAACCTAGTCACGTGTGTGGAACGCACGCAGAGCATCTTGTGGCCATGTAAAAACCCGCTTCTCTTTCTTTTCATATTGTACACGTATAAACAGTTCGTGGAGACGTAGCTACATCCCTGTAAACACACACACACGCGCACGCGCCGCCACCACACACACACACACACACACACACTAAACACACAACACCCACACTCACACACCACTCACATCACTCATCACTCACTCACTCACATCACACTCACACTTACAAACACCTAAATACAAACATATTGTTATCCAACAAAGATATCTAATAAACACCAAGTTACCATTCTTTTAAAAGTAGTCAAACCTACCACCAATATCAACCCCACCCCCCACCCCCCACCCCACTCCGTCACTACCACCCCCACCCCAGCCCTAAGTGAAAAACCTGAAGCTTAAATCCCGTATTTAAATTACCCACTCGTTCATCAGACCTTAATTAACATAAGGTTTGAATACCTTTCTGAGTGTCTGTTGCATTGTCTTAACGCTTCAGCGGTCTGAATGTCTTTTTCAAGGATTTCAAGGATTGATCTATAGATTAAGGCCCTGTACTCAAGACACAATGCAGCGCATGTGAAAGAACCAATGGCAATGCTCCAACTGTCCTTGCCAACTTCTATCATAAAAGTGTTCTCAAATAGATAATGACTAGTCAGGACAGACAAAAGAGAAAAAAAACAGTACATGGCAATTTAAGGAATGTCGGCACTGTATACATTTCTCCTAAAGTCCTCGGATGATACAAACCGAGGCCCGTGTGCGAACGCGCGCAGAACATCTTGCGCACACGTAATCCTGTTCCACTTTTCGTAAGATTTTCCGGCCATTGTGTGCCGGTGGGAACAAATGACAAGATTTACAAAACTTGCATACACACGGGGACTGGATGTAAAAAAAAATCACATGAGTAGTCATGCCATTATCCTCGATATTATAGAAAGAATAGATAAATACATGAGTAAATGAATAATAATGATAAATAAATAAATAAATAAATAAAAAATAAATAAATAAATAAAATAATAAATGATGTGCATCATAGGAAAATGCATTCAGAGGACCCCCCCCCCCTCCCCCCTACCCGTCTCCAGACAGCAGTACATGTTTTGTCTGTTTTGTGTTCGTGATGTCCTTACATCTGGTCCATTCTTCTACTACAATGATTATATCAAAAGTGAATAGGATTTCAACGTGGACGTGAGATGGTCTGTTTGTGTTTGTGCTTGGTGTTTTAAACTCTTGTCTTATCCGAAGAAATTTCCAGGAAAATGAAGTGACAACGAATGATAAATTCTGAGGTAAACGTGATTCCCTTTCTGTATCCCCTGCATCTCTGTGTTTCTCTGTGCCTCTACTTCTTTGTGTGCTGTGTTGCGTGTATGTGTGTGTTTGTGTGTGTGGTGATGTGAGTGTGTTTGTGTGTGTGTGTGTGTGTGTGTGTGTGTGTGTGTGTGTGTGTGTGTGTGTTGTTGTGGTGTGTGTGTGAGTTGTGTGTGTGTGTGTGTGTGTAAAAGTGTGTGTGTGTGTGTGTGTGTGTGTGTAAAGTGTGTGTGTGTAAAAGTGTGTGTGTGTGTGTGTGAGAGAGAGAGAGAGAGAGAGAGAGAGAGAGAGAGAGAG
>CM060336.1:18168447-18180947 GCA_030674155.1 Stramonita haemastoma
CGGCACCTTTAAGCATATGATATATATGCTTGCTCATAGACAAATACAAAAGGCACACACACCACACACACACACACCACAACAACACACACACACACACACACACACACACACACACACACACACACACACACACACACAACAACACACACACACACAGGTGCGCCTGCAGGCACCACCAGCATGCACCTGATTTTGTAAAAGAAAAGCTACACTGATCATATGGGGAAAGAGATGGACTAAATCATTAACAAAAAAACCTGTAGAATCAAGGCTGAACAGGAGTCTTTCCTCTTGAATTTGTACAAGTGTTATTGATGTTGTTGTTGTTGTTGTTGCTGTTGATCTTATTGTTGCTGCTGTTGTTGTTGTTGAGTGCAAAATCATTTCAGGGTGAGAAGTATTTGATCTATTCAGCGTTGCTGCAGAAAGACGTTTTTTTTTTCCTTTTTAAGTTGAAAATGTTTTCCTGAGACCTAACTTTGAGAGCAGTAAACTACATTGTTGAGCCTTTTTTTCATAAAGATTCAAACCTAAGGATAAAACAGCAACACTGTGCTTTCACTAAAGCAGCTTTGCTTATTGTGCATATCAGAATGTACTTGCATCTTTTTTCTACCAACCTTTGTATACATCATCTGGTCATTCCTTCTTTGATCCTGTATTACAATGGCATTTCTCGTATTATACAAACACACTCTGTAAGCTGATCTACATTGCATTAAACAGAGAACATTTATCAAAGAAGCGCTTTGTGTTGGCAAAAAGAGAATAAAATGAATATAAAGAGATAGTCTACCATTGAAGGTTTGTTTTCTGCCTTTGATCTTGCAAACCGTCCATAAACAAAATGTAAGCATTCTGTGTGACAGGTTGAGCCTTTTGGCGTTTTTTTCAAAGAACTGTGATGTATTTGTTTTTATTTAAATACATATCCCTAGAACACTATCTTCAGCTATGTTTGCACAAATGTTTTTGTTGTAGATATTGCGTATCTGAATGTTAAAATATCGTTTGTATACATATATTATATGCATTTCAATCTATCTTCTTCATTCTAAATTGGAGGGTGAAAGTGTTTTAATGAAAGACAACACGTTGTTACAGCTTTCCCGATGTCTAATACCATAATACCGACGATTTCATAAAACTGTAGCCGCCTTCTTTTCATTTATTGATTTTTACCTGAAGGGAAACACACAGCAACAATAGAGCAGAATTTGAACATAGCTCAAATTAAAGTGCAGAGTACAAGTTTTTAAGATATCTTGAGAGATTTATTAACTGTTGTCTGAAGCATAATTTTTGGTGTTTTTATCAACGAATTACAAATTAAATGTTTAGCATCTAAAAGAAGTTATGGCAGAAGTCATACAAGTTAAAACTTAAATTCGGCTTCAGTATAGCTTTAATTTGTCACCATTGTCGGTATTATGATGAACTTTTTTATGTACAATGCTGACCTGACTACAAACGATTTTTGAACAGAAGGTGTACTCATTGAGGGAATCCCTGTTTGCCAGTGCAAGAGATGGAGGTGGTGACTACTGTCTTGCTTTTGGTTTTTTTTCTGGCATATGAACCACAGCGGGACCTTGGTTGGCGTTGTTTGGGGAAGGCAGCGTTTTTCTCCTTGAGTGCACTGACTGTTACAGAAAGGGACTGGGTCTGTTGTGGTTCTGTGACCATCTTGCCACACTGACTGGTCCCTACAGCTCTGAGACGTGTGTGGTGAACCCTTGGTTAAGGTTCTACAGTCATCTTACGTTGGTCTTTACAACATATTCGCTTTGTTATAAAAGGTACCTGCTGATGTACATCAATACAACATTCTGTAACGTGCATAACCCAACACTTAAAAGCTTGGGGCAAAATGCAGTTTCTTTTCTTTTGGTGTGGGTTTAGTATGTTTTGAAATATGCCTGCTAAACACATGTCAAGTATACACTGTTTTGTTTTTTTTAAATAGCCTTGGACTTAATTGAACTCAGTTGGGTGGTTGTAAAATCAAAAGCGTAGAGTTAATCAACCACAAGGTATCAATACCTGTCTTCCACTATGGTGCTGATGCTGGGTGCACATGTCAAATGAAGGGTAGGGGGTGTACCCTCTGTCCCTGTCTACCCTCTATTTACCTGTGTGCAAGCTGACGGGAAGCGCTAAGCATCAGTAGCTGAAGCAGTGTATGTATGTGTTAGAGCATCATGTCTCCTGCAGCAAGGTCTTTGGAAACTATCAACAGTGTCATGTTCAGGGTTTACTATCAGGAATTCACTGGACTTCTTTTCATCAAAGACCATCAACAATGTCTAGTCAGCATGACAAATCACAATATTGTCTGTATGCTGTGTAAAATATCCACTTTTGAGTAAACGTGGTAATGAGAGTAAAAAGATTGTAACATCTTGTCCATTTTTGTCACAAGGATACAATCACTTTTGTTTTGACTTTTTGTCTTAGATACTAACATAACCTAGTGGGCAGAGGATCTAAACTGAAAAGATACATTTTATGTACTGAAATCATATCTTTACTCTATAAAGGACGAAACAGGTACAGCAAGAAAACCAGTGCAGGAAATAGAGGGTTGAGGAGACTGACCCAAAGATGACTGTAGACTTCATCAATGGAGTCCCTAACACGTTGCCATTGTATCCTCTCATCGTGTGTCTTTCTCTAAAACGGATGTTGTGTGGTGGTGGTGGTGGTGAAACCGGTCTCCAAATGGCTCCACAGTCAGAAAAGGTTGGAAAGTTCTTTGGATTGGCAGGAACAGCTAGATATTGTTCTTTAAATTGGAAATGTTTAGGTCACATACTTAAAGTGAAATACTGAGGATGGATGGGTGTTGAATTATTTTAAACGTTAACATCTGGATGAGACATACAGTTGTAGCTTTTGTTGGGTAACACGATCATCTCAGCTATTTTTTTTTCAGCGGAGTGACAATAACTTTAAAATGTGGATGGGAACATGAGGCTGAGACAGTATAAAGTAAACTAGGACAGTGCATCACTGATTTTCATAATGAAGATAGACAATCCCACATCTATTTGGGTAACCATGCAGTCATAACTGTGTGGATCTAGGAATGTTTGTTAAGGACCAGAGTTCTATTCCTCCCTGCTGGTCAAAGACCTGACATAGCTGTATGTCTCAGGGATGCTGTGTTCCTGGTGACTGTAGGACGACTGGAGTCTGGGCTAACCACGGGCTTCTTTCTTTCTCTCTCTTCATCATGTGTGTGGACTTTTTTATGCACTGCTGATCTTTTTTTTAATAAAAAAAACCAAGTATTTTATCAGACTGCTGTGTGCATTGTTGATTGATCAGTGCCTTCTTACAGTCCTGTATCTTCCTGTCTTTCTGTCTGTTTGTTTGTGTTCTCTCTCTCTCTCCTCTCTCTCTCTCTCTCTCTCTCTCTCTCCTCTCTCTCTCTCTCTCATAATACATAACTACATATCTATCTCTTCTATATTAATCTATAATATATCATCTATATAATATATCTCATATTATAATCAATAAAAATAAAAATGGAAAACAGATTCAAATCTTATAACAGATTGTAATTGACACTCAACAATTGGTGTGTTTCTAATTGAAAACTTAAATGAGTACTTTCCTTGGTAGGTCGAAGTTTGAGTGTAATTCCATGATGTAGTTTACCAGAACTGGAGGGATAGGTGGGATAAGCATGCGTCATGATAGCCATATTTCACAGGTAAACAATCTACAGCTTTAAAACAACACCTACTGCAATAATCTTACACGACCTATACTTGTTTCTGAAAGAATTTTCAAGCAAACTCAAGTTTGTGAATGGGGGGAACAACAAAATGTAAAACAAAGGGTTGGGCACCTATCCCTCAGCTCCGGTAATCTACATCATGGAATTATACTCAACCTTCAACTTCCTAAGGTAAGTACTTGTTTAAGTTTTCAATTCCATATCTCGCAGATTGCCCAAAACTGCGTGATCGGTGAGATTTCAAAGCTGGTTGTTTTCTAAATGTAGGTTTATATAGTCTTTTTTATCACTGTAAGTTATTTGAGGTCATATCCAACATACATGAGACAATAAAGACGAGAACATTTGAGAATCCAATTCCTTCATACATGATACATTTAAGACAAGACCAGTCCTTGAAAAGTATGTTCTTACAATTAAATTTCTTTGGAAAAAAAAAGCAAAAAAAAATACAATATATATGAGCCATGCATATTGATACTATTTTCATTTATTCTTTTCTGACTATAATTTCTAATCAACATTGCTTAGGAATTCATATCATACCTGCAATTTTAACAGAAGTACTTTTAATGTATGGATTATCACCATTAATTCATTTTACCAAGCAATATCCATTAATACTGATGTAAAGAATCTGAAACAATATCGATTTCAAATTTTGTTTGACAAACTAGCCTCCAAAAAATAGAGGTTTGAATGTTCACCATCCATTAACAAGTATGTTGTATGTTGGAGGGAAAAACATAACACAATAAAACCCTTAACATCAATTACACTTTGTAAAACAATACATTGTGTAACATCAAATTTGTTATCATGAATCATCCAAATATTTTACCGAATACTCATTGTCCACAATACCCTGAAAGTCACCGATTTGTATTTACAACAATACTGTTTGTTCAAACCACAAAATTCAAAGTCACTGCTGCACATAAAATTCAAATTAATACTCTTTTGAGCTTTGTCACCTATTTCTTGCTTTTTTTCCTTTAGTGGTAAGAGGTTTATTTGTCGAACTTATAAATGTTTTAGCATTTGACCACCCCACACTTTTTAATATGCATTCCAGAGAGACTCCTCTACTAAGCATTGCTAACGATAAAGCACCTAGAAAACTGTGGAAGCAAAACCTTCTATACCAAATTCATGCAACATGTTTTTTTGACCAACGTGACACAGAGTCTTTTGATGCAGGTCCATGTGGTTGAGAGTAACATAGCAAGAGTTTATTAGTGTTTTCTGGTCATAGAGAGACTGTCCTTGTAATATATTCTTCAAGACATGCATCCTTGCATACATGTTAAATCCTGTTCCGCTTTTCGTAAGAATAGGCCCTCATGTGCCGGTGGGAACAGATGACATTTACAAAAATGCATACACATGGGAATGGATGTAAAAAAAAAAAAAAGCACAAGAGTGCTTATTCCATTATCCTTGATATGAAAGAATCAATCAATCAATCAATCAATCAATCAATCAATCAATCAATCAATCAAACCACACATTTATTTCACTATTTCTGGTTATTTCTAAAGGGCTTTGGCAATGACCTGGTTTAGTCTGTTTCAGTTTATCATTTAACAGTACACACTGTTACACTCTTTCTCATTACAATGTATGTTACTTTATCTAATCAGATGGGTTGTTTGTACTCTTTGTGCTGTTGTAATCGTAAACAGAGAACATAATTTCATTCTCATTTCTTTCAGGGACAGTTTTCCATTGCTATTTTGTGTCCTAAAGTAATCTAGTAATTTATCTACTTCCCATGTTTGTTGATAACGTGGCTGTGTTGTTCTCAGCTCAAAAAGCTCCTTTCATTAATCTAACCACAGGAGGTGGTGTCCCAACTGATTTGTTATCTTTAGTCTGAACTACTGACAAAGCACTTCTAGCTGTATTGATGACATTGTAACCTATCCCCAATTCATTAAGGTATGTGAGAAATTCCAACACTATTTTTAGATATGTTGAAAAGGGATTTTCTTTCATCTCAGAATAGAAAAGTTCCCATCTTTTGAGGTAGCTAGTGTACTGCCTTTGAGTTGGTGGTCTCCAAGATGCGCACATAATGTCACCAGTCTTTCCATGAAAGCCTCGTGCTTCCACTGCTTGCCTGATTATTTCCCTGTGAGAAGACAAAGTTTCCTGTACAGTGGGTGTTGAGTCGTCTTGTGAGGTAGCTGCAGAATTGTTTTTCCTTGGGGTAGTTTTAGGGGTTGGTGAGTTAGCAAGCCTACAATTTGGGAGTACCACACTGCTGTTGGCCAGTCTGGGATGATTACAGTTCCCTCTGCTTGTCCTGCCTCCATTTTCTCCAGGACTTGTTGGGTCAAGCTGAAAGGGGAAAAGCATAAATAAACCACGTTTTCCAACACATGGTGAAAGCATCTACTGCATATGTCTCTAGATCAGGTTTCCAAGAGGAAAATGAAGTAATCTGATAATTTAGCCTTGAAGCAAACAAGTCTATGTCTGGCACGCCAAAATGATTCATGATTGTTTCAAAGATATTTTTGATTTAGCTGCCATTCTGTGTTATCATGAAACTTTCTGGATAAAATATCAGCTTTAACATTAAGCTTTCCAGGAAAATGAGCAATAGTAATCCAGACATGATTCTTTGCACCATTGGCAAATTCTTTTTGTCACTCCATTACATTCATAGGAATGAGAACCCCCACTATTTTTCATGTGGGAAACTGCACGCTATTTTCTGAGAATATTAACTTTTCACACGTGTGTTTTTAACTTTAATTTGAAAACTGTTTAAAGCAAACTCAATCGCTAGTAGCTTCAGAATGCTGAGGTGCGCCAGTTTTTCCTTTTCTGACCATCGCCCCCCAGTTTGACTGGGGCTACATACAGCTCCCCAGCCACCAGTTAATGAAACATCTGTAAAGATTTTGCTGATGGGTCATCCCTTTTGAGAGGGAAGGAAGCTATTGCAATATCATCAATACACCATTTTAATTCCTCTTTTCCTGCATTTGAGAGGAAAATTCTTGCTTCAATTTTTTTTTGTGACATTTCAGAGCCTCTGCTTTTTTTTCGAGCTGTCTATGGTATAGGCGGCCCCACTGTACTGCTGGAAAGGCTGCTACAATTTGTGCAATTACTTGTGCTAGTTTCCTAATCGTACATGCACTCTTTCTTACCAAGCCTAAACAGGTTGTCTTTACTTT
This sequence comes from Stramonita haemastoma, assembly GCA_030674155.1. Lineage (NCBI taxonomy): Eukaryota > Metazoa > Mollusca > Gastropoda > Neogastropoda > Muricidae > Stramonita > Stramonita haemastoma. The sequence continues at coordinate 18,175,390 of CM060336.1, forward strand.
TGTCACTCTTTCTTCCGGCAAAGTGATACACATTTTCGTTGAGCCCAACCAAGAGCCTAGGTACTTCATTTTTGTGATTGGCTCCAGGACTTATTTTTAGTGTGTATCACAAAGCCTGGAGATTTCAGCATGTGAGCAGTTTTGTCAATGTTTTGTTGACACTCTTCTCTATCTGCTCCCTGCACGTAAGTGTCATCTTAAATGATGTTGACAGAAAGCCTTGATTTCTCAAACTTGCATACACCGGTTTCATCAGTTTTGTAAAATATCTAGGACAAGAAGATAAACCATTTGGAAAACAAGTGAACTGATTTAGTTGGTCTCTCCATGAGAATTGTAAAATTTTCTGATATTCTGCAGCTAGTGGTACTGAATAGTAAGCATGTCTTAAGACAACAGATGCCATGTAACAGCCTTCTCTCATCATCTTTTTGGCGGAATGCAAATGTTCCATTTTAAACTGTTGGTATTCTACATTTTCATTGAAGATTTTTAGGTTCAAAATCATTCTGTAGGAACCATCAGATTTTGGTATCATAAACACAGGGGATATTACCTTTGCTTCTTTATGAAGTGATTTTTCTACCATTCCCATCTTCAAAAGTTCTAAGATTTCTTTATCAATTTCCTCAAACAAGTTTTTGGGGACCTGATTTTTTGGTCCTGCCTTTGTCTAAATTTCTTTATTTAAAAGATGTATTCTGGCTCCTCTTACCATCTCCAGTATAAAACTCATCTGAAGTCTACTTTTCCACTCTGGCACAAAGATTTTTAATCTTCCTGCAGTAAATGTATTTTCTTTGGTTTCTACCTTACAAGATCTTACCTCTTTTTTTGTCCTGGGTTTTCCGTGTCTGTACTCCTGTTTGGGTCTGGTCTGCCACATGTGGTGCATCCTTGTGTACCCTCATCCTCTTTTGGCCATTGGCATCCTGCCTGTGTTCCATCCTCCACCTCTTCCTCTTGGGTTCATTCTGTTCCCGTTTTTTGGCTGGTACCTGTGGACATACTTCCCACTTCGGTTCGCATGTGCCAATGAATGCTCCAGTTTACTGGTAGTATCAATGGCAGTGAGAGAGGATTTCAAGTCAACCCCGAACAGGAATTCTGTTACTTTATGTCACTTGAAGCCAATTTTTTTTATACTCCCTATTTATGTTGTGTCCATTGAAAATCTTTGTTCTTCTGTCAAAGGACAGATCATGAGAAGTCTTCATGACCAAAGACAATGCATCTGTAATGTCCTTCAACATTCCTTTACTTTCTTGTGATGACTTCACCAGAAAACCATCACACACTTTTGTCAGGGCTTACATGGCTCTGATCAGCTTTTTCTGCACCCTCTGCTGTTTCAGGTCTGCTGATTTGGCCGCATGGTCCATTAGCCTCCAGATTTCTGGGATAACTTTCGGCACATGGACAGCACAGTTTTCTGGCCTTTTATGCTTTTCTATTTTTCTTATATTTTTCCACAGTCATGCCTTACTTGCCATATTTTCCACAACCTCGGCATTTTTTTTCAGAAATAGAAGGCCTGTCTCCTCTTCCTGTTCCTATTCCTCTCCGATCTCTTTGAGGGTTTCTTCAAAGAGGTCTTTTGGGGTTTAAAACGCTTTGTCCTCCCCTTTTAGAAGATTATCAATCTGGTCTTCCATGTCCTCTTCAATTTCTAATTCAGGAACAGACATATGGTGTTTTCGTCATCCAAAGAATCATCTTCCAGATCCAGTGGTTGTGACCAGACGTCACTGTGTTGTCACTGTGTTCCCATTGGCTCCGTTGAAATTCTATTTTTCTCTTCTTGGCAAGAGTCTTGCCTCTGAGCTGGTCCCTCCGACTCAGAACCTCCAATGTCTGGAGATTTTGTTTCTTCATATCTTCCCAATCTTTGATTGGAGTCAGTACTGTCTCGAGTCCAGAAGTACTCATATTTGAGGTCTCCCCCTCTTCCACTTTCAGAGACTGTACTGTGACAGTTTGGGCCATGAGGTTGTATAAGCTAGAAGTTTTAATTACTTGTTTGATCTTGCTCTCAAAAACATCTGAGACTATCTAGTGACTAGGTCTATACATTTTAAGAAACAATTGACCTGTCAATCCAGATGGTGACGTTTTTCAACAAATATTCGCAGAGCCTGGAGATTTCATATAATTTATTTATTTTATTTTATTCTTTTATATAGAGGATAACAGAATAAGCAATCATGTGCTTTTTTACATCCGGTCCCCGTGTGTATGCAGTTTTGTAAATATTGTCATCTGTTCCCACCTGCACACGATATCCTACTCTTACGAAAAGCGGAACAGGATTTAACGTGTGCGCAAGATGTTCTGCGTGCGTTCGCACACGGGGCCTCGGTTTAAAGTCTTATCCGAAGGACTTTTGGGGAGAGTGGAGTCAGCACTGATGTTAACTCCCAAAGGAGAAAATCTCCTCGACCGGACTCGAACCTGGGTCGTCAAATTGCCAGCGCAATGTTCTGACCACTAGGTTATTCTATGGCTACCAGAGGCATACACACGATATGGCTATCACGACTCATGCGCATTTCACCGATCACGCAGTTTCGATAACCTGTGAGAAATAGAATTAGATCCCAGGTCACTGGGATTTCTTTTCACCAAAAGACTACAGACCCCCCCCCCCCCCTAAGTAGTTCTGGATACAACACCCTTCATTTGGTGGGCAGGAGCCAAGAAAATGACCCCCACTTTTGCTGCAGGATTTCCAGCTCAACTTAGTGTCCAAACTAGACAGAAACTGGAGGCCCTGGGCAAGGATATTTTTGGACTCGGCGCACCCATAATTTATTTTATACGATCACATGTGTTGAATGTCTTTTTAGCTCTGGGGGCCCAAGGGTTGGAATAGCCTTGTCATGGTGTGTGTGTGTGTGTGTGTGTGTGTGTGTGTGTGTGTGTGTGTGTGTGTGTGTGTGTGTGAGAGAGTGGAGAGAGTAGGAGTAGAGGAGGAGAGAGAGAGAGAGTGTGTGGTTTAAAAAGAGAGAAGAGACAGAGACAATGACAGACAGACACAGACAAGACACAGACACAGAAGACGAGAGAAAGAGACAGATAGACAGACAACAGACTGAGACAGAAGGCTTGAAGTAGTAGTATAAGCAATCATGTTAAAAAAAAAGAGAGGGGGGTGGTGGTGGCAGAACAAGTGGGTGAAGAGGTGCAATTATTTTCAAAACATGTATCGACAACCTAAGAAACTGGAAAAACAGGACCAGGCACAGGTACTTCTGAAATAAGAAATAAAACATTGTGATCTTAATGTGTCTGTGTGTGTTATCTATTTTATTTATATCATTTTATTTTATTATCAATTCTTTTAGATCAAAGATATTGGAATAAACACTCTTGTTTTTTTTTTACATCCAAACCCCGTGTGTATGCAGTTTTGTAAATTGTGTCATCTGTTCCCACCAGGACACAAGACCTAGTCTTTGAAAAGTGGAAGAGAGAGAGAGAAGAGAGAAGAGAAGAGAAGAGAGAGAGAGAGAAGAGAGAGAGAGAGAGAAGAAGAGAGAGAGAGAGAGAAGAAGAAGAGAGAAGAGAGAGAGAGAGGAAGAGACAAAGACAAAGACAGAGAGAAGACAGAGACAGAGACAGAGACTTAAAGACAGAGACAGAGATAGACAGACAGACGCGACAGATAGACAGACAAACAGACAGACAAAAATAGAGAGAGAGAGAGTGTGGTGTGTGTGGTGTGTGTGTTGTGTGTGTGTGTGTGTGTGTGGTGTGTGTGTGTGTGGTGTTGGTGTGTGTGTGTAGGTGTTTGTGTGTGTGTGTGGTGTGTGTGTGTGTGTGTGTGTTGTGTGTAGTGTGTGTGTGTGTGTGTGTGTGTGTGTGTGTGTAGGTGTGTGTGTGTGTGTGTTTGTGTGTAGGTGTGTGTGTGTGAAAGAGAGCGTCGAAGCTCACCAAAAAGTTCAGTAACTAGGCCAGTTTTCTACCCGCCCTCCTTTCATCCCCCCCCCCCCCCCCCCCCCCATGCCCCCCCAAAATGTCTAACAGTTCAAATAAAAAGGGGGGGGAGTAAGTAAGGAGGGAAATGGAAGACGGAGGTATGTTACTTTTTTTCTTATTCCATTTATTTATTTATCTATCTATTATTTATCTATTTATTCATTTATTTATCTATTTATTTTGCGGTCAATGGAATAAGCCTTCGTTAGCTTTTTTTCCCAGCCAGTCACCGTTGTGTATAGAGTTTTTGTAAATCTTGTGTGTGTATGGAGGGGCGGTGGGGGGGGGTCTGGCAACTGGATTTGTTTAGATTTATATCTCTCTCGGCCTTCAGGCTACAATACACTTTAAGGGCAAAAAATGGAAAAATTATGTTGTGTGTATCGCGTGTGCGCGCATACACACACACATACACATACTCTCTCTCTCTCTCTCTCCCTCCCTCTCTCTCTCTCTCTCTCTCTCTCTCTCTCCTCTTCATCCTCTCTCTCTCTCTCTCTCTCTCTCTCTCTCTCTCTGGATAAACGGAGGCCCTAGTTCAACAAACGCAAGCCGAACATCTTGCACACACATTAAAACATGGTCCCCTTTTCGAAAGAATAGGCCACTGTGCACCGATGGAAACAGATGACTAAGTTTACAAAACAGCATACACACTGGGACTGGATGTAAAAAAAAAAGCACGTAAGTGCTTATTCCATTATCCTCAATATCAAAAATATATATAGTAGGCACCCATCAGTCTCGGAAGACTATGGAGTTGCGCTCTAGTCTTTAGAGCGCAAAGCCTGGGTAGGTAAGTATGGAGGGCAAGCTGTTACCCATGCAGCAGACCCCCCCTCTCCACGCCTCTGGAATGATCCATTGGAAAGGCAATGACCGATACGAATGGTTCCATTACCGTCGCATGAGCGACCAGAACGTTGCCATATAGCCTACAGCCCCGAGCCGCCCAGGGACTCCAACCCCCCGATTTTTCCTCAGGGATAGTGTCTAAACACGACACCTGTGTGCATGCTGGTTTTTTTTAAATAATAATTTTGTCATCCGTTCCTACCGGCACACAATGGCCTGCTCCTCCGAAAAGCGGAACGGGGTTTTAACGTGTGCACAAGACATTCTGCATACGATTCGCACACGGGGACTCGGTTTCAAGTCTCATCAGAATGACGTAGATGAGTAAACAAGTTATAACCAATGGGATGGCTGACACAAGCGTACCCAGCATCCACCTCGGTGCCTGAAGAGAGGTGAGCTCCGCCATGTTCACAACTTTCTCAAGACACTCTCTCTCTCTACAAAAAAATATAACATTCAATGTAGCGCCTCAAGAATACCCTGCAAGGTATTAAAAAAGATAAACGAAGCCAGTTACTCGCATAATTGAGTTGTGACCCAAAACAACAAAAACAAACCCAGACAGTCACCATTTCCCAGAGAGAAAACATGTTTTATTGGCCTTTGCACAGCACTCGGGTACATCAGCATGTTAACCAACAGTATTTACACACGGAAAATCACGCACCAACTTTGCATGAAGTCAGAAAAAGACCAAGAGAAAGACATTTCCATTGTGCAAT
>CM060336.1:18188447-18198447 GCA_030674155.1 Stramonita haemastoma
GCAGCAGCAGCAGAAGTAGTAGTAGTAGTAGTAGTAGTAGTAGCAGCAGCAGCAGCAGCAGCAGCAGCAGCAGCAGCAGCAGCAGCAGCAGCAGCAGCAACAACAACAGCAGCAGTAGAAGTAGTAGTATGTAGTGGCAGTAGTGATATCATTAATGTTTTTGCTGTGGTTGTTAGTAGCATCACAAAATATTTGCTGTAATATTTGCAGTTCTACAGGCGTGACATTGTTCTTTACTACGAGGAAGGTTGGGTTTCTTCTTCTTTTTTTGTCGTATACACTCACACAGCAACTACTGTGGTCTGTCTGTCACAGGAGCGAAAATAGACTGCACTAGTCCAGCACATCCCACTCCGACTCCGGCGTGCGATATAATTGTTATTTGTGACGCTCCACCACGAAATGAGTAGCTTAGCACATAACTCACTTTTCCGCTAAAAGCCATTAAAGGCAGGTGGGGTCAAGTTGTCAATTTTCAGATTTTGATTGATTATAAACTATAGCCATTACTCTTCCTTGAAATGAAATATCAAGTGATAATTTTGTATCCTGTTGCTTTTAAACGTGCTTTAAAAAACAAAAATCCCCAAGCCCTCATTCTGACCATTTATTACGATGCTAAACTTGTCCATTTCTCGTTTTGTCATTTCCTACAGACTGGCATTTCAACTTAGAATAACTTTTCATAGAATTGTCCGATTTTCAATCTATTTTTTTGTATTGTATAGCCATTTTATTGCAGTTTGATAACATGTTAAAAATTAAAAATTGACCTCTGGGGCAATGCGACTCATTATGTGATGGAGCGTCACATTTTATCTGGCTTTCTGGGTGGGGAAAAAGGCAGGAGAGTGGACCAAGATAGGCAGAGAAGAGACAAGAGAACTCCGGTATTAGTTTGATCCCATTTGAATTGGTGTTTGTTTAATCTTCCGGCAACGCTGACAGTCTTGGGAAATTATTGTGCCTCAAGAGCTGTGCTGAAGCTAGAGCCAGGAAAGTTTTAGCGTCACAAAATGAAGCATTCCCTATGGGGCGGTTTCTTTTTTCTTCTTTTTTTCTTCTTTTTATCTTTTTTTTTGGAGGGGGGGGTCAAAGTAATGGTGTTTAACAAAAGGGAAACAACCCATGCCATCAAAAAGCAGGGAGTTGCTTTTCTTTACTTCGTTTGCACATTTCTGTGAGTAATTACTTCCCTTCAGCCAAAAAAGCTTTACTTCCTTCATTTCTTGTAGGCCTTGGTCCCTCCGTAGACCCCCCTCCCCCCCCCTGGGGGGGATTTATGGGTGCATTTTTCTGAAACTTTGTTTATTTTAACGTTTTATGGTATATGTTACCCTCATGTAACCAGGTTATTTCAGGATATACAAGCAATTCAATATGGTAACCCTTCAGAAGGAAAATATTTAGGGGGTGAGGTTAATTTACATTATTTATATAAATATATTCTTACACATTCATATCAAATTTGGTACCAAAATAAAGGGTATTAAACAGGCTATCAACATATGTTAATGTCACCACTGCACAAAGAACGCCTGTCCCATATTTTAAAAACAAAACAGAAAATTGAAATGAAAACGCCGTACAATCCTGTCCTGCCTTCAACATCTACCTGCCAAAGTGTATAACGTTTATAGGTGTGTGTGTGCGCGCGCATGCTGCGTGCGTGCGTGCGTGCGTGCGTGCGTGCGTGCGTGCGTGCGTGCGTGCGTGTGTGTGTGTGTGTGTGTGTGTGTGTGAGTGTACATTCGAATTTGTCAAAACTGTAAATTGCTGTTGATTGCTTGTGTGTTGTGTAGGTCAAATGCAAGCGCTTTGATTTGTTTTTACAAGATATAGCGCTATACAAGTTCCATGTATTATTATTATTATTATTATTATTATTATTATTATTATTATTATTATTATTATTATTATTATTGTTGTTGTTGTTGTTGTTGTTGTTATTGTTATTGTTATCATCATCATTATTATTATTATGTTCAGTGACAGGGTGGTGGATGGGTGCCATATAGTCCACAGTAGACTGCTTCTTTTCTGTCCCTTCTCCTGTGAGTGATACCCACCCTCCCCATCCAGGGACAAGTTGACTTCCATTTGTGGCCTAGAATCTGGAGAAAAAAAACCACACCAAAAATCAGCAAGTTGAGCTTTGTAGACTGCCTCTGTGTTTGAGAAATGAGTTTCCACAACATGCAACTTAGGTTCTGCCTTTACTTTTGCAAAGCATGGAGGAACATCATGTGGCTCATACTGCACTGAGCATTGGCGGTCCTGATAATGACGAGGAGGTTCTGTCTGAGACAGAAAAGTGTCAGGCATTGTGTCCCCAGTAACCTCTTGAATGACAATGCCATGAGTGGAGTGGGTGGTGTTGGCTCCTGATGGAGTTTCTTCGTTCAGGTCAAAGTTATCCCAGCAAAAATGGATAACCTTGTTCTCTGTCAAACTCACTGTTGAAGGAAGAAGACTTGCGCACTGAAGTACAGAATTGGCCATAGCAGTCTCAAGTCGCACAATGGTTTTGTATCCAGCAACATGACCAAACCTATTCAACAGACTTATGATTTCAGAGCTGCCAGTTACATGTCTGACAGACATTCCAAGCAAAACATGTTTAGGCATTTTCCACTTCCTTCCTGTCACAGATTAGCATATGTCCTGGGCAAATAAGGATGACAATCTGGTGGTTTTGGGTTGCTCCATAGAACTACTCTTTCCAGATAGCAGTGTTTTTAGAAAGTCTGTGAAAATATCTGGAGGTTTAACAGCATCAGACTGAAGAAATTCTGCAGAAAGAGGCCATGGCATATCAGGTGTTGCCCTGAAAGCATCCATAATGTATCGGCGAAGAACATATGCAGATTCCTCAAGACGTCTTTCTTCTGAAGCTGCTGACACAAATGCTGTCTCAACTGCCTGACCCTGGGCAAGTTCATCACAATAAACAAGATCACTGCGGTGTTTCGGAGCCCAGAATTGAATTCTGAAGCCAAAATGTCTCATTATTTTTTTCTTTCAGTTTGTAAGTCTTGTATCCTGGGTTGTAGAAGTCAGGAGAATGTTGTTGCATGTATTCACAGTACTTCTCACCTAGCATGGTCATTCTCTCCACCTGTGAACCTCTGATTATTGCATTTTCATCATACTCGCATATGTACTCAAATGCCCTCTCGTATGCCTGTAGCCGCTCAGTAGTTTTCTGGTCTGTTGATGTTTCAGCATGCCTGTCTTCACATCTCAGATAGTCTTTTCTACAACCTTCGTGATAGTGAGCTTCACGTACTACAAGATCTGTATCTTGATAATGAGTGAAAATGTCATCTTGTTTAGTTTTGGCTGCATCCTGTATAGACTGTTCTGCTGTCTTGGTGATACATTTTCCAAGTTTTCCAAAACATGGAACCCCTTTTGAAACTTTCTTTTTAAATTTCTTCTTGCAAAAAATGCAACTGTCTTTTGAAAGCAATGGGCCTGAAGTAGCGACAGTCCTTTAGGTTTTGATGGTCCTGCAACCTCTTCACTACCTGTCTCACGCTTTCTTTTCCTGGCAAATTCCACACTTGTAAACTGTGCATAACAGCTTCTGTGATAACCATGGCGTGTAAAGTCAAGGTCTCCTGGAATACAATTACAAATCTCATCTAGTCTATGACATGCCACATCTGAAGAACGTCTCAAATGAAGAGACTTTTAAATAGTTTTTTTGTGCTTTCTTCAGTTAGTGGAGTTACAGTCTTTTCTGTTATTTTGGAAATGAATTATACAAGTTCTCCCACCCCTGGAAGTTTTTCTTTTGCACTTAAATGTACTTTTGAAGGTCACTGGATGTTCATCTGCCATGCTGAAATGTTCATTTTATACAGGAAACGTCACATGGGGAAGATGAAATACACTTTCAGTGAGAGACTGCACACTTGCCAGTGACTCCACTCTCCTCAGAAGTCTTTCGGATGAGACTGTAAACCGAGGCCCCGTGTGCGAACGTACCCAGAACGTCTTACGCACACGTTAAATCATGTTCCGCTTTTCGTAAGAGTAGGCCATTGTGTGCGGGTGGGAACAGATGAAAATATTTACACAACTGCATACACACGGGGACTTGATTAAAAAAGCACATGAGTGCTTATTCCATTATCCTCGATATAAAAGAATAAAAAAAAATAAATAAATAAATAAAATGACCTGAAACATGATGGTTAAAATGGATACTAAAAGTACTACTCAACAGTTTGCCTTATCCCCAACGTTTGTGGTGGAGGACGCGGAACTGAAAAGAACAACGAATTATGACCACGTCTTGTTCTATTTTTAGATGTATGCTCTCGTGTGTCACTTGAATGTGCTGTGGTGTGTGTGTGTGTGTGTGTGTGTGTGTGTGTGTGTGTGTGTGGTGTGTGTGTGTGTGTGTGTGTGTGTGTTACACGCGTGCACACGCGCGCGACTGATCCGCATATTATGTGTAATTTCTTGAGGAAAAAAAAAAAGAAACTAAAAAAAATCATAGACTCAAAGGGCTGTGGTTAACACATCCTCTTCGTTAATGATACTTACGGTTGTTGCAGTACTTACTGTGTGTTACAGACATTCTCTGATCAATAATAACATCTTGATCTAGACTTATTTGTGCATACTATGTGGAACATACTAATAGTTGGATACATTTCTGGCACCGGACACACAAGGCGTGAGATGAGAAAGTGCCGCTCAACTGATGGTGAGAGAACGGAACAGCGCTCGGCTGTGGTTGAGTGGTAAGACAGATTTCAGCTGCGAGCGGTTCGGACGGCCGCGCATTAACACTTTCTACCCCGGGTACGGATTAATCCGTACCACACGATCATCTCCCCTGGACGGGGTACGGATTAATCCGTACCACAGCAGGTACTTTCACTTTCGCCCTCCCATTCTGTTCTATTCTCACATGGTCGTTTTAGCTTGTTGGCTTTAGCTGCCACGTTGGTCGCACATCGTTCACAGCTAATTTGCATATAAATTGAGCGTGTTTTTGTTGTGTTTATTGTTGTTTTACGTGTCATATGTTTGTAGTATGGCTTTGGTACATCATACTTTCACCGCTGACAAAGTAACAGAAGTTTTAAACGAGTTATTACGTTGCCGATAAAGATCGTGTTTTGGATAGAGATCGTGAGAGCTTTGAGTCTCGTGATACTCACTGTGTGCCGCTCGAGGAGCGAGATAGGCCAGCTAAAAGGGGTGGGAAGGGGGGGGGGGTGATTGGGGAGGGGCGTGGCCTTGGTACTGTGAGTACCGCTACGATAAACACCAACTGTTTACATGAAAATGAACTACAAGCCACCTGGTGAAGTGCAAACATTCTGTACATATGAATAAAGTAGTGTAGAAAAGTTCAGGAACTTTCTTGGACTAGGGAAGAAATGTTATCTGTATATTCCATGATCGTTATTGTGACAGTGTGGTGTCTACAGTTCAGTGGTTCCCTTTGATTATATTACATTTGATGCATGCTGGAAGAAAACTTGTATAGTACCTATGTTTGTCCCTGTTTATTTGAGATTCTTGTATAGTTTTGTTGTTGTTGTGTTGTATTTGTTGCATACATTGTGTAAAAATCATAAGCCCATCAGTGGGATCACCACTTAAAATCAGAGCAATTACGTAATTTGACACCATAATTAACATACTCTTTTTTATGCAATATAAATTTTTATGCACGCATATAATGGGCAGTCATTTACCCACACAATGCCATAGTTTCATAAGTAATGGGCTTCAAACAAAAAAGATATGAGGATTTTACTATGATGACCCAGTGCACACTGCACTCAGCTGCTGCAGGGCTGGTCCACAGAGACTGCAGTGCAGCTGCACCCTTGGGGTACAAAGTGTTAAAGTCATCACTGTAGTTTTGTTTTAAATATGTCAGCAAAAAGCTGTGCCTATATAATCGGAAAATTATACTAGATGCTATTCACAACAAAACTATGAGAAGTTAAGCCAGATTTTGTGCAATAATCGCAGCGTGAACATCTCTACCCCAAAAACCTAAATATAGGGCGCAAAGAGGGGAAAATGCACTGTTGATACACCACTCACTCCTGAAATAACCTGTATCCCAGAGGGTAACATGTCAAATGTTTCTACCAACATCATAAGCTTTCAGAAAAACAAAGTCAAAAATCCCCCCCAGGGGGGGGGAGGTTTCCCTCTCCTAGATCATGGTCTATTGAGTTTGTAGAAGAGTTGCTTTTTTGTGTGTGAAACTAAGGTATTCAGTTCATAGAGAAATGACGCTAAAACCTAACGTTATCAACCCCAAGTATCATGCACTGTTGTGTTAACAAGTGGATGAAGTCAATGTTTATCGCAGTGTTGGTGACTCACGGGTACTTGAACAGGTAAACACAAACAATTGTATCAAGAAAAATACAAACACGCAGGTCTACGTACAAAGGTGTTCATGGAAAAGTAATGGAATGTGCCTTGTACTCTCTTAGGCTACCAACGTCTACACCACGCCTTTTTTTCAACACATACCGTGCATGGTCTCAGCTTATTTATTTATTTATTTATTTATTTATCTATTTATACCACTTTATATCACAGCAGATTTTTCTGCATAAAATTCGGGTTGCTCTCCCCGACGAGAGCGTGTCGCCACAAGTGCAGCGCCTACCCGTTTTTTTAAAATATTTTTTCCTGTCTGCAATTTGTTTTCCAATCAGAGTGGCTTTCTTCTACAGAATTTCACCAAAACATCCCCTTTGTTGCCGTGGGTTCTTTTACGTGCGCTAAAAAAAATGATGTGTAACACACGGGACCTCGGTTTATCGTCTCATCCTATCCAGTACCCAGACCACCACTCATAATGTAATGGATGGGGGGGAAGTTTTAGGCCCAAACGGGATTCGAACCACCGCACACTCCGACCCGGACTTTCCGCTTTCTAGACAAGCGCGTTACCTCTAGACCACCGGATCGGTGCAGTAGAATAGTAGTAGAAATGCTTCCGCCCCACCCCCCACCCCCCTCTAAACTCACCCTCTGACCCCCTACCTCCACCCTCTTAGCAGTCAGCACGGTAGGCTACTTACTGCAGACAGAGGAGTCGCATGTGGTCCCATCCACACAGAACTGAGGATAGGCTGTACAGTTCCCTCCCGGGGTCAGCTCTGAAAAAAACACCGCCAACATCACCATCAGTTTCCCATGTTCTTCTCAGTCAGCCTCTCATCATTCACCACAAAAGATAGCTTTTCACTATTGTCAGGATGATCAGAAGCAAATAGGTAATGATATCTCTGATTCCTACCCATACAGGTATATGAGAGGTAACTTGTGTGTGTTTTTTCTCCTCAAGAAAGGCATTCAAGACATCCTCATTAACTTAATTAACTGGCTTTGGCATTATTTGTGTGTGTGTGTGTGTGTGTGTGTGTGTGTGTGTGTGTGTGTGTGTGTGTGTGTGTGTGTGTGTGTGTGTGTGTGTGTGTGTGTGTGTGTGTGTACGTGTGTATATATATATATATATATATATATATATATATATATATATATATATATGCTTACTGCATATATATACTGCATATATATATACTGTATATATATACTGCATATATATATATACTGCATATATATATATATATATCGAGGGAGAGGAGACGGGCGCCGCCCTCAACATGCTGGCCCCTAGAGAAGCTGAGGTATCTGACACCTTGCTCCCCTACGACCGCCTAGGTTATGGAACACCTTTTTCTTACATATATATATAGAGAGAGATAAATATAATATATATATATATATATATATATATATATATATATATATATATATATATATATATATATATATATCACAATGGTGCTGAAAAGGCTTGTTTCCCAAAAGTTTACACCTGAAGAGTATAACAGCCTAAGATAAATGTAGAGTAGTTCTGAAAAGGAGAATGAAACACATGTGCAATAGGGTTTTTTTTGAAGATATGTAAGAAGATTCTTTTTGTAATACACTATGAAATACAAAATGAACAACAAACTATGATATGGAAGGTAACTTAATTAAAAACCTAGTACCTAATTTTAATCTAGCTAACATAGATATAGTCAACTGTATACAAATTTACATATCATTATCGCAACATCGGTTTTTCTTGTTCCTTGGGTAGAGATTCGAGATTCACCATATGCGTATGCGTCCGAATTTTGCACATCATCAAGGCAGCTACTTTCTGACTTTGGGGATATCACAACATGTCAAAAATTACCTCAGATATACAGAGCAACCCGCCAAAGAATAACTTACACTATGACTTAGAATGGAAAGCTAAAACTCGAGCGAGAATTGGACAGCAAAAGAGTATTTTAAAAAAGTCTCCTTGTAGCACATGTTTAGTATTTATATTCTTACATTATGAATGGAGGGTAGAGAGGACACATACCCTTACGATCAGGTTGTGTCTCTCCCCTTACACTCCTCCATCCCCCCCACCCCCACCTCCCCTTCCCCAGCCCTTGCCCCTAGTGTTAAAAATATCAGAGAGTTGAAACGCTTGCTAAAAAAAAAGTGAGCTTCTATTGTGAAGACCTTTTGCTCTCCAGCTTTGATTCGAGTTTCTTTCTTTCTTTTACTGGAACTTACTGCATAAGTCGTTTTCGCAAGTGTTTCCGCTGCTGCACTGACTGGTCATGCCGGCACAAGATTCCCCAGTGTTGAGTTCTGCACAGCACAATGGACCATAGTGCAATAATCCACCCATCTATCGGTGTGTTAAACAACATAGTACTCCGCATACTTTATCAACAGTCGAGTTCGCAACATGCTCAGCAATGATTCATTAGTCTGTCTACATACAAGTCTGCACAGAGCTAATTAGATGGTCCTAAAACCATAACCAATCAATCAAATCTTTCAACTAGTGAGGGGTCATTCAGTTTATCTATAAGGCGTACATTTGCTTTTATTTTAGTCGTTCAGTCAATTACTGAATGAATTAATCAATGCTAATCTACAGACATGTCCATCAATGCAAAAAAAATGAAGACTAAGAAACCTCTATCAATTAATCTATAAATATGTCCATCAATGAAAACATCAAGACTAAAGAACCTCTAGCTACCTCAATAATAAATATATCAATAACAATAATTATGTCCATGCAGCGAGTTAGACACGCTGTCAACCAGCCAACAACAGGAAGGACCCAGCTAATTAAGAGAACGCTTAATTTCAATTCGTGCAGTGTATACTTAGCACGAACGTGAAGTGAATACATAATGTACGCTCTGGAACTGAGCGCAAAAGACAATTCCTCTTGGTGCGGTGACCTTTGTGATCAACAAAGGTTCTCAACAGACAGTGCAATGAACTGAATGAAGAGGCAAGGGAAAAGGAATGAGGGGAAAGGGAAGAGACAAAAGGCATCAGAAGGAAGGAAGGAAGGCAGGAAGACAGGACTGAGTGGGCAAGTAGTCAGTCAGGACTTACTGCAGACATTACTTTCACACAGCAGACCACACTTGCAGTGAGGGAAGTTGGACCCAGCACAGCTCGCGCCTGCAGCCAGTCCTGGAAGTATCATCGTCATCATCATCATCATCATCATCGTCGTCGTCGTCGATGTCAACATCATAATCATCATTATTATCAACATCGTCGTCGTCGTTGTTGCCGTCGTCGTCGTCGTCATTATCATCATCATCATCATCATCATCATCATCATATTCATCATCATCATCATCATCATACCGATTATCATCATAATCATCGTCATTGCCATCGTCATCATCGTCGTCATCAATATCATCATCGTCGTCGTCATCACCATTATCATCATCGTCGTCGTCATCGTCGTCGTCATCGTCGTCGTTGTCGTCATAATCATCATCATTAGGTAGTGGATGATGATCATATGAACACCAATATCACCATTGGTGAAATACTGGTCAAGCACATGTGTATAGATGCACATCCGACCGAGGTGCCTACATGCAAACACACACACACACACACACACACA
>CM060336.1:18225947-18228447 GCA_030674155.1 Stramonita haemastoma
ACTTCTTGGTTGTCTCATACAGAGACCCCATGACTAACAAAGAATATGAAAACCAGATTTAGACACGCCATCGTGCTATAATATGTGACGCTCCACCACGAATTTTTTTTATTTATTTATTCTTTTTTATATCGAGGATAACAGAATAAGCAATCATGTGCTTTTTTTCATCCGGTCCCCGTGTGTATGCAGTTTTGTAAATCTTGTCATCTGTTCCCACCGGCACACGATGGCCTACTCTTACGAAAAGCGGAACAGGATTTAACGTGTGCGCAAGATGTTCTGCCTGCGTTCGCACACGGGGCCTCGGTTTAAAGTCTCATCCGAAGGACTTTTGGGGAGAGTGGAGTCAGCACTGATGTTAACTCCAGGAAGAAAATTTCCTCGACCGGACTCGAACCCGGGTCGTCAAATTGCCAGCGCAATGTTCTGACCACTAGGCTATCCGTCCCCCCAAATGAGTCGCTTAGCACATAACTCACTTTTCCGCTAGAAGCCATTAAAGGCAGGTGAGGTTAAGTTGTCCATTTTCAGATTTTTATTGATTATAAACTATAGCCATTACTCTACCTTAAAATGAAATATCAAGTAATAATTTTGTATCCTTTTGCTTTTAAACGTGCTTTTAAAAAAATCCCCAAGCCCTCATTCTGACCATTTATTACGATGCTAAACTTGTCCATTTCTCGTTTTGTCATTTCCTACAGTCTAACATTTCAACTTAGAATAACTTTTCATAGAACTGTCCGATTTTCAATCTAGTTTTGTATTGTATAGCCATTTTATTGCAGTTTGATAACATGTTAAAAACTAAAAATTGACCTCTGGGGCAATGCGACTCATTATGTGAGGGAGCGTCACATATGAAGAGTTGAGGATTTCAGTGGGAGGAAACAACACACACACACACACAAGCTGAAGTAGTATGGGCATGTATTGATAGGCTTCCTGTAGACTTCCGACCCTGGGGATGAGATAGAACGAATCTGGCTATGGCTGTGGCGGGGACGGGGAGGTGTTGAAATGACGGGAGTATGAACATCCGAACAGGGGGGCGTCACAGAAGATGAGGCAGCTAAACAAAAAGTAGTACAGACACACCAGACGAACATCTGGACTGGCCCAAACTGTCCTACAGGGAACCAGTACACGGAGGGAGACAAAGAGGCAGACAGAGAAAACGATGGGAAGACGACATCAGAGAGTGGACAGGCCTTGATGAGTAGAACGACTTGCTACGAAAGGATGAAAACTGCGAGGTGTGGTGGATGCTGGTTGAAAAAAAAAAATCTTCAGTGGTTCTCCAACCACCTTGCAAGACTACGGGGATAGATGATTTGATTTTATTTAATTTATTCTTTTATATCGAGGATGATGGAGTAAGCACTCTTGTGCTTTTTGACATCCAGTCCCCGTGTGTATGCAGTTTTGTAAATGTCATCTGTTCCCACCAGCACACGATGGTCTACTCTTACGAAAAGCGGAACAGGATTTAACGTGTGCGCAAGATGTGCTGCCTGCGTTCGCACACGGGGCCTCGGTTTAAAGTCTCATCCGAAGGACTGTTGAGGAGAGTGGAGTCAGCACTGATGTTAACTCCAGGAGAAAAATCTCCTCGACCGGACTCGAACCCGGGTCGTCAAATTGCCAGCGCAATGTTCTGACCACTAGGCTATCCCGTCCCCCGGGACATCCGGATGAAGGTGACGGTGAAAGTACTGAGGTGTAAGCTGAGGCCAGCGGAACCCATTCTGTTCAAGGGGGCAGGGTGCATGCTGGGTATGCTCTTGTTATCCATATAACGAAGCATGGCTGGCCCACCCTTTTAAATTAAGAGAGAGAGGTGGGTAGAGGTTAGTTTGTAGCGTTTAACAATGCATGCCGTGCAATTGTACAATTTTAAAAGGCCACTCATCATTTCTCAAGTTGAGACATTAAAGTAATAATAAATTTGTGACGCTCCACCACATAGTGAGTCGCATTGCACCTGAGGTCAATTTTAAGTTATTGACATGTTACTAATCTGCAATAAAATGACTATACAATACAAGAAACAGAATGAAAATCGGACAATTCTATGAAAAGTTAATACAACTTGAAATGATAGACTGCAGGAAATGACAAAATGAGAAATGGGCAAGTTTAGCATCCTGATAGGTGGACAGAAAGAAGACTTGGGTATTTTTAAAAACATGTTTAAAGGCAAAAGACAATAAAATTATGCCTTGATATTACATTACAAGGTAGAGTAATGGCTATAGATTTATGAATAAATCAAAATATCAAAATCGACAACTTGACCCCCACCTGCCTTTAATGCCTCCTAGCGGAAAAGTGGGCGAAGTGCTAAGCGACTCATTTCGTGGTGGAGCGTCACGTATTCTTGGAGTCTTTGAGTTGAAACATGTCTTCAAGATGCTTTGTACACGATTCGCAGCTGGAACTTCAGTTGATACAGCTTCTGTTTTTTTGGTTCCTTGGCTTGAGCTCTGAGGTTTAC
>CM060336.1:18233447-18240947 GCA_030674155.1 Stramonita haemastoma
AGTGTAGTGTAGTGTAGTGTAGTGTAGTGTAGTGTAGTGTAGTGTAGTGTAGTGTAGTGTAGTGTAGTGTAGTGTAGTGTAGTGTAGTGTAGTGTAGTGTAGTGTAGTGTAGTACGTAGCGTAATGTAGTATAATACATTGAAGTGTGGTGTAGAGTAGCGTAGCGTTGTATAGTGTAGTCAAGTCAAGTCAAATTTTTATTTCCAGATAGTAAATTGAATAAGCATTGATTTGCTTTTTTTCATCAAGCCATCTATCTTAGGAAAAAAACAAACAAAAAAAACAACAAAAAACAAAAGTAAAAAACAAACAAACAAACAAAAACCCCGACACATTTCACCAACATTAATTAACCAACATGAGTGTAGTGCAGTGTAGTGCAGTGCAGTGCAGTGCAGTGTAGTGTAGTGTAGTGTAGTGCAGTGCAGTGCAGTGCAGTGCAGTGCAGTGCAGTGCAGTGCAGTGCAGTGTAGTGTAGTGTAGTGTAGTGTAGTGTAGTGTAGTGTAGTGTAGTGTGGTGTGGTGTAGTGTAGTGTAGTGTAGTGTAGTGTAGTGTAGTGTAGTGTAGTGTAGTGTAGTGTAGTGTAGTGTAGTGTAGTGTAGTGTAGTGTAGTGTAGTGTAGCGTAGTATGTAGCGTAATGTTGTGTACTACATTCACGCATTGTGTAGCGTAGCATAGCGTAGCATAGCGTAGTATAGTGTAGTCAAGTCAAGTCAAGTCAAATTTTTATTTCCAGATGGTACATTGAATAAGCATTGATTTGCTTTTTTCCATCAAGCCAGCTATCTAAGGGGAAAAACAAATCAAACAACAACAAAAAACAAAAGTAAAAAAACCACTAACAAACCAAACAAAAAACCCCAAAACATTTCACCAACATTAATTAACTAACATGAGTGTAGTGCAGTGCAGTGTAGTGCAGTGGAGTGGAGTGCAGTGCAGTGCAGTGCAGTGCAGTGCAGTGCAGTGCAGTGCAGTGCAGTGCAGTGCAGTGCAGTGCAGTGTAGTGTAGTGCAGTGTAGTGTAGTATAGTGTAGCGGAGCGGAGCGTAGCGTAGCGTAGCGTAGCGTAGCGTAGCGTAGCGTAGTGTAGCGTAGTGTAGCGTAGTGTAGCGTAGTGTAGTGTAGTGTAGTGTAGTGTAGTATGAATGACATTTTTTTAACTTCTGTGGATACCATTCTTTTCTCTAAAAAAAAAAAAAAATACTCCAGCATCCCCGTTTGAAAGGGGCGGAGGATGACAGTCGGAATAGAAACTGCACGTTAAACATTATATGAAGCAAACTGAGTGACCGCGGAATACTATTGTCAACCTTAGCTGTATGTGGTAGTCTCACAACACACAGCAGACGCATAATTGCACTCTACTAGTTACAGAACGTATTACGTGATGATGGGGACACGGAAACAAACGGACACTAATGACGTTTGTACCTGTTACCGCTGAATTGCTAGCCGAAAGGCTCAAAGGTTATTACCATCCTATGAATGTCCGGTCTCAGATTTCCACACATGCGCAATTGACCTAAAAGCTTGAGCATAAAACGAAAAACAGAATGCTTATAAACCGAGATCCCGTGTGTTACACTTCATACTTTAGCGCACGTAAAAGAACCCACGGCAACAAGAGGGTTGTTCCTGGCAATTTCTGTAGAAAAATGCCACTCTAATAGGGAAGCAAACACAATTAGTCCAGCGGTTAAGGCAAGGATACTGGGCCAAACCTGCAAATGAGGGTGAAGGCATGACTCTCGGCATAGTCATACTTTGGACCCTCCTCTTTGATACTGGTATGGGAAGTACTATATTGGTCATATGTTTCCCAATTAATTTGATATTTAAAGGTATATATAACCCCCTTGTTATAGACCATGACAAATGTAAACCTTCCACTAACTTACCCTGCCCTTCCCTCACCCCTCCTCATCCTAACCTATCTCCCTCCTCCTACCTATCCCCTCCCCCTATGTCGGACTGGATAGTCTAGTGGCTAGAGCATTGCGCTTGCAATCTGACAACATGGGTTTGAATCCCGTTCATCAAGGAGATTTTTCCCCTGCAGTTAACAACATCAGTGCAGACTCCATTCTCCCCAAAAGTCCTTGGATAAGACTATATACCGATGCCCTCGTGCGAACACACGCAGAACATTTTGTGCAAATGTTTGAACCTGTTTCGCTTTTTGAAAGAGTAGGCCATTGTGTACTGGTGGGAACAGATGACAAAATTTACAAAACCACATACACACGGGACTGGATGTAAAAAGCACACGAGTGCTTATTCCATTTTCCTCAATATAAAAGAATAAATAAATAAACTACCTATCCTTCCCTCCCCATATCTTTTCGCCTCCTCCCATCCCAAAACCTGCTCCCTCCCTCCCTCCCCTAACCGCTCTCACCCCTTACTACCCTCCCCCCTACCCCAATTCTACCCCCTCTTCACCCTAAATTACCCCTACCAAGGTCAGCTATCATAAACAGTTATATTCCCTTTCATTGTTTGAAATCACTCATAAGTTCAGATAAAAGTATAGTTTTGTTGGAAATGAAGCATCAATTTTTATATAAATTTGTAGACTCTGCTGTTTACCTGTCTGAAACAGGGACAGGTACAGGGACAGGGTGAAACCAAAGAATTAGAATATTTTTTTTCTATTTCTGAACTGATACAGGACAAGACACCTTTAAAGTTTGAAATTGTTAATTTAATGATATGTTGTAAAACTATGCTCACTATAACTTTAACTGTGAGTTAGGAATTTGAGATCTCTATGGGGATCACCCCTAACTTCTAATCCTCCCAAGTTTGGAGGAGATGTGTTGTCTATCTTCCCACATTTGTACTGTTTTCTCTTTAAAGTGTGTGCGTTAAATTAAGAGCTGGGGTAGTAGGGCAGATGGGTAGACAGATGGTAAGAGGAGTAATTTAGGGGCAGGGGTATAGAAAAGGGGGGAGGGGTGGTATAGGAAGCGTGGTTGAGCCAAGGGGGTCAGGAAAGGAAGAAGGAGCGAGCTGGGGAGATAGGAAATGGGGGGAGGAAGAGGAGCTGGGGGAGGGGGAAGGGGGGATAGGGGAGGGGAAGGGGGGATAGGGGAGGGGGTAGGAGGGGGATAGGGAAGTGGGGGTAGCTGGGGGGGGAGGGGGAAGAGGAGCTGGGGGAGGGGGTAGGAGGGGGAGGGGGTAGGAGAGGGGGTAGGAGGGGAATGGGGAGCTGGCGGAGGGGCAGGAGGGGAATGGGGAGCTGGAAGGGGAGCTGGGGGATAGGGAAGTGGGAGGAGGGGGGAGGCGAGCTGGGGGAGAGGGTAGGATAGGGAAGGGGGAGCTGGGGGGGGAGGGGGAGGGGGAAGGGGTGGGCAGGGTGATGTTCGTGTATAAACGTAGAGAGAGACACGGAAAGAGAGAGACAGAGAAAGACATACAGAAACAGACAGATACAGAGAGATCACCTTATGGCAATGACTTAATACTGAGGTTAGAAAAAAAGAAAAGAAAAAAAAAAGAAGAAAAGAAAAAACCCAACCCAGCATGTCAATAAGGGGGATGATATATAGACACAGGACTCATCGGACCGTGGCCTATTCCATTAACAGAACAAACAGACGAGGTCCTCTAGCCTGCTCTGGCTTCTTGTTAGAGGCTACCATACTCTGTTATGTATGCAAAATGTCACTTTAACTGCTTTATAGGAAGGTGGGTGGTGTGTGTGCTGTGTGTGTGCTGTGTGGTGTGTGTGTGTATGTGTGTGTGTGTTTGTGTGTGTGTTGTGTGTGTGTGTGTGTGTGTGTGTTTGTGTGTGTTTTGTGTGTTTGTGTGTGTTGTTTGTGTTGTGTGTATTTGTGTGTTGTGTGTGTGTGTATTGTGTTTGTGTGTGTTGTGTGTGTAGTGTGTTGTGTGTGTGTGTTGTGTGTGTGTTTATTTGTAGTGTGTGTGTGTGTGTGGTGTGTGTGTGTGTTGTGTGTGTGTGTGTTGTGTGTTCTGTGTGTGTGTTGTGTGTTGTGTGTGTGTGTTTCTTTGGTGTGTGTGTGTGTGTGTGTGTGTGTGTGTGTGTGTGTGTGTGTGTGTGTGTGTGTGTGTGTGTGTGTGTGTGTGTGTGTGTTGTTTGTGTTGTGTGTATGTTGTGTGTTTGTGTGTTTGTGTGTTGTGTGTGTGTGTTGTGTGTTGTGTGTGTTGTGTGTGTTTGTTTGTTTGTTTGTTTGTTGTGTTTGTGTTTGTGTTATGTGTGTGTGTTCTGCTCCTTTGGTTATTTATTTATCATTTACTTATTTGTCTATCTATCTATTTACTTATTTATCCAATTTCTTTGGTTTCCTTGCTGTTGTTGGGTTCCGATGGGAGGGGGGGTCCCTCTCTCTCTCTCTCTCTCTCTCTCTCTCTCTCTCTCCTCTCTCTCTCTCTCTCTCTCTCTCTCTCTCTCTCTCTCTCTCTCTCTCTCTCTCTCTCTCTCTCTTCTCTGTCTCTTTCTGTTCTGTCTCTGTCTCTGTCTCGTCTCTCTCTCTCTCTCTCTCTCTCTCCTCTCTCTCTCTCTCTCTCTCTCTCTCTCTCTCTCTCTCTCTCTCTCTCTGTATAAGTGTGCTTAACTATGAAAGTAGTTTTTGTTAACGAATTTTCCTTCTCGTTGCGAAATGTTAACGCAAAAGGAAAGGTAAGGCTTGGCTCGTTATTTTTAGCGTCTCAGTTTTCTGTCGTCTTTTCCTAAAGATCAAAAACCCTCGCCTCCAAATGCAGAACAAGGGGGTAGGTTGTAGTATAACCCAGCTAGGAATCAGGTTTACACCCATAATAATTATCTGCTTGCCTCTTTCAGCATCGGCCACTTAGCCACGGTGATACCGAGTCTCCGGTCACCTTGTTTCAGTATCTTTTTTTTTTTTTTTTCTTTTTTTTTTGTTTTTTTTTTTTTGGGGGGGTGTCATCTCTTGTTCGTGGTTTATTTCGTATCGTCTTCCTCCGCCGCGTTGCTTGTTATCACTCTGTGGTGTGTGTGTGTGTGTGTGTGTGTGTGTGTGTGTGTGTGTGTGTGTGTGTGTGTGTGTGTGTGTGTTGTGTTAGTGTGTGTATGTGTGTGTGTGTTAGTGTGTGTGTGTTAGTGTGTGTGTGTGTGTGTTAGTGTGTATGTGTGTGTTAGTGTGTGTGTTTGTATGTGTGTGTGCGTGTGCATCAAACAAGAAGTAATGGCTTGGATACTAGTCTTTCGAGAGAGATGATGAAACAAGGGCTGTTGTGCAGAATGCATTTAGCACTCGTGAAATAAACCCATCACGGCAAGAGAGCGATTCCTGGCAAAAGTCTAAAGTGATAGCCTTTGTCATTGGCAAACAGACAGACAGACAGACAGAGACACAGACAGATAGACAGAGATCACACACACACACAGATGCTTGCTCTCTCTCTCTCTCTCTCTCTCTCTCTCTCTCTCTCTCTCTCTCTCTCTCTCTCTCTCTCTCTCCTCTCTCTCTCTCTCTCTCTCTCTCTCAAGTGGGGCCGGCCAAATCTAACCCCAGAATACTTTACCTGAAGTGTTCTGAGACAAGAAAATGTGATCAAAAGTGACAGGGAAAGTGGGCAAGACCGTCCCTAAGACCAGCAATGCTTTGTAGTCTGGAAACACTTACCCTCACAGTGGGATTACTGTGAGAGAGAGAGACAGACAGACAGACAGACACAGAGAGAGAGAGAATGAATGAATGAATGAATGAATGAATGAATGAATGAATGAATGAATGAATGAATGAATGAATGAATGAATGAATGATCTTTATTTTTCAATGGTTACAGAGCAAGCATTACATACTTTTTTTCATCCGCCCTTGCCCCCTGCCCCCTTGGGGGGCAGAAAGACAGAGAGGGGGGGGGGGGGAGGGAGAGAGAGAGAGGGAGAGAGAGGGGGGAGGGGAGAGACAATGACAATGACAATAGTTTATTGTGATTTAAGCTTTTTCAGCCCACTCACAAGGGGACAACACAAATAACCATATTGTACAAAAACAACAAGAAGAAACGAAATACGGTTGCAGCCCAAATGATCTTCATGGCACAAGAGAGAGAGAGAGGTAGGGGAGAGAGAGAGATAGAGAGAGAGAAGAGAGAGAGAGAGAGAGAGAGAGAGAGAGAGAGAGAGAGAGAGAGAGAGAGAAGAGAGAGAGAGAGAGAGAGAGAGAGAAGAGAGAGAGAGAGAGAAGAGAGAGAGAGAGAGAGAGAGAGAGAGAGAGAGAAGACGAAGACAGACAGACAGACAGACAGAGACGAGAGACAGAGAGAGATTGAGAGAGGAGATCAATCAAATCAAATCAAAATTTTCTTTCCAGATGGTACATTGAGTAAGCAATAAATTTGCTTTTTTTCATCAAGCCATCTATCTAGAAAAACAAACAAAATAAAGAGAGAGAGAGAGAGAGAGAGAGAGAGAGAGAGAGAGAGAGAGAGAGAGAGAGAGAGAGAGAGAGAGAGAGAGAGAGAGAAGAGAGAGACAGAGACACAGACAGACAGACAGACAGACAGACAGACAGACAGACAGACAGACAGACAAGAGACAGAGAACTACAAGTGCCTGAGATAAAATTGCTGCGATGACTCAGCTCAGGAGAATGATTCTGTTAGAAACAAGATGCTAAAGGAAGATGTAAGGAGAGACATGGGAATAGAAGACCTTGGTGGTAAATTAATAGAAGACAGGCTAAGATGGTGAGGATGAATCGGAGGTCTAGAAGTAACGCGCCTGTCTAGAAAGCAAGAAGTCCGGGTCGGAGTGTGCGGTGGTTTGAATCTCGTTTGGGCCCAAAGCGTTTCCCCCATCCAGTAGATCATGTGAAATGGTCTGGGTGCTAGTCTTTCGGATGAGACGATAAACCGAGGTCCCGTGTGCTACACATTATTATTGAGCGCACTTAAAAGAACCCACAGCAAGAAGGGGGTTGACCCTGGCAAAATTCTGTAGAAAAAAAAGCCACGCTGATAGGGGAACAAATACAGTTGCAGACAGGAAAAAAAAAAAAAAACTAATGGCTGGCGCTGCACCTGTGGCAACGCACTCTCCCCAGGGGAGAGCAGCCCCTAAATTTCACAAAGAGAAATTAATCTGCTGTAACATAAAGGGGTATAAAATAAATAAAATAAGGCTTTGTCCCTTAGGAGAAATAACCAGTCTATTATGGGGAAGAAAGTGATGAAAATGAATTTGTTGGGACAATAAGCGGAGGAAGCCAAGGATTAAATGGAAAGATGCCTCTGAAGTCGGAGTATGGCTGCCTATATGGCGAGGTACTTGAAAACAGTCATACACGCAAACTTCTCATTCAGTGTGCAAGTTCAATCTCACAGTGATTCCCAGGTGGGATGAGTGAATCAGAGTGGCACATTGTGGGTGACCCCCAGAGAGTTAAGCTGGGGAACGCACAACAACAACAACAAATGAAAAGATTGTGTGGAGGAAGATAAGAGAGGAGGAGAAGAGGAGGTGTGTCCAACCAAGAAACGCGGAGAAGAGAGCTGAGTGAAGG
>CM060336.1:18250947-18255947 GCA_030674155.1 Stramonita haemastoma
TGTGATGATGATGATGATGATGATGATGATGATGATGATGATGATGACCGACGTGACGACGACGACGACGACGACGATGACGACGACGACGGATGATGATGACGATGATGATGACGATGATTTTGTTGTTGATGACGTAGACGATGATGATGGTACAAAACTGATTCAGAATCTATAAATACTACAGTGCTTGTCTCTCGAGAAATGTACTGGTTGTGCAATCCCTGATGTCTTCCATAGATCCAATATCAAACTTGTTATCTACAATTAAGCCTATTCTTAAACAGCTGCATTTTCCTTCTTCTCACCCGCCCCATGATCATTGTATATATTATATTATAGATAGATGTATAGATAAAGTAGATGATAGATAATATAATTGTTAATCTAGAATAAGATATTAGAATAATTCTATAGATAGATTAGTAGATAGATAGATATGATAGATATGATAGATATAATATATATATATATATATATATATATATATTATATATATATATATATATATTACTAGCCGTAATAGTGCAGTGCTAATAGCAGAAGAAGTAATAGCAGCAGCAGCACATGCTGCTGAAGTAGTAGTAGTAGTAGTAGTGTGTAGTAGTAGTAGTAGTAGTAGTAGTAGTAGTAGTAGTAGTAGTAGTAGTAGTAGAGTAGTAGTAGTAGTAGTAGCTAGAGCAGCAGTAGTAGTAGTAGTAGTAGTAAGTAGTAGTAGTAGTAGTAGTAGCAGCAGGGAGCAGCAGCAGCAGCAGTAGCTAAGCAGCAGCAGTAGCAGCAGCAGTAGCTAGTAGGTAGTAGTAGCTAGTAGTAGTAGTAGTAGTAGTAGTAGTGTAGTAGTAGTGTAGTAGTAGTAGTAGTAGTAGTAGTAGTAGTAGTAGTAGTAGTAGTAGTAGTAGCGGTAGCAGTAGTAGTAGTAGTAGTAGTAGTAGTAGCGGTAGCAGTAGTAGTAGTAGTAGTAAAAGTAGTAGCAGTAGTAGTAGTAGTAGTAGCGTAGTAGTAGTAGTAGTAGTAGTAGTAGTAGTAGCAGTAAATAAGTAGAGTAGTAGTAGTCAAGTAGTAGTAGTAGTTGGCAATAAATCTCTTTGCTCATAAGACATATCCAAACCTTTAAACCCAAACGTCCACTTAGCTTTTTAAGCAAAGAATTGAAAAGACACGACAGACACAACAACAGCAGACAGAAGACAACAGACAGACAGACAGACAGACAGACAGACAGAAAGGGAAAAAAAAAGAAAAGGCAACAACAAATCTTGTCAGCTATACAAAAAATACTCATACTTCTAAAGCAAAAACACTTTTTCTCTTACCATTGCCAAACAAGGAGCTGAACAACACAACCAGACTAAGGACAGAAAGAAATGAAAAAAAACGATGTGACAACCTTTGGTTACGAAATACCTCCAATCAATAAAATAACCAAAAGAAATAGATAGATAGATAGATAATAATAAATAGATAGATAGATAGATATAGATAGATAGATAGATAGATAGATAGATAGATAGATAGATAGAGAGGAAGAGGAGAGAGGAAGAGAGAGAGAGAGAAAGATAGACAGACAGACAGACAGACAGACAGAGGCAGAGCAGACAGACAGACAGACGAAGACAGACAGACAGACAGATAGATAGATAGATAGATAGATAGATAGATAGATAGATAGATAGATAGATAGATAGATAGATAGATAGATAGATAGATAGATAGATAGATAGATAGATAGATAGATAGATAGATATGTTTATTTCTCTACTTACCATTTTCCAACCAAATATTAAACCCTACAGCCAGAAGAACCAAGAAGACACCCCCACTCCCCCTGCACAAGTTCCGAAGCGAGAAGAACATGGTTGACACTGCACCAACAACTCCAGCTTTGCCCGGGCATTGGCCCATACTACCTCGTCCGACGACCAACCGTAGACAACATAGTCCCTTCACTCTGGAAACGATATAAACAAACGCATAAACACACGCATGCACGTTGCATTCACAGCCGGCGGTGTTAGCTGTCGTCTGCTTCCTAGGCTCTCTCTCTCTCACACGCGGGCCAAAATGGGTGGGTAAGCTTACCTCCTGTTGTTGCCAAAGAGCGCTTCTTTCTGATTGGTTGATGGTGGTTTCCAAGCGTTGTCTGCTGGGTATGGTGCCTTCAGCATTGATTCAGGGTAACTGGTAGAGAGGATGTTTTAAAGATGGTGGTAAAAAAGGCAAGGGGTGGAATAGGTTGTCAAGAAAAGGTGGATTTTATTTTGGTGATGTCAGTTTGAGATGAAATTTGCATGTGGCAACGATAAAAATTTGTGCTATGTCTACATTAGATAGATAGAATTATAACCAATGATCTACACAAGGTGTCAGATCAGCTCAATTTTACAGACACTTCAGAAATTGTAAACCTTCGCTTGCTGTACCTTTCTACGTATCAGGTAATCGTCTAACGAGGAATATGTGAAGCATAAAACAAATGAGACAATAAGTACAGACAGGAAGTAAGAACTAATGGAAGATAGCGGAAAAAGTCAACTGAAATTTTGCATTCAATTCTGTGGACACAAATAGCCAATGACTGGATTATCAACCACAAAAATGAAGGAG
Organism: Stramonita haemastoma; assembly: GCA_030674155.1. Taxonomy (NCBI): domain Eukaryota; kingdom Metazoa; phylum Mollusca; class Gastropoda; order Neogastropoda; family Muricidae; genus Stramonita; species Stramonita haemastoma. Next base: position 18,253,552 of record CM060336.1, read on the forward strand.
TCTCTCGTGTTATGCTCGAAATATTGGAAGAAAACAAAGATGGACTACATTATATAAACTGATTTCTTAGGAGCTGTCAACAAAGATTTGGAAAACTTCAGCTAGAAGAATAGTGCAATAATCCATCCAGGACAAATTAAAATAGATTCCACAGAAAAATGGATGATCCAGAGTGCTTATCCAGCATAACTTAAAATTAGGCTGGCACGTTTGGTTATCTATCTATCTATCTATCTATCTATCTATCTATCTATCTATCTATCTATCTATCTATCTATCTATCTATCCTTAGTTTGGCGTGCCATTGAGGCACCCACCTGAAGACTTGACAACCAGTTTGGTGTAAACGGCAATTAATCAAAAGGCAATAAACAAATGACCTTTACACTGTGGTGTTCAGAGTCAGCTCAATTTTACACAACATTCCAGAAAAAATTCGTATAACCTTACGCTTGCTTGTACTTTTCTACGTATTAGTGCTAACTCGTTCTGAACGAATGAAATATTGTTGAAGCCATTAAACAAATAACAAATCCCCATCATCTCCATCTCTATGAAAAACAACAACACTAGCACTAGCAGCCTGCAAAAATAAAAAAGAAAAAAATCTGACAAGGCAAGCAGGAAAGCTTCGTCGCCAAGTCTACACGATGCACGTGCGTGTGGACTCGCCCCCTTCACGACGGTCAAAATCGCTCCATGGCGTGAGGACGGGGAGGTCCGGAATATCGCAGTGGTCACTTAGCTGGGATTAGGCCGGTCACGCATCGCTTGACCTTCTGATCACCCAGGCGAGTCTGGCACCTCAGGTTGGATAGGGTAGGGGGAGGAGAGGGTGTGGGTGGTGGGGTAAGTTAGGGGTGGGGGGTGGGGGGGGTGAGGGTTTGGGGATGTGAGTCACAGGAGGCAGATGATGGAAGGGCATGAATTTTTCAGTCTGCTGCCACCTGCACTCTTGTGTGTCCGGTATTGTAGTGTCCATGTCTCTGTTTGCCACTTACAGCTAGTTGGGTCCTGGTTTGTTTGTTTTTGGGGGGTGAAAAAATAGATACATACATACATACATACATACATACATACATACATACATACATACATCATACATACATACATACATACATACATACATACATACATACATACATACATACATACATACATCCATACATACATACATCATCATACATACATCATCATCATATGATGCATATATTTAGTTATGTGTGGCATGATATATACTACAAGCATACATTATAATATCTTTATACACATACATAACAATATTATACCGTAATATGCATGTATTTAGATAGCACATTATATATATATACATAATTATGATAATATTATATACATATACATACAATAGGTCCTCTATGCACCTGTGCCATGTCATTTTCATTTTAAAAATGCGTTCAGTATGTATGATATAGAAGCAGAACACATAATGCGCGCGCACGCTGTGGATGTGTTGTATTTGTGATGGGTGGGTGGTTGTGCAGTGTGATGTGTGTGTGTGTCTGTGTGTGTGTTTGTGTCTTTGTCTGTGTGTGTTGTGTGTGTTTGTGTGTGTGTGTTGTGTGTGTGTTTGTGTGTGTTGTGTGTGTGTGTGTGTGTGTGTGTGTGTGTGTGTGGTGTGTGTGTGTGTGTGTGTGTGTGTGTTGTGTGTGAGTTTGAGCCTGTGCGAAAGCACGATACGATAGTCATCAGACAGAGGGTGCCAAAACCGTACTTTAATTATGCATTGTCTTTGATGTGATATCTGCTCCAATTTTTTTTTATTGTCATGTTTCTAAACAATCTAGATTTTAGGCTGGTGGTACTTCATTTCTTTTATCAAAAGAAATATGTGTGCAAATACTAAATAATAAGTTTATGTGCTTAGATAGATAGATAGATAGATAGATAGATAGATAGATAGATAGAAGAAGATAGAAGAGATAGATAGATAGATAGATAGATAGAATAGATAGATAGATAGATAGATAGATAGAAGACAGACAGACAGAAGATGACAGACAGACAGACAGACAGACAGATAGATAGATAGATAGATAGATAGATAGATAGATAGATAGATAGATAGATAGATAGATAGATAGAATAGATAGATAGATAGATAGATAGATAGATAGATAGATATAGATAGATAGATAGATAGATAGATAGATAGAGAGATAGAGAGATAGAAGATAGATAGATAGATAGATAGATAGATAGATAGATAGATAGATAGATAGATAGATAGATAGATAGATAGATAGAAGATAGATAGATAGAAGAAGATAGATAGATAGATAGATAGATAGATAGATAGATAGATAGATAGATAGATAGATAGATAGATAGATAGATAGATAGATAGATAGATAGATAGATAGAAGAGAAGATAGATG
>CM060336.1:18260947-18268447 GCA_030674155.1 Stramonita haemastoma
ATAATGAAGATGATTTTCATGGTGATGGTGATGTTTGGCATAATGAAGATGATTTTCATGGTCATTGTGATAATAATGATTGGCATAATGAAGATGATTTTCATAGTCATTGTGATGGTGATGTTGGCATAATGAAGATGATTTTCATGGTCATTGTGATGGTGATGATTGGCATAATGAAGGTGATGGTGATGACGAATGTGATGGTGATGGTGATAATGAAGGTGATAGTATTGGTGATGGTGATGGTGATAGTGATGGTTATAGCATGGAAATAATGGCACCAGCAAAACGGCAGCAGAATAGCGTGTGAATCTACCTATGACATTACCAGGGGGTGGGGGGGGGGGAGGGGGGATCCTTAAAAACATATTCCCAAAACACCGTTGTGTAGTTGAAAAAAAAAAACCTCAACTGTCTCCAGGACTGCTGTCGTTGGTAGGAGCTCCACGCAATTCCACCAAAGTTCGCCATCTTTCTCTGTCTCTGCTGAGTTCTACGATCTCCTGTAGCCCTCCCAGACCACTGATCTCAGTAATGTTGGCAATGTAGGATGTTGGTGGTCTGCCTCTTTTCTCTTCTACCCTCAACCTGGATACAAGCAAAGTGGCAAGACCTGCACTGGAAGCTGTTCTGCTTGGATTTTTTTTTAATTTGTCATCATGTATTGAAAAAAACAACAACTCTCAACTGTCTCCAGGACTGCTGTCGTTGGTAGGAGCTCAACGCAATGCCACCAGGGTTCGCCATCTTTCTCTGTGTCTGCTGAGTTCTACGATCTCTTGTAGCCCTCCCAGATCTTTTTGCGTAAGCTCTTTTGCGTAACAATGTATGTTCTTTGTCAGTGGAGAGAAAAAAAATCCTCTGAAACCGGAGTATAGCTGCCGCGCTTATAATTATGGCGAGATGCTTGACAAGAGGCACACACGCACACTTCTCATCCAGTGTGTGCATACAAGTCTCACATTGATTCTCAAATGGTTCTGATGGGGGAGGGGGGGTGGACTTTTTGTTGTTTTTGTTTTGTTTGTTTATTTTTGGTGGGTTGTTGTTGTTGTTTGGCTTTGTTGTTGATTTTTGGGTGGTGCGGTGTATGTTTCGTTCCTCGGCTAGAGCTCCGTGATTCAATGAGGAGATCTTGCGTATGCGGCCGTGCTTTTTTTTTATTATTATTTATCATTAAGGTAACCGCATTCCGATTTCGGGGATATAGTCAGAAGTGAGGAGCGAGACGGTGCATATCCTGGGACCCCCAGGGTGTTAAGATAAGGAACACCTAACAACAACAATAAAAACAACTACCACCACAAAACTATAAAAAAAAAACCAACATACAGACAACCACTCATAGTCTTATAGACGGGACTCCCACGGGACTCCCACCCCCCCACCCCCCACCCCCCACCCCCCCCAGCCTCCCCTTCCCTTGGTCTAATAGATGGAGAGAGGGGACCCCCCCCCAAAAAAAATTTTTTTTTTTTAAATCTAGCTCCGCATAGAATCGAACAGTCGACCCATCGATCTCTAAACAGGATGCTTTTTAGCTAGGCCATCGGTCGACACTTGATAAACATATAGAAGGATCTGCCACTTAGGCGAAGTGTAATACGATATCTGACAACTCTGGTATATTTCACTGCTGGTGAACCAGTCATGTGTGCTGTTGTTCTGTGGGGCAGGCCAGTCATCCCTGCTAATGCTTGAACTGGATTGGATTGGATTGCATTGCATTGGATTGCATTGCATTGGATTGGATTATGTTGGATTGCATTGCATTGGATTGGATTGCATTGCATTGGATTGGATTATGTTGGATTGCATTGGATTGGATTGCATTGCATTGGATTGGATTGCGTTGGATTGGATTGCATTGCATTGGATTTGATTGCGTTGGATTGCATTGGATTGGATTGCATTGCATTGGATTGCTTTGGATTGGGTTGGATTGCGTTGCATTGCATTACATGCACCTTCATAGTGTTTGAGGAAGACTATGGCTGAACTATGTACTCGTGCATTTTTCAAACAGAGTGTACAAAGGAGAGTTCTCTGTTAGTTGAGCAGGTTTTAAGTTTCGAAACTCATGACGAATTGGGTGGTTGTCATTAAAAGGTTGTTATTGTGTTGCTGTTGTTGTTGTTGTTGCTGTTAATATGATTTGTTAGGTTTCTCATTGCTTTTGTGCTGTTGTTGAGGGGTTTTTTTTGTGTTGTGATACTATTCTTTATTATGATTTTAGTGAGATTAGTTTGTTCTCACACGTAACATAGTCACAACTTCAAGTAATAACACTACTTTCTTACCTCAAACCTATACATTTTTTATGGGTTACGATTACAGCGTTTGTTTTTTTTTTAAATAATACAAAATGAAATTTAACAGAATCACAAAATGGAAAAAGATGAGGTTTTTTCTTTTACTTTTCAATCTCAGCTAGTCTGTGCCATCTCTCATAGAATAGTACTATATAAACTTAAAGCAATAATAATAAAGTATTGGACGCATATTGGGCTGCATGTGCTTTCAATATACATGATTATATGGGATCTTTAATGTGCACAATTTTGTATGCAAATATGCCCGAGAGGCAACAAAAACATTGACAAATCTCCACATTAGTTAATCTGGGAATTTGCAAATACCGGACCTTTAATCCATCCAATATCACCGCGATACAATTCCTTAAAGTCTTTGGAATAAGACTATAAACCGAGGCCCTGTGTGCGAACGCACGCAGAACATCTTGCGCACACGTTAAATCCTGTTCCGCTTTTCGTAAGAGTAGGCCATGTGTGCCGGTGGGAACAGATGACATTTACAAAACTGCATACACACTGGGGACTGGATGTAAAAAAAAAAAATAGCATTATAGATTGTTATTACCATTAATCTAATCATAATAAAAATAATTTAAAATTAATAAATAAATAAATAAATAACTGCAATGGGCAGTGCTCATAGTCTTGGTTGGGACTGGATGGTCAAAGTTTGAATCCCAATAGTCCATTGGATTTTTTTTTCTTCGATCTGGCCAGCTGCGATCCAAGAGTGAGTTTGCTTGTGGGCTCATTTGGAAGACTGGGACCACTCCCTCGGATTTTATTCACTTGTTGTTGTTGTTGTTGTTGTTGGTCTGGCGTGCTGCTGTAACGTTCCCAGTTTAACACACTGGGGGTTACCCACAACGTGACCTGACTCTAATCATCCCATCTGGGAATCACTGTGAGATTGAAATTGCACATTGAATGAGAAGTTTGCGTGTATGACTGCTTTCAAGTACCTCGTAAAATGTCCATGAGATTTTTTGTCCCTAAAGGAGAATGCGTAAGACTTTTTTCCTTTAAGGGTAGACATGGGTCCAAAAGTGCCCCAAATCATGGTTTTTTAGCATAAAAAATTGCTAGATACATTTATGAAGGTCTCCCTGTGTAAATTTAAACAATTCAGGTTGTAAAAAATGTATGTGCAAACAGGTTCTTCAACTTGTTATAGATAAAAGGGATTGGGAGTTTGAAATAGTAGTTCTGGCGCCATATTGAATTGTTTCCAGGCAACAGTGCAGAAAACTGAGTAATTCTTTGATTTTTAGCTTTACAAGTGATGCCCTTTCAATATATGGCATAATAACTTTTAAACAAACTTTCATCAGTTTCGACCCCCATGTCCCAGGAGAATGCAGGTTGTTATGTTAAGAGATTTCCATGGGTGAAGGTAATCTCAACACAACATTTTTACAACATAATAACCATTTTAGAGCAGGACCTTTGTATCTTTCTTGTGTCTGTACCCTCATCAGTCTTCTTCAAAATCATCCCCCCCTCCCTCCTCCTCCTCTCTCGCCCTCCTACCCTTCCCCCTTCGAAAAAAATCCAATATTCTTCCTTCACAATCTTTAAATTAAAAAAAATGTTCAGGATTGGATTGTTTTGTAAATTTGGATAAGTTTGGGTTGGTTTGGTTGGGATGGGTTAGGGGTTGTGTTGGAGAGATAGTCTTGGGCTAGATTACATTACGTTGTGTTGTATTGTTTATTGTTATACTGTACTTATTGTTGTGTTGAACTGAATGTGATCGGACTGCTGCTGCAACAGACATCTAAAACCTCAACACACAGAGCATTGAAACATAGACATGTACATAGCACATGACAACACAAAACAGAACAACACAGAACATCTTGCGCACACGTTTAATCCTGTCCGTTTTCGTAAGAGTAGGCCATTGTGTGCCGGTGGGAATGATGACAAATTTACACAATGCATACACACGGGGACTGGATGTAAAAAAAAAAAAGCACATTCTGTGTTATCCCATTATCATCGATATAAAAGAAAAAATAGAATGAAAAATGAAAATAAATAAAATAAACAAAACATAACAACACAACGCAAAAAAGCACGACTCAGACGCATCAGATTAAACCACAACAAAGCAACACAACGCAAGCTAACACGATACAGCACAGCACATAGCATGAAAAAACACAACAGGGGACAGCACACCAGACTTGCAACCCCACACGCAACAATAATTATAATCCATAACATAAAACGCGACATCATACAAATATCACACCGCAACACACCCCCAAAAACACTACACCACACCCCAACGCAGTACACTACACCACACCACGACCCAGTACGACTTGACACAAATCCTAGATATAACACTCTATAAAGTTAATACACAAGCAGACATAACAAACGACCACACGATTGACACAATATCTAGTATAAAGATAAAACTGAATACTAATAAATAATAAAATAAATAAATAAATAATAAATACTACACCGCACCACACCGCAGTACACTACTACAGCACACCATGACCCAACACGACTTGACACAATACTCCTTAGTATATAAAAAAAAAATACACGAATTCTAAATAAACAAAATAAACAAACAAATAAATAAATACTACACCACACTCTTCCACACAACACAACACAAACAACACCACAACACAACAACACGACACAACACAACACACACAACACTACAACCATCAAACTTTCAGAAAAAAAAATGCCAAGTCAAACACGGGTGGTTGTAATGAATTATGAGGTAAAGTGACCAACCGTGTTCCGTTTAATGACTTCGTTAACAAGAGGACTTCCGTGCGTGACAGCGAGTGTCCTCTTTTACCTGTTCAACCTAGTTTCCTTCCTTTCTTTACCGTATATCGACCTCCAGTTTTCACTTTCTGTTGAGGGGATCAGGTAGGACAAATAGTGCAAAGGGGTTGTTGAGCAATGGTTGGTTTGAATAGTATTGCCTCTGCAGCCACCCCCCCCCCCCCCCACCACCACCACCACCACCACCCACCCACCCACCCCTCCTTTCCCCTCTCCAAGAAAAGGAAATAAATAATAGTAAGAACAATAATTCTTTTTTTAAATCTATGATTGGAAGATTTTTTTTTAAAAATCAAAATTCAAAGTCAAACTTTTATATTTCTTTATTTTCCAGATAGTACATTGAATAAGCATATTTGAAAAAGGAAAAACCATAAGAAGATATGTCGTACAAACGAAACAGGATATAATAAAAAAATTGAAAAATACCCACAAACCAAAAGAAGAAACTACACACACACACACACACAACACACACAACACACACCACACACAACACACACACACACACACACACACACACACACACACACACACAAATATATCCGTGATTTATGTTAATATTTCTGGCAACAATCGATTTCATTGTGTCTGACTAACCAAATTATTGTGTTTTAATATATTTTATCTAAAGTGTGTTATAATGGGGATAGTAAATAAACACTCATGTGGGCTTCTTCTTTTTTTTTTTCTTTTACATCCAGTCTACGAATACACACAATTTCGTCAATGTTGTCTCCTGTTCCCACCGGTCGGTACACACAAGCATACACTTTTTCTTCTGAAAGACGAAACTGGTTTTAGCGGTTGCGCAATATGTTCTGCATGGGTTCACACAGGCTACGTACCTCCTCGATTTAATTAGTTTGTCGTCTCATCCGAGGCGGGCTTCCGGGTAGGGGAGGGGAGGGGGGGGGGGGAATGAAGTCAGCACTTATATTAAAACCCTACTGGGTAGAATGCGCAGTACCTGATCTTCTGTTCTTGGAACTCTGCAGGTGGTCTGTTTGCTGACCTCACCTGACATTTTCTGATTTCAGGGAAGCTAGTCAGAAATGTTTTTATGATTACATGGTTTTTTTTTAGATTTTTTTTTTTTAAAGGCAGGAGAATGGGTTTGGGTATGCAGAAAATTACTGTGAGATAGAGAAGATAGAGAGGTAAAAAAAAAGAAAAAAAAGATAGATTTGATTTGATTTAATTTATTCTTTTAAATCGAGGATAATGGGATAAGTGCTCTTGTGCTTTTTTACATCCAGTCCCCGTGTGTATGCAGTTTTGTAAATGTCATCTGTTCCCAACCGGCACACGTTGGTCTACTCTTACGAAAAGCGGAACAGGATTTTACGTGTGCACAAGATGTTCTGCTGAACGCACACGGGGCCTCGGTTTAAAGTCCTCATCCGAAGGGCTTTTGGGGAGAGTGGAGTCAGCACTGAAGTTTAACTCCAGGAGAAAAATCTCCTCGAACGGGATTCGAACCCGGGTCGTCAAATTGCGAGCGCCATGTTCTGACCCACTAGGCTATCGCGTCCGATAGAGAGATGAGGAGAAAGACAGAAACAAAGGGAGTGATAGAAAAGAGAAAATTTCTAGCACATAATTTCCAGAAGGTGGAGATGCTAGTTATACTGAAAGCCCCCCACCCCCACCCGGCATTCCCACAGGAGGTGCTGCTAACTCCAGAGAAAACTCCCCTTGAACAGCTGACTGATGAACCACCTGACTGACTGACTGATTCCACTCACTGAAGAATGTCCCCTATTAGCACCCCCATAGAAAAAAAGGGACCAGGAAGTTTTTTCATGTCTTCTTCAGCAAAAACGTCAGCCTTGACATTCCAGTCACGCTGAAACGACAAAATTGTCAGTCTTGTCCAAAAAAAAGACCTGTCTTGGCTTGGCCATGTCTTACGCATGAAAAAAGGCAGACACCCTCTCGAGGCCTTGTCCTGGGCACCTCCTGGGAAACGAAACAGAGGCCGACCCCTTGGGACCTGGAGAAGGACTGTGGAGGAGGAAATGAAGATAATGGGAAAGACCTGGAATGAGTTGCGGTGGCTCGCCCAAGATAGGACTGCCTGGAGGTCCCTTGTCTGTGCCTTATGCCCCCCCCCAGCGGGGCCACGAGGATTGAGTGAGTGAGTGTCCCAAAAAATATCTGTCTTGCCCGAAGATAAGGCCTTTCTTGTCCAAAAAAAATCTTGTCTTGTCCAAAAAATGATGTATTGTCCAAAAAAAGATGTCTTGTCCCAAAAAATGTCTTGTTCAAAAAAGGATCTGTCTTGTCAAAACGTCTATCTTGTCAAAACAAGTCGGTCTTGTCAAAAAAGTCTATCCTATTTTCTCATTTAAAA
>CM060336.1:18288447-18290947 GCA_030674155.1 Stramonita haemastoma
AAAGTTTTTTTTATAAACTATTCTTGTGTGGCAGGTGATTCGATCGACATTGGATGCTTATTTCACTTTTTTTTTTTTATTGTTGCTGATATTGTTGTTGTTGCTGTTGTTGTTTTGGTACGTGTTTCACAGAATAGTAGCAACCTAGAAAGGTCACCCAGAACATGCAATGTGACTCACCTGCCCCACCTGGGAATCACGGTGAGATTGAAAACGCACACTGCATGAGAAGTTAGCCTGTATGACTGTTATCAAGTACCTCACTACAACATAGTCCGCCATATTCCAGCTTCAGTGCACTATTTTCCCTTTAAAGGAGTATGGGTGGTTATGCTAAGAGCTTGTCATGGTTGAAGACAATCTCAACATGACAATATTATTTTGATATAGGTCTCGAAATTTCAGCTGACATTCATTTCATAGCTGACAAAGCTTTTGGCCTGTATCATTCTATGTATTTTTTTAATTATATTTATTTATTTATTTATTTATTTATTTATTATTTTATTTATTTGTTCTTTTATATCGAGGATAATGGATCAGTGTCAGTGTTGCAATGTAATTGTAATGTTTTGCATTGTGGTTAACTGTGCAGTGTGATATTGTATTGTATTGCATTGAGTTCTATCATCACCAACAGCAGATTTTGATCTGTCCAAAATACGCATTGTTTCTAAGGCAAACCCATCACGCCAACCCAGGCCCACCCATTTTAAAGACATTGGTTTCTGTTATTTTTATTTATTTATTTATCTTAATTTATTTATATTATATCGAGGATAATGGAATAAGCACACATGTGCTTTTTTTTCATCCAGTCCCCGTATGTATGCAGTTTTGTAAATCTTGTCATCTGTTCCCGCCTGCACACAATGGCCTACTCTTACGAAAAGCGGAACAGGATTTAACGTGTGTGCAAGATGTTCTGCGTGCGTTCGCACACGGGGCCTCGGTTTACAGTCTCATCCGAAAGACTTTTGGGGAGAGAATGGAGTCAGCACTGATGTTAACTCCAGGGGGAAAAAATCCCCTCAACCAGGAATCGAACTCGGGTAGTCAAAATGCGAGCGCAACGTTCTGACTATTAGGTTATCCCGTCCCCCAAACATGTAACATGTATGTGCGGTTTCTGTTTAAGATTTTGTCTTTCTTTCAAGTAGAAAAAATGACAACAACAACAAAAACCCATCATAATGCACCATCTTTTACGCAAGTTTTTATCAATAAGACTAGAGTACCCAGACCACCAGTTTCGGTCTATGAATGGAGGTAAACTTTGCATTCAGTAAGGATTGAATTGACCACCTTGGGCTTTCAAGGTGGATGTGTCACAACTATCCCACTGAGTCATGTAGATTCCATATTAATTTCTTCTTTTGTTGAACGCTCATACAGCAACAGTGTTTTTGAACCTGAGTCAGCAGATAGTCAGCCCAATGTGCAACTGTTCCAAGCACCAGGCTTTCCATCCTGTCCATGGAGAAAGAGAGAGAGGGAGGGGGGGGAAGGGGGGCAGAGAGAGAGAGAGAGAGAGAGGGGAGAGAGAGAGAGAGGAGAGAGAGAGAGAGAGAGGAGAGAGAGAGAGAGAGAGAAGAGAGAGAGAGAGGAGGAGAGAGAGAGGGAGATCAGATCAAATCAAATCAAATCAAACCAAATCAAATCAAATCAAATCAAATCAAAATTTTATTTCCAGATCGTATATTGAGTAAGCAATACATTTGCTTTATTTTCATCAAGCCATCTATTTAGCAAAAAGAAAACCAAAAAAACAAAAAGCAAAAAAGAACCAAAAACAAACAACAACAAAAACAAGAGAGACAGACAGACAGACAGACAGACAGACAGACAGAGGGGGGGAGAGGCATACACAAGGACATAGACAAAATCAGCTTTACCCCCTGTAGATTGCTGATGAAAAGACAAAACCCATTGTCCACATAATCAATGCTTAGGGAACACAGCAGCATCCCACCCAGAGTGCTTCACAATGAAGCTGTTCCCCGCCACACAGCCCTCAGACAGCCAGTGAACCCTGACAACACAGTGCCGACCACAGGGTGACAGCCGCTCTTTTAGTCACAGGACACACATACACCGACAGGCGCACACACACGCACGCACGCGCGCTCGCACAGACACACACACACACACTCGCACACACATACATCACACACATGGCCACATACACACACATGGCACACACACACACACACATCCAACACACACACACACTACACACACTACACACACACGTGGCCACACACACACACACACACACACACACACACACACACACACACACACACACACACACACCACACACACACACACACACACACACAACACACACACACACACACACACACAAACACTGAGCCCCTGCAGGGCTGGCCTGAATGTTTGAAACTTGGCCATTGATGACGTAGATGTGAACTGTACTGAACCCCCCTCCCCCCTCCATTGATTACCACCAGTGGAGAGGTGACTGTTGTTTTGTACG
>CM060336.1:18305947-18325947 GCA_030674155.1 Stramonita haemastoma
TGCCCTTGAAGTCTGCCACTGTGTTCACCACCAAAACCATGGCCTGTCCCATCTTGGGAGCCATCGCGGTCATCAACTCTCTCAGCGTGGTCACAATATGGAAGCATTACGTGGACTGGGAGGAAGACTCGTTTGGTCACCCCAAGATAGTGCTGAAACCCACGGCGTTTTTCCGCGAGCACACGTTTGTTTTCCACTTCATCATCGATATCTTTCTCCCCATCGTCAGCTTCCTGTCTTTCTTTGTCGTCTCCTTCGTCACCCTGGTGACGGTGAGGCAGCTGCAATCCGCCATCCGGTGGAGACAGATGACCAGCTCTGGCGGAGCCGCGGACAAGCGACAGCTGACGCTGGTCACCATCCTCATCGCCATCTCCTGTGTCTACATCGTCTGCAATGCTCCCCAGCTGTCGCTGGCCGTGGTGAGATACATGCTGGGGGAGTTCAACCCCACGGGGCAGTTCAAGAACCTGTTCCTGGTCACCCACCGTGCGGGTCACCTGCTGTCGGTCATCAACAGTTCGGTCAACGTGCTCATCTACTGCAAGCAGTCCTCCAGGTTTCGCCAGGAGCTCCAGAAGATGGGCTGCTTCTACTTCAGGGGAATGTCGCAGTCCTCTGCAGATGCGGTTACTTCTGTGAATAAGGACACTGCCTAACACAGTCCTCTGTCACTTCTGTGAATAAGGACACTGCCTAACACAGTCCTCTGTCACTTCTGTGAATAAGGACACTGCCTAACACAGTCCTCTGTCACTTCTGTGAATAAGGGCACTGCCTAACACAGTCCTCTGTCACTTCTGTGAATAAGGACACTGCCTAACACAGTCCTCTGTCACTTCTGTGAATAAGGACACTGCCTAACACAGTCCTCTGTCACTTCTGTGAATAAGGACACTGCCTAACACAGTCCTCTGTCACTTCTGTGAATAAGGACACTGCCTAACACAGTCCTCTGTCACTTCTGTGAATAAGGACACTGCCTAACACAGTCCTCTGTCACTTCTGTGAATAAGGACACTGCCTAACACAGTCCTCTGTCACTTCTGTGAATAAGGGCACTGCCTAACACAGTCCTCTGTCACTTCTGTGAATAAGGACACTGCCTAACACAGTCCTCTGTCACTTCTGTGAATAAAGACACTGCCTAACACAGTCCTCTGTCACTTCTGTGAATAAGGGCACTGCCTAACACAGTCCTCTGTCACTTCTGTGAATAAGGGCACTGCCTAACACAGTCCTCTGTCACTTCTGTGAATAAGGGCACTGCCTAACACAGTCCTCTGTCACTTCTGTGAATAAAGACACTGCCTAACACAGTCCTCTGTCACTTCTGTGAATAAGGGCACTGCCTAACACAGTCCTCTGTCACTTCTGTGAATAAGGGCACTGCCTAACACAGTCCTCTGTCACTCCTGTGAATAAGGACACTGCCTAACACAGTCCTCTGTCACTTCTGTGAATAAGGACACTGCCTAACACAGTCCTCTGTGGATGTTGTCACTTCTGTGAATAAGGACACTGCCTAACACAGTTCTCTGTAGATGTTGTCACTTCTGTGAATAAGGACACTGCCTAACACAGGTCTTTTTTTTTGTTTGTAAGGAAAGTTGTTTCCATTTGCTTCAGGGTTGGGACAAGAGACGTGTATGATTGGATTGGGTACTTGCACAGTTGTGGCTACTGTTGTACAGGGGTTTTAGCTTTTTTTTGTTTGTTTGTTTGGGGTGTTTTGTGTGGTTTTTGTTGTTTGTTGTTGTTGTTTTTTAAAGAGGACATCTTGTTGAAACCACACTTGTGATTTAGCCTTGTAGGGTGTTTCACAACACTTCATCCTAAAGACAGAGCGCACTGTAGGCTAAGCTTTTAGCTTGTTCTTTCTCTATTGTGAAGTGGTGTGTATATGTACGATTTGTTTGAATAAAATGTTGCTAAAACCATAAATCAAGAGCACGAGTTAACACCACTAACGTGTGTGTGTAATTCTGTTGTGTTTCTTCTAAGTCCTTGTTTTGCTTTGTGGTGTATGATTGTATGTATATCGCTTCTTTACTGAAAATTATGTTTTGGAATTGTTTGAGTTGTATGGTTGTACACGTATGCCTGCAAACAGCCCTGTATTTTCTTTTTCGTGCAAATTGATATAATGTGTACATAAAGACATTTAAACACACCACACACACACACACACGCACGCACGCACGCACGCACGCACGCACGCACGCACGCACGCACGCACGCACGCACACACACAACACACACATACTGACGGGATAGCCTAGTGGTCAGAACATCGCGCTCGCAATTTGACGACCCGAGTTCGTTTCCCAAGCCAATGTTAGGCCTACAAGCAGCATCCAGCGTGGTTACCAAGTGGATGGGTGACCGTTTGTACGCCTTGGCTTCAGAAAGCCTACTGTCCCCAGTTCACTTAGCTGTAAATGGGTACCTGCCATCTTTAGGGTCAGGGAAGGTAAAGAAGCGAGAGAGAGGAGATGTAGCAAGGCCGTTTTGTGCATGTATACAGACCAATTGTGGGTTTTGTGGTAAAAGCACCAAAATTTGCACAAATGATGTTAAGGACATACTAAACAAGTTTAGATATAGTGCCAAGCTGGATTTTTACCTTTAAGCCTGTAAACTGCAAAAATCCAAGATGGCCACCATCCGCTATGAAATATCTGTAATTTGCTATATCTTTGTAGACAGTTGAGACAAGAACATGGATGAGGAGTCTTTTGGTATGTTTTTAAACATGAGAAATCTAATGGAAATGTTATTCATTTGATATAATGCATATAAAGCCACATATTGGCCAGTTTTATGTCCGTTTTTAAGATGGACAAGATCCGATTTGTGAATATCCATGAGCAGTCACTATATCTAAAATGTAGATGTGGACTATCATAAAATTTCATAGTCACTGTCATTGTGGTCACAGTTTTCATTGCAATGACAAAATGATGTACATTTAAGGCATATTTGCATAGTCCCCTACATCCTTTCTTGCACTCACATCGCAGCAATTCAGAACATGACGCCACCACTTGTGGCAGCATGAGCAGTCACTATGTCCAGAATGTAGAATGCAGATGTGGGTTCTCATCATCCCTAGTCACAATCATTGTGTCACAGTTCCCACTGCACCGACAG
This sequence comes from Stramonita haemastoma, assembly GCA_030674155.1. Taxonomy (NCBI): domain Eukaryota; kingdom Metazoa; phylum Mollusca; class Gastropoda; order Neogastropoda; family Muricidae; genus Stramonita; species Stramonita haemastoma. Next base: position 18,309,101 of record CM060336.1, read on the forward strand.
AGTGATGTACATTTAACAGCAGCCCTGACACACTTGCATAGCCCCCTACACCCTTTCTTGCACCCACATCCCAGCAATTCAGAACATGACACCACCACTTCTGGCAACATTGTCCAGAATGGCTGCCAGCCTTGTGTTGCACTCTTTCGCCAACCATACATCTCTGGAGATGGAAGAACTGGAGAACAGACCAATGCCTGTCCCCACACATGTCCACTTTGGCATATTGCCCATTTGTGTGCTGTAGCAGGGCTGCTCCTGTTGGTGGTATGTTGTCGATGGATCTACCTTTGGTAGTGAAGATGTGTTTCCTGGCCGAGTTCACGGTAGTTTCTGTGCAAGAGCGGTCATACAAATGTACAATATATTTCTCCAACACAGACATACAGTCATCATTGAATGCCAATGGATCCACGAACAAGGCAGAAAATACAGATGTGACCTCACCAAAAGACTTCCCTGTGTTGAATGCAGTCTTTTCCCCCTTGCCAGCAAACGATGACACAGTGTCACAACCAGTAAAGGAATGGAACATGGGAAGTGCACATGCTATTTTCACTACCAAGTTCTTTGGCGATGTCATGTGCAGGTGTATACCTGAGGTGTTTACCACTGCTAAAGGCAACCCAAATTTCAGTGTCTTCAAGGCATGCAACAGCCGAAACTGCCAGAACGAGAACATCTGTGCCCACTGTACGCAGCTTAATTTTTCAATACCCTTTGTTTGCTGAATCGACTGCATGAAGGAGCATTCCGGTGTCTGCCTCTTCATGTGTGCATGGTGCAAGAGATGAGATGTCCTGGTGAATGTGAGAACACAGTACATTCTGACCACATGTTGCTGGTATACTGTCTTCACAGCTGTATGCATCGTAAGCTTTGTACAACAGTATTGCTAATGCACTAGCTGTAACTTGGGTGTGCATGTTTTGTCCTGTGACATGGGCTGCTGTCAGGCATGAATCAGCTGTTCCAGGTGTAGCAATATTTGCTTGGGCCAAAGCATGCGTCCATCCACTGCTATGGAGCAAATCTCCAAGAGTGGCAAAGGACGCCATTCCCATATGTAAGCCACCTAGTAGAATGACAAACTTCTCTTCCCATACTCATTTGGCCAGCACCATTGAATCTGTTTAGCAATTGCAAACAATGGTTGATCTACTGTCAACACAGGCACCTGTCCAGGATTCAGAAGGTGTACAGCTTGTTGTATGACATCCATCGCATAGCGAATCATTGCCACAAACTTTGAGTCATTTAGGAACAGTGGCAGAAGAGATCCGATAGTGACCTCAAAGTCACGGGATTGCTGCTTATTAGAATGGAATGCCGCCCAACAGATTGGATCATCAACACTCTGGACCCCTTCACTTAGTGTATTGTTTTGCCACTTTTACTCATCGTCCATGGCAGTGTCAACAAGTTCACAGTCACTGGTCAGTGTACCCTGAACGGAAGGGATGATCGGATCTTTCTTTGCTGTCCCTGGGGTCAGCATTGCATATGATTCGGGAAGTGGTGGTATCTGTTTGCTGGGAAGATCTAGATCTGGTTGCATTTCTGACTTGTGATGCATGATTCAATCGGATTCTGTTTCCCTGTTTTGGAAGAGCAAAATGCCTGTGCCGTGAAAGGCACCGTGAGCAGTTGTTGAGTTCGGGTTGTGGTCTAGATTATCAATAGCAGCTGTGGGGAACAGATTTGTTCACAGGTTAAGGGGGCAGACAACCCCTTCGGATTCTTACTGCTGGACTGCTGAAATGGCCATGTCCATGGATATGTCAAGAACTCTGTCATAAGATATTGATAAGCCCAAGTGGAACAAGGTGTCTACACATTTTCGCTTATGTGTATGTCCATGTATCATCATACCCAGATATATTGGTAAAGGAGTCTCCCTGCTTTTGCTATGGTGTATACCAGTGGACCCTCTCTGTCTTCTCACAGAGCTATTGTATTGCAGTAACCGAGCAATACTCAATGCTGCTTGTCTGGATTCATCACTCTCTTTTCATAATATTTGGTCCGTCCAAGATCATGCTAACCAGTGCAACAAGTGACTTGGGCACAGATTCTTTTTGGCAACCCTGTGGGAATGAAGTACCATCAAATTGTGAACAATCTCTGATCATACCTGGTAGAATTAGAGTTGGTGGAATGAATACGTCCAGTTATCTCGACTCCCAACTCTACCAGTCAGTCCCTGTAAAGCTTCATAAGATCTTCCACCTTGAAGACAGGAGCAATGTCTTTTGCATTCATCTTTGTGTCCCCTATGTATCCTATGAGCTCCACCAAAGCTAAGTGGAGTGAGCAATAAAGTTACAGGTGGGGATCTGGGGCTGCCGTGGGGGTCCACAAACAACATGAGTTTAGTAACATAAATTTGGCCAGTATGCTGCTTTACATGCATTTTATCAACTAAACAATGGTTCCATTAAAATCTGCATGCCTCAAAACATATAAAAAGACTCCTTATTTATGTTCTTGTGTCAACTATTTACAAAGTTATGACAATTTATAGATATTTTATTTCAGATGGTGGCCATCTTGGATTTTTAAGATTTATGGGCTTCTGGGGAAAAATTCAGCTTGGCACTATATCTGAATTTATTTAGTATGTCCTTAACCTCATTTGTGCAAATTTTGGTGCTTTTACCACAAAACCCACAATTGTTTCACATATCTGCAGGGATAATGGGTGCCGCCCTCAATATGCTGGCCCCTGGAGAAACTGAGGTCTCTGATGCCTAGCTCCCCTACGACCACATGAATAATATTGTGTGACTCCTTTACCTTTTTTTTTTTTTTACAACGTATAATATTGTGGTGTAGTATTGTACCTTTGTGTTGGACTGCATTGCGTGTTGTTTTATATCAACATTGTCATATATTTTGCTGCAGAGTGGTGCATTGTAATTCAACCGTGTAGGTGCAGTGTAATGAAAACCTCAATTGTGGCATTGCTAAAAGGAATGACAATAAAAGTGTGTAGCCTACGAAGATCGAGCTACTGATTCCATTCCTTCACAGGCCAGTCTTTGGGATAATATTATACAGCAAGGTTCTGTGTGTTAACATAAACAAAGTATCCTACCTACTTTGGTAAAGAACCGGCCAGACTTAGGCTAGCTTGTGGTAAAAATAATGAAGAATACCCAGCATGTTCCCAAGACTTAATTTATTATTTATTTATCTATTTATTCTTTTATATCGAGGATAGTGGAATAAGCACTCATGTGTTGTTGTTTTTTTATCCAGTCCCCGTGTATATGCAGTTTTGTAAATAGTCCACTGTTCCCATAACATATTGAGCAGTGAAAAGGTTCCCCCAAAAGATCAATAATGTGGTGTGGCATGTAGGAATATTCCAATCAATATGGTACAATCCTGAGATTTAAAAAAAAAATCAATAAGTGTAAAGGCACAAAACTTCGAGCCAGTAACTCAAATGACACAGGAAAACGAAAGTATAAAACAAATAATATTTTGTATTAATTAATATGTCGATTATATTTTACTTATAAGGGGATGGGATAGCTCAGTGGTTAAATGAGTCACAACTATTCTATTCTATTCTTGCTGAGAACCAGAAGAGAGTCTCATTCTACTAGATTACAGATGTCTGAGCTTATACCAGTCAGTTGTTGCCATTGCCATCATGGACTAGTAATGTTCATTGCCATCATGAATCAATGTTGTTCATCGCCATCATGAATCAATGTTGTTCATTGCCACCATGAATCAATGATGTTCCATTGCCACCATGAATCAATGTTGCTCATTGCCATCATGAAGCAATGATGTTCATTGCCATCATGAATCACTGGTGTTTATTGCCATCATGAATCGCTGTTGCTCATTACCATCATGAATCAATGTTCATTGCCATCACTGATCAATATTGGTGTTCATTGCCATCACGATTCAATGGTTCATCATGAATCAATGTTGCTCATTGCCATCACGGACCAGTGATGTTCATTGGTATCCTGGATCAAATGATTTTCATTGACATCATAGACCAGTGGTGTTCATTGCCATCATGAATCAGTGAGGGGACGGATAGCCTAGTGGTCAGAACATTGCGCAGGCAATTTGACGACCCAGGTTCGAGTCCGGTCGAGGAAATTTTTCTCCTGGAGTTAACATCAGTGCTGACTCCACTCTCCCCAAAAGTCCTTCGGATGAGACTTTAAACCGAGGCCCCGTGAACATCTTGCGTACGTTAAATCCTGTTCCGCTTTTCGTAAGAGTAGGCCATCGTGTGCGGGTGGGAACAGATGACAATATTTACAAAACTGCATACACACGGGGATGGATGAAAAAAAGCACATGATTGCTGATTCTGTTATCCTCGATATAAAAGAATAAATAAAGAATAAATATTTAATAAATAAGTGATGTTCATTGCCATCATGAATCAGTGATGTTCATTGCCATCATGAATCTATGATGTACATTGCCATCATTAATTAATGATGTAATCATGTTCCATTGCCATCATGAATCAATGATGTTCATTGCCATCATGAATCAATGATGTTCATTGCCATCATAAATCAATAATGTTCATTGCCATCATGAATCAATGATGTTCATTGCCATCATGAATTCATGATGTTCATTGCCATCATGAATCCATGATGTTCATTGCCATCATGAATCAATGACGTTCATGGCCATCATGGATCAAATGACGTTCGTTGCCATCATGGATCAACTGATGTTCATTGCCATCATGAATCCATGATGTTTATTGCCATCATGAATCAATGACGTTCATTACCATCATGGCTCAAATGACGTTCGTTGCCATCATGGATCAACTGATGTTCATTACCATCATGGCTCAAATGATGTTCATTACCATCATGGCTCAAATGATGTTCATTGCCATCATGGCTCAAATGATGTTCATTGCCATTGTGAATCCGTGATGTTCATTACCATCATGGCTCAAATTATGTTCATTGCTATCATGGCTTAAATGATGTTCATTGCCATTGTGAATCCGTGATGTTCATAGCCATCATGGATCAACTGATGTTCATTGTCATCGTGAATCAGTGATGTTCATTGCCACTCTGGATCAATCAGTGATGTTCATTACAGTTGTGAATCAGTGATGCATATTGCTGTGCTGGTTTTGGTTAACACTGATGGTTCTTCAGAATCACTGGTGTTATTGCATTGGCAAGTTATCATGTTGCTTGTGTGTGCTATTTTTTATTGCATGCTGGTGTAGATTCTTACTGATGTTTTAGCATTCTGGCTTGAATTACACTCTGGAGTTGGCTGTGCTGGGCCCGACTTGTTAGGGGCTTAACTGCAATGCAATACATTTCGCTCGTTTGACCGACAATAGTTGGTTGTCCGAGTGTTCACAATGGTTGAAATATTACTTGTGTTGCTCATGTTTTTTTTTCAGCATGAACATTTTTATGGGCTAGTAGGCCTATGCATAAATTATCATTAGTGATATTCATGAGTTTTTAATTAATCACTGCTTACATTGCATGTCAGCCACCACTGGAGTTATTGGGTGTTGGGTTTTCAGTTATCACTGGCCTTAGCCTATTGCGAGTTGGTTCTAAAGTTATCCCTTCGGATGTGGTGTGCTGGTTTGAGTTTTTATTTAGCATGGATTGCTCACTCACTCACTCACTCAGTCCCATGTCCCAAAGGACGTAGGGGGGACATGAGAGAAGACGCAACAGAGATCTTTTTCCATGCTTCACGATCCTGTGTGGCTAGTAGGAGGTGTTTGCAGGGGTTGGGCGGTCCAGTCTTTGATGTTGTCAACCCATGATTTCTTTTGGCGGCCTCTTCTTCTCTTGCCCTCGACTGTTCCTTGCAGGATGGTTTTTGCTAGGGTGTTGTGTCTTGTGGTGCTATTGTTTGCTAATTTGGGGCCTCCAGAGATAAGCCACCTGCAGTGTTGGTGAAGTAATTTTAGCAACACTCTTAAACTTGCATTCATCTGTAGAGGAAGCTCACCTGTGGGTAGAAGCCTGCTGGAGTCCAAAAGATCGCTACCTCTCTTTATGGGATTTGCAACCATGACCTTTCAGTACCTCACTCAAGGTGCTGACCCCTCAACACTGCACCATGTCAGCGCTTTGGAATTTTAATGCATGTCAGTTTGTTTTTGCCGATTTTACAACCAGCTGATGTCAAATTGCTTTCATTTGGATGTAGGCCTCATGTTTTGAAATCCATACCTCTGATAACACAGCCCCGTTGGTTTGGGGGGTTAGTAATGGTGTTACTGAGTGCTAGCTGGAAAGATGTGATCGGTACTATTGTACAATACCTGTGCTTGAAAGGCGGTATGCCTACCTCTAGCTTCACAGCATGCGGGTTACTATTTTCTGTTTTAACCATTGTCACTTGGATATGAGTTAAAAACGATCGTTTTCGCACATTTCTGCAGCTAGATGTTGCCGAGCAACAGAAGAGTGATCTCCATCCATTTTGGAGTTGTTTCCCTTTAACCGCAGTCCGGGGAAGCTAGCTTTTTTACATCAGTCATAACCACAGAAATTTTCCGGGATGTAGGAGTATAGAGTGCACATTTTACCACGGAAAATTTCTGGGATGAGGAAGTCTAGAGCCTAGGGGTTATGTCATGCTGGTTTGAGACAACCCTACTAGACGAAAGCACTATGTTCCAATTTGCTTTATTTGCCATCTTTCAGTGTCAGTAGTTCATAAGTTGGCTATGTGTATCACTCCTAAAAAAATTCAGTGCAGGGCCCCAACCAACTCCTCAAGCATATAACAGTAGAAAACAGTCTGTCACCAACTCCTATGGTGTATTAAAAGTGCTGTGAAAAATTATTAAAAACTTTAAACTTATCTCTCTCTCTGGTAATGGAATAGCTGCCTTCTCTCCGTCTTCAGCACTGAATTCTCTTCATCGGAGGTGTTGAGTGAGTAGACCATATTATAGTTATAACATTAACAAAAAACCTGACACATTGATACCACGAAAAGACACAGGAGTTACTGCTGGTTTGTCAATCATAATGAATGGACAATACGGAAAGTAACAAACACAGTTCTTGTGATTCTCTTCTTCTCCCTTAGTCGAAAAGACAGAGGAGTTAATTCTGGTATGTCAGTAATAATGAAAGGGCAATAAAGAAAGTAACACAGCTCTTGTGATTTTCTTCTTCTCTCTTTTCTAGTTCACCCTGTGAGGATTCATTGGGGCACCACACCACACCGAGTTTTTCAGCAGTGTCATAGGTTATGTTGAACCTGGCCAATCTCGTACCTCTTCAAAAAGCATGCCAAATGTCTTCGTATCATCCATATCACTGACCATAGCTGGCCTGCAGGTGATAGGGTTTGTAACACGTGTTCACCATGTGTTTGCCCCTAGACATTAGTTTATAGCGTCACCTTCAGGACAACCTAAAAAAAAAAAGATTAAGAGCATTGTCTTTGTAATTTGACAGCCCAGTATCAAGCTCAGCCGCCGCTGTAGTCTAGTGGTTAGGGTGTTGGACTCGTAATCTAGAAGGTTGCGGGTTCGATCCCAGCTTTCGGCTATGGCGTTGTGCCCTTGGAAAAGGCACTTTACGGCTATTTTCTCACCCCACCCAGGTGTAAAAGGGGTACCAACCTTGTGTTGGGGGTTAACCCTGCGATAGACTGGCGTTCTATCCAAGGGGGAGTCTATGACTCTCAGTCGCTTAACGCCACAGAAACCGGGATAAGCACCGGCCTGATGAGCCTTAGGCTCCGGACAGACTTTAACTAACTTTTATCAAGCTCAAGTTCATGCCATCACTGGGACTCCAATAATTGTTCCACTGGCATTACTCCATTCCCAGGAAATGCTTCAGATGAGATTATAAACCTGGGATCTCCTAATTTATATGCATGCAGAGATCATGTGGACACTTGAAGAACATTTCACGAAAACATTATGACAGAAAACTTTTCCCTTGAAGTCGGAGTATGGCTGCCCATATAGTGAGGCACTTAAAAACAGTCGTACATGCAAACTTCTCATTCAGTGTGCAATTTCAATCTCACAGTGATTCCCAGGTGGGATGAGTGAGTCAGAGTGCACATTCTGGGTGACCCCCACAGCATTAAGCTGGGGAATGCACAACAGAAAACCTTGTCAGATGTTAATTATCCTACTGGCTCAGCATCTTTCACTGTTTTTCTTCATGATGGTGTCCCAACACATAAGACAGAAAAACAAACATACTATACACACACACACGCCAACAAATCCACACCCACAAAAAGAAGGAAACGAAGGTGTAGTCGAGTTATTTCAATGGCTGTATAATTTGTACTTGTAACAATGAAACAATAAATATATATATCATTGGTTGCTTAATTTGCTGTAAATCCATTGTAGCAAGAAAGAACTCCATATCTGGACTGGAAACCGCCAACTATACTGACGCCATGTAGTCTTTTCTTTTTTGTTGTCCGTGAAAAAAAGTGGTGTGTATGTGTATGTTTCAAACTGAGAAAGACCAAAAAATAATAAAAAAACAAAGACAAGAGGCCAACAGAGCGGAGATTCAGGAGGCAGTTTTATTGCAATTGTCCTTTTTGTCTTTTCCACTGCCCTCGCTACTGCGCCTTGCACTCAGCAGGGTTATTTGTAACCTGCAACACAAAAGTCTCCATGTACATACAAATGATTCATTCATCTCATGATTCATTCATCTCCCCATTCACTCTAACCCATCTACATGTGTCCCCTTTAAATAATTCAAACTTTGCCGCCGCACAGTTGACAAAAGGAGAAAATAACCGGTCTGGTGTCATGCATGCATCAGAATAAACACACACACACACACACACGCATTCACACACACACATACTCACATCCAGAAAACATACCCCTTCAGTCAGCATACATCTTACACACTGTACGCGTAAGTGCCCAATATATTACTTCAAAGCTTACACACACAACATATCTACCCGGGAGATTTCAGCAAAACGGTTAGTGATTTCTTTCCGTCTCACTAGATATACCAGAACCACTCATTCAAAATCACCCTCACCCCTCATCCATTTCCAATCTTTTTGTGTTCTTTCTCAGATTTCTGGCAGGCCTACCAAACTGAACCATGACAAATTTTCACCTGAAGTTAACTCGTGTACTTCAGCACACTTTCAGCTGAATAAACTATCTTTTCTCTTTCCTTTCATACAGTGCATGCAATAAAGCCCCCAAAACTTGCAGGACATGCGAATAAATCCACTGCAAAAACACCTTTTTTCCATAAAAATTCAACATTTTGTTTTATATCAATTGCACACTTGCCTGTGTGTGTGTGTGTGTGTGTGTGTGTGTGTGTGTGTGTGTGTGTGTGTGTGTGTGTGTGTGTATTTTAAATTTTATTCTTTTATATATCAAGGATAATGGAATAAGCGCTCGTGTGCTTTTTTTACATCCAGTCCCCGTGTGTATGCAGCTTTTGTAAATCTCATCTGTTTCCACCGGCACACAATGGCCTACTCTTATGAAAAACAAAACAGGATTTAACGTGTGCGCTAGATGTTGAGCGAGCGTTCGCACACAGAGCCTCTGTTTATAGTCTCATTTGAACGACTTGTGGGGAGAGTGGAATCAGCACTAATGTTTAACTCCAGAGTAAAATCCCCTGGAACAGGAATCGAACCCGGGTCATAAAATTGCAAGCGCAATGTTCTGACCACTAGGCTATCCCATCCCCCTGTGTGTGTGTGTGTGTGTGTGTGTGAGTGTGTGTGTGTGAAAATGTGTATACGTGTATGCATACATGTTATACATGTGTGCAAATATGATGTAAGAGATACATATTATAAAGCAGTGTTAATGCTTTCAAAATATAACATCATGCAAGTTAAATGTTAGTAGACAGGGGGGGGACAAAAGAGGAAATTCATAATAATACTAATAATAATAATACATGGAATTTATTTAGCGCTGTATCTTGCAAAAACAAATCAAAACGCTTGCTTTTGGCCTAAGCTTGCCCCATTTCACATTCTTCGCATATATATATATACCTCCCTGTATCAGACTGGTGTGACATCTGTCACACCAGCACTAGCAGACCAAAAACAAACCGATGTTCATTAAAGAAAAAAATAAAATAAAATAATGTTTTTACTGCCTTCACTGATTGTACCAACTTTTCTATAATCACACCCTGTCATATTCCTATTTCATCAGAGCAACGTGAATTTACTGGCAATATAAATATGCCCAACAGATGATCAATGCTTACTTGTCCTTTTCTTTACTTTCAACATAGCCACAATAACCACACATACCACTAACAATATCAAACAGGAAATGTTGTATGACTACCTGGTCAACCATGAACGTTTTTTTTGTTGTTTTTTTTTTTTATTCACTGCTGTTGTCAGTTATTCTCATCACATGAACAAAGCTCTCAAAAGCTGCAAACCACAAACTTAACCCCACCCCCTCCCTTTAACAACAACAACAAAATCCACAGTGGTTATGACAAGTTACAATACATCGATGTGTTTATTCACAGGAAGACATGCAAGGTATTCTTTTACAGTATAGAAAAATCAGTATTTCCAATACAGGGGTGATGCTCATTCATATCATATATATATATATATATATATATATATATATATATATATATATATATATATATATATATATATATATATTGGATATTCTGATGAACTATAAGAGTCTGATCTCAGCTGAACATACCTATGGTTTATTTTCACCAAGAACATGCTGGTCATTTATCCCGTCACCAAGTAAACCATCTTACTACTGTCAACATCTAACCTTTGACTACATAGCATCCATCTCATTTTGATTACAGAAAAAAAAAAAAAAAACCTTAAAACTGTAAAGAACAAAAAGTGCGCTGCACAAAATGGTTTTTTACCTTAAAACCAACTGACGAACAAATAAGATGATAAAGCAACTCAGCATTTAAGCACTAAAAAACAAAAACAAAAAACCTAAAAACTGGTCTAAAAAAAAAAAAAACTCTGGACCCAAGTGACCTCCACCAAAAGCCTGCTCCGTGAAAGGACTTGTTACGAATCTGAAAGCTAACAGAAGCAAGTGACATACTGCGCGCTTGTAAGTGCTTTATCTACATCATGGGTTTTTTTTTTTCTGGTACCACTTTTCTACAACATACCACCAGCACTGCAGGCCCCTGCCACTTATTCCCCCATCTATCATGAAAGTGATCAACACCACCAGTCTTATTCTAGCGTGCCTGCCCTCAGAGACAGTGGAGCCACCACAACCTGAAGAGTGGGGCCGGCAAAGCAGCTGGGAGACTTCAGCAGTGTTCAGTGGTTGGTACCTGCTCTGATGATCCCACACAGACACCCAACTACTACACCCTTTCCTCATGAAATCTGTCCACTTTATGGCAGAGCTAGAGTGAATGAGATCCTTCCCCCCCCAAAAAAAAAAACAAAAAAAACTAGGAAGGTGACAATCACAATATCCCTCCAATGACTGGCTGCCCTGTAAATGTCCGTTCAGTTCTGAAATAAACTCACCCCATGCACAGGAATGGGAGGGGAACCTAGACTGAAATCACTATAGACACAGTTTGTTTTATGGTGGGTTTTTTTTACTGTACAGAAATCCCTGGTGATGAGGATGACAACCAATGGCGCTAATGAAATCCACCTGGCCCTCTGTCTATTTAACAGCGCTGTTCTCTACGCTCCATAACCTACTTTCACCCGATCCTGCTGCGGCACTTGTGTCCATCCAAACGTACAACCGCTGTGCAAGGCATAAATGTTATATCAACACAAGACAGGAAAGCAGCATGCAGTTAACCAGACATCATAAAAAGCTTCCAATGCATTTTTTGGCCAACTAAGGTATATATAAATTAAAATAAAAAGTTTGCAAAACCATCCAACATCCAAAACAAAAGTCAGTGACTGATAAAGCGAAAAATTCTACAGACGTCCATGCACATGTGCATATACATTTTGTTTTTGGTTTTTTTTTTGGGGGGAGGGGGGTTGTTGCATTTTATTATTTTGCTTTCCTTTTCAAGAGACTCCAGAAGAGTAAGAGATACAGCCTGAGGACTACTTGTTTGCTGTGTTGGTGCTAAAACAGTTCTCTGAGGAGACTTTTTTCCCATAATAGCAAGAAGAAAAAAAAAAAGGGAGGCTGGGTTGGGGAGTCGTTTCATTTCATGTTTACAGCCCCAAAGACCACAAAGGCCATATCAGGGCTGTCTGTCACCTTATACAATTTCAGCATCTCCAGTAACATTCACCTCGCGTTCAAACGCCGATACCATCCACTCTATTCTTTCATCCAAAACACTGTCAGTCTGGGGAAGAAAACAAAACAAAAACAAAAACCCACCAAAACACCATTAAATGACAAAATACCTGAACCATTTCTTAAGCAACAATACTGGGCTGTGCTTAACACTCCAGCCATTCCGCTTCACTTACCATTCCCAGGCTACAAATAAGTGCAAAAGAAAGCATAATGATTACTTCCATGAACAAAAACAATACCCAAGAAAAAGACCATATGGGCGAATATCACTGAGAAAAGGACCCCGAGTGTCTTTCTCAGTGTTAATAATGTCTCTATCTGGTAGCCAGAACAATATCATACTGGCATTTTGTTAGATAATGAAAACAAGAGAGTATTTAAAAGATTTCCTTCAAAATGATGCATACGACTGGACTGGGAAGGCAGATGAAAACTTCTAGCACAGAATTTCCAAAGGCCGGAGATGCTATTTCTACTGGAAATGTTCCCCGCATCCTCATAGGGGAGAAGAATTCAGTCATAAAAATTTACTGTCACCCAAGATGTGTGGAAATGAAAAAAAATGAAATGGGGGTGTTATAAAATAACTCGGAAACATGCAACTGAAGTGTGCAGAGGCAACGATGCAAAGGAGAAACTGAACATAAATCTATAAACAAAAAACCCTCATAAAGCAATCATCCATGCTTTAATTTCAAACAAAGAAACCACATTCAAGCAGAAAGCAAATAAGGAAATTAAGTACAACATTCACAGAAAATGTTTGATTTAAACATTTTTGTTTTTAAAGGGGGGGGGGGGGGGGGGGGGGGGGTAGGGTATTAGGAAAGAATGAGACGTCCTGAGAAAGCAAAAAAACCAAAAAAACAATGAATCATATACATACATACAACACATGTGCATGCACATACACACAACTACACTTCCATTCACACATGCATACTGATATACAAATTACCTACGAACATCACGCCTGAAAACAAGGTAAAAAGAAAAGAATTAAGGATTTTTCTTCAATAAAAAAAAAATATAATAATAATGATAACTATGTTATAAAGCATGCAACATAAGTGAATCCAAAATATAAATTTCTATTCAACTGATTAATGACAATAATGAACAAAAGTACAACTTAATGTTTGTGAATCTGAAATAAATATATGAATTCAACTGATTCACCACGAAAAAGAAAAGGGTCTGTTGTCATAAAGCTCATAGCATTCAATCCAACTGTGGAAGAAAACATCTGCCGATCAACCAATGAGAAGAAGAAAAGAGAAGATTCGCAAACTTTACCCTCAATGTATGGTGCTCGACGGTTCTGTTCAAAATGGATGCCATAGCAGGATTTGTACTAAAAACCCTTTTCACTAGCTTTTACCATCCAGTGTAACAAAATGTTAAAAACCCAACCTTCCACAGACAGATGAAAAATCACTGACAAGACATGCAATTAGGAAATAAAAAACCAGAAAGGTCTTTGTTACAGGATTCATACACGATACTTCACAGTATGAAATGTGAGGACTTTTTCCATGTTTCTAATCAATTCAAAGGCATGATTTATGGAGTTTACACATGCTAAGTTCTACCATTGTTTGCTAGCCAAAATAAATTAAGAAAATTATGAATACATGTATATTTTTCTGAGAGTATATACATGTGCATGTGCACATGTGTTGTTTTCAGTGAAATCTACTGCACAAGACCTTGGGTGGCAGACTGACCTAATGAGTACTTCATTGCACAGAGAATGCAGCAAATACTGTTTGCATCACAGGATGGTATATATATTTACAATCCTATTTACCAACAACTAAAAATTACAAAACTTGGTTCTTTGACATGGGATTCCAGAGTGCAGAGTGCAAATCCAGCATAACTCAAGTCACTCAAGGGTTCAGGGCCCAGTGCTATAATCAGCCCCTCCCTTTCACCTTGTCCAAGTGTGGTCAGTTCCTGCTGTGATCAGCACCAGTTGGGCTGGGAAGGGATGGAATGTATAGCAGCTGAATGTGAGGAAAACTGACAGCTGTGAGTGTGATTAGCACCAGCTGAACTCAGGGTCTAAGGGTTAATCAATGGAACTGACATCATGGGTCACAGGTTTGAATCCTGGCAATGCCTGGCAGATCAAGAATGGGAACCTATGCAGGCCTGCTTATGTCCTGCTTGTGTCTTAACTCAGATGTCTAAATATACTGCTATGTACAATGACAAGGAATCTTAGGGCTTCATTCTAACAAACGCAACTTTTGCAATCAGTCAACTACTGTGGCAAAGTTTTAACACTGCAGACATCTTTAAAAAAAATGAAAGAATTGTAAACTGTATTTGCAGACAGATCTAAGTTCAATAAATATATATATATACATATTCATACTTATAAACATGGTCTTTGTGAAGCAAAGAAATAAATCAAAAGACACATACCATGTCGGTTTCTTCTTCAAAGTCCCCTTCTTCATCCTGAGAGAAAACAAAATAAAGGATGGAGTTTTAGGCAGGTTTTTTTAATATTTTGTCTGTCTGTGTCTGTCTGTCTGTCTGTCTGTCTGTCTGTCTGTCTGTCTGTCTGTCAGTCTGTCAGTTGGTCGGTTCGGCTCGGTCTGACACACACACACACACACACACACACACACACACACACACACACACACACGAGAAGTGACGTAATCAAGATGGTGGAAACAGTCAGTCCCTAGACTCCAGTCCACGAGTTATTCGCAGTTATTCAGGTAGTATGACGAAGACTACCAGATCTAAAAGTCAGGGCGCTCGCGCATCCTTCCCAGCAGCGAAAAAAAACCAAAAGCTGCGGGAAAGGAAGCGCAGAGTCGGAAGAACCAGGTCTTCCCGCCCTGACTCGATCTGCTGCCCGGTCTGTTGATGACGGCCAGCCACAGGAACAACCAGCGCTCCCTGTGGATGCGGTAAGTGCCGTTAGTGATCTGAAGGCAGTCATTGAATTGCTATGTGATCGAATCACTAATTTGGAAAAAACAATCGGAGACCAAAAGAAAATGCTCGATACTCTTTTAGCGGAAAAGTCGACTAGATCTGTTTGTGTTAGGGACAGAGTAACACAGACAGACCATGTGTCCAAAAGAATAAGATCAAGTCCGACTAGCACAAGCAGATCGAGTCCCTCATATGCTGATATTTGTAAGTCGAAATCCACCCAGGCAGTTGCGGGAACAGTACCAAAGCCAGCTGCGATGCCTGTGGTTGACAAGACTTCAAAACACAAAAAGGACAACAAAAGACCTGTAGTCCAAAAAAATGACGTCAAAACATCAAATGACGCCATGAAACAATCTACAGTTCCAAAACCTAAACCAAAAAAGAATGAGGATTCAGAACTCCCTCATGTTGTCATTCTTCACGATTCTGTAGCAAACAGAGTCAATGACAAGAGGTTGGGCCGTTCTTACGGCTTTGATGCTTTATCCCACAAAGTATACACAATAGACAATATTTGTTCTGTTTACTATTCTGTGGATTCTTCTTCTGAGAAATCCCCAGAAGCAGTTGTAATCCACTGTGGGATCAACGATTTAAAGAAAAAAGATCCAGAACTTTGTAGCAAATTGTTTATAAAATGTGTGAAAGAAATTGCAACAAAACATCCCACATTAAAAATAATAGTTAGTAAAATTGCTCCAGTAAAACATACAGAGCTGAACTTGAAGCGAGAAGTTTTCAATGCTCTGGTCATGTCTGCTCTATTTGGTGTTGACAATGTCTCTTTCATTAGTCATACCAGTTTGAACAACGACTACATGACCAGAGACGGCATTCACCCTACGTCCAGATGCGCCAGGGTGTTGGCAGGGAACCTGGGCAGGCACGTTCGAAGACTCTTCTGGGAAACTCCAAAGAAGACCAGACGTTTCCTCCCAAGTCTGCCTGGACCCTAACCATATGTGCCACAGCATCCATGCTATGGAGGAGGCCCTATGGAACCATGGGGAAGTAGATTTAACTTATTGAATGAATGGTTGTATTAAAAAAAAATATATATGGGTTATTCTCAGAAACATGTGAGGTTTTTGTGACATAGACCTTGAAAAATAAATGTCCTTGGAAGTTTTTGCCTTCTTGTCATATATTAGAGTACTCTGTTGCAAAGTGCAATCTGTTGAAAAAATTATGAATCATTAATTATTTTTTTTGTAATTGAGGCATAAAGGTTCTATTTTTAGCTGTGTTGCGGTTGTGACATGGAAACCAAAAGTAGCATTAAAACATCTTTTTACACAAAATATCAAACAAAAAACACTCACAAATGCTTTTGTTTTTATCTATAAAACAACACTATCAATTGGAAGTATGACAATCATCGACAAAGCATATGTTTTTGCTTTTTTGTAATGACACTCTAAGACATTTTGTATACCCAGATTTAAAGTTTGGTTTTTGTACAAATGACCACAGCAAGCATCCCCCAGATTATCCTGAACTTAAACCACAGAATGATATCCATGAAACTAAACAGTTTTCTTTACATAAGAATGGAAGCTGTTTAATATTAATGCCTTGTAGAAGT
>CM060336.1:18335947-18361845 GCA_030674155.1 Stramonita haemastoma
ATATTATGTTCAAAAGATCAGCATAAAGTTTGGAAGAAATTGAAAGAGATGAAACAGGGTGTAAATTTACCAGATTGTCCCATAAAATTAGACAAAGAATTCCCAACACAATTTGAAAAAGCTGAAGCTTTTGCAGAAATGTTTTCTGAGACGAGTTGTTCAGAAGGGTTATCTGAAAAAGACAGAATCTATAGAGAAAATGAAGCTAGACTAGGAAATTACAGAGATCCTCCAGAGGATAAAGAACACTATACAAATGCTCCTATCACTTTTCAAGAACTAAAGGATGCCATTTCTACTCTTAGTTCCAAGAAGTCTTCTGTAGGTCTTGATGCTATTTCAAATGAAATGATAAAACACTTGCCTGAAAATTTTGTTAGATTTCTTCATAAATATTTTCAAAAATGTTGGTCAGAGGGAACAATGCCTTCCTTATGGAAACAGTCTATAGTTGTTCCTATTTGTAAACCAGGTAAACAAAAATCAGATATAAACAGCTATAGGCCTATCTCACTGACTTCCCATGTTGGAAAATTGATGGAAAAAATAATATTGAACAGGCTTATTCATTACTGTGAAAAAAGGAACATCATCCCCGTAGCCCAAGCAGGTTTTAGAAAAAATAGATCAACCACAGATCATCTGATAAAACTTACCACCCATGTAAAACATCAATTTGCTAGAAGAAAAAATGTTCTTTCTACTTTCTTTGATATCAGGAAAGCGTATGATCAGGTATGGCACTTACGATTGCTTCATAAAATTAAACTGATAGGTCTGTCTGGATGCATGTATAATTATCTTAAAACTTTTTTAAGTAATAGATCTATTCAAACAAAAATTGGAAATACTTACTCTAATCCAAGATTCATAGATATGGGGATACCCCAGGGAGCAGTAGTGGCACCTATGCTCTTTAATATCTTAACATATGACCTTCCCAATACAGTATCCAATAAAATTGAATTGGTACAATTTGCAGACGATCTGTGCATTTGGATGAAAGTTACTATGAAAAGGCATACTCCAGTAAGATCTCTTAATTACATTAGAAAGGTTTATCAAAATGAGTTAAACAAAATAAATAAATTTATGACAGAAAATGGATTAATGCTATCTCCAGACAAATCACATATGATGCTTTTTAACTCTGGCTACAATCCGCAGACACTACCCGCCTTTAAGATAGGAGATTCTGTGTTAGAATACAAAGAAAAGATAAAATTTCTAGGGGTAATTCTGACCACAAAACTTATGTGGAATAATCACATTGAGTATGTCCTGACTAAAGCTAGAAAAAGTCTTAATTTCATCAAAATTGTGAGCAAGCAGCACTGGGGCCAAGATTCATCATCTCTCATTCATTTAGCTACAGCTCTTGTTTGTTCTAGATTAACTTATGCACAAGAAATTTATTTCTCTGCTCCTAAATACTTAATAAGAAAAATGCAGAGTGTAGGCAGTAAGTCTTTCAAGTTGGCAACTGGAGTTCCTATACATGCATCAACTTAAAAAATGTATGCAGAAATAAATGTCTTACCTTTTGAAGAACAATTAAGCTTGCATCAGCAAAATATGTTTTAAGAAGTTTACTATTCAGAATTCGAACATTAAAGAACTTCATTTAAAATCGGATACAGATTTCCCTAAAAGGGCTAAATCCATACAATCACTGACTACAATCAGTTATTATACCTCTGATATATTCACATCTTCAGGAATGAATGAAAAAATTATAGCACCTCGCCCAGTTTTCTCCACAATTCCAAAGTGGGAAATAAAAAGGGCTGAATTTGATATTGATTATTCTAATATCAAAAAAGACTAAGGTCCTGCTGTCGCTGTCATGGCAAGAGCTCATATTGATGAAACATATAGTAGTTATATTAAAGTCTTTACCGACGGTTCGGTAGTAGACAGTGGGCAGGCTGGATCTGCTTTTGTAGTTCCTGCATTGAAAATTAATAAATCTTATCATATAGGCAAAGATTTTTCTATCTTTACTGCAGAACTTATAGCTGTACTAATGGCCTTAAATTTTTTATTAGATCTGCCTATCAATATGTCCAAGGTGTTGTTCTGTATTGATTCTAAATCTGTTTTGCAAGCACTAAAACTGTTTAGCACTAGAGTGAGAGAGGAACTAATCATTGAAATTTGTCATCTTATACATTTTCTTTCCTTACGAGGTACTACCCTTGCCTTTTGCTGGATTCCGTCACACTGTGGAATCCAGGGTAACGAACAAGCAGACAAGTTCGCCAAAGCTGCTGCGATGGACACGGATTCTAAAGCTTCAACACATTTAAACCTTCCACTCAGTCTTCAGGAGGGCATACATTTGTTGGAAAAAGCTTCTTGGAACAGTTTCAACAACGTACGAAAGAATTGTTCACGGAGACATTCATTAAGATGTGGCAGAGTGTGTCATTATCATAACAGACTACTGGAAAGCCTGATATTTAGATTTCGTTTGGATGCATTCCGAACTAAATTCTGTAAACAAATAATATGTATATGTGGTTCTGATTTATCACCTAAACATGTCATTCTTCATTGTGAAGAGATTCGACCATATTTTTCCAGCACACTTGTATGTAAGATTTCAAAAAGTCATTTGATCAAATATTGGACAATAATGAAATTATGTTGGAGATAGTTAACTGTTTAGTTAAAAGCCCTGTTGGCAAATTTTTGTAATTGTTCATGCTTTAACCTCGTTTAAACTGTCCAATGCCCCCCCCCCCCCTCCCCCTTTTATGCTGATTTCTTTACATGTTTGTTTTTTCCTTTATCTTATGCACACGTACACACACACACACACACTCATAGATAAACTTATAAAGCACATATACTCATATACACATACGCTCACGCGCGCCACACACACACGCACACATACACACACACACACGCAAGCTCACACGCGCGCGCGCGCGCACACACACACAACACACACACACACACACACACACAACACACACACACACACACACACACACACACACACACACCCTTTTTACCTTGGCTCGCAAATGCATACCTTTAGATATATATTCTTGTAAACACGTTCACTCGTACGCACTTATGCTCTGACACACACTCACACACACACACACACACACAACACACACACACACACACACACACACACACACACACACACACACACAAAAATACATACACTCATATGTGAGCGCGCACACATTCTTTGAATGTGACAAATTTTCATCTTTCTTTTTTTTGTGTCTAATATCACTTCGAGTGAACAGACGTTAAACTGAAGAAAGTACACACACACACACACACACACAACACACCTGTAACATAACCATATCTCTTTTTTTTTTTACATAACTACTGTAGTACAGATATCTTATATCCTACCTAGCTTTTTTTTAATGTCTAAAATAAATGCCAAAATACAATAGCACAGATATGTCACAAAATCCCCCCATCCCCACTTTTTCTAGACATGATTAACAGTCTGAAGCTTTCCTTGATGGTAGGAAAGGATAATAGATTGGCAGGGGCCAAAAATGCCAAAATCCAAAGGCAAACAAAGAAACAATATGGATGACTGAAAAGACGGACATTTCTTTACATATGATATCCTGAAAACCAGAGCCCTCAGCTTTCCAACAGACGACAATGAACAGATCAACACACATATCACTGATCAAGCACACTGTAATCTCTATACACTCATACGCTTGACAGGGATGCAAATACATACCTCTTCCTCGCCTTCATCATCCTCAAACTGAAACACATCAAGAACACCATGTCACTGTGCCCAAATTCTCTGGTGACACATATTTTACAATTCAATCATTCTTAGTCTACAAAAACACACAATTTCTTGATTGACACAACATGAGTACAGTCCTACCGCTCTAGAAATCTGAACAAAACAAATGTTATAAATGAAAGGCCAGAGCCTAAGGTCTCCAATGCCCTGGTGAGGTGCAGTACCAATACCCCACTTTTGCCAGTGTGTGTGTGCGCACATGCACGGCGCACGTGTGTGCATGCATGCACATTGTGCATATGAGTGCATGAGTGTGCTTGTGTGATCATGTATCCAGATTTATGTTTGCATGTGAACATGCATCTACACATTTCTATGAAATATACAGGTAAAACACGCTGAACATGGATTTTGGAATACTGCTTTAACAAAACCTGTTATCCTGCTACCACATGATACAACGTGAAAAAAGGAAGGGGTTGGAGAAGGAGACAAATCAAATCAATCCTATAACACACAATCTCAGTTACAAATATATTTTATACCCAACACTAACCAGAAGGGATTATGGGTATTGACATTTCTGACTTAACATCAAAGAATATATATATAGGGATTACAGAGCCAACCAAGGAGAGGAATGCACAAGACACTGGACAGTGTTCTATTATTACTAAAACCACTATCAGTACTTGTTTTAGAAAAGAAAAGAAAAAATTTGCAATGAAATCTTTTTTCCTTAACAAAAGTTACAGCCTTGGCAAATGCTCAGAATCCACACTCAAACTTTGCCCAGTTTGGTTTGTTTCTCTTGAGGCGGTAATTTCAACCAAAAAAAAAAAATCAAAGTTTCCCCCCAACCCCCACAACAAGACAAAAGATGAAAATTATTCTATTTTTCTACTCCTTCAGGACCTCAGGCAGAGAGTAGTGGACAGCTTGAACAAGGGGCAGCTCTGAAGATTTGAGGTAGGGGAATTTGGGGAGGGTTTTTTGTTGTTTTGTTTTGATTTTGTTGTTGTTGGTTGGTTTATTGGAGGTTTTTTTTGGGGGGAGGGGGGCTCATATATGAGTACTATATGATTCTATAGTCATTTCACACTGTACACCCCAAACAAAAAAAACAGTGCCTTTACATGGGCAGCAGAAGTGCAGTAATGTGTGTTATCCAAAAAAAACGAAAAACAAAAAGCTTCAAGCAAACTCCCCAGCAACTGTACATTATATGAAATGGAATTAATTACTGTGTGCAGCCTCTTTCATATGAAAGAATGATAATGATAATGAAAAAAAATAATAACAGTAATACAAATAATGAACAAACACAAACTGCTTTCCTGTAGAAGCTTTCTTTCATTCCCTTCTCAGCAAACTTGAATTGGTTTCTTTTTTGACAGGTTTTCTTGTTCTTTTCTGGGGGGGGGGGGGTCGTGTTTGTTTTTTTGGTAAGGGAACAGGGGTTGTTAAGGTTCCGGGAGGGGGCTTTTTTTTTTTGAGGAGGGAGGCACTAGGGGAAGAAAAAGAGTTAGGTTGTTTTTTTAATCTTACTTTTTCCTTTTTTACAGGTACTCAAATCTATTTCAGTTTATCAGAACTGTTTGATAAGGAAATAAAACACAAGTGACAGCTCCATTTATATTTTGGAATTTGTCAGAAAAGTAAAATCTGTCTACAGAAAATGACCACATAATGTCGAGACAAATTTTCACTCAGGAAAATGAACCTCTTCCACATTAATAAAAACCTCCCCATCCCACCCACCACCAAAATCCACATGAAGTACCAAATGCAACGTTTTTTTTCAAAGGTTAAAGGGAAATGTTTTCAAATGAAACAGACTCCACTCTTATTCAAGTCCAACCACTTTTTCAAAATTTAGAGATAAAAAAAGTCAAGATTATTTCTCAAGTCTTTGCCTCTTTTTCAAACAGTAATTATGAAAAGCTAATTCTGTGCAAGCAGTCAGCCACGAAACCTATTACTTATTACCACAACCACCTCACGATTATAAGATAGAAAACAAAAAATAAAGCCAAGTACTAGACAGCACTGAACTCTTCAAAAGCAGACAGATGGACCATAAAACAAGCCAAAGAATCTGAAACAAACGTATCCCTATTTTTGACCCTATCCAAAATGTTACATTTTCCAACACCAGAATGGTAACGTATGCCAGAGGATCTTTCATTCCTGCTTTTACCTCACCACACTTTTCACACCCCTGAAAACAATCAACAGCAACAGATGGGTCATCAATACCCTTTTCATACGTATTTTAAACAAAAACAACAGTTCTCCTAGCTCTTATTTTTATCTGTAAAACAATCATTGACATTTTACAGCCAGGCACAGAATATTCAACCAGTGATGACAGAAACTGCAGTGAAAGGTTTAACCCAATACCGTACCATTTTAACCAACATTCCTTTTTTTTTTTAATGTACTATACACTCCTAAATAGCCTGCAGAGGGTCCATGTTTTTATGTGTATCTATCAACAACACCGCCCCCCCCCCCCTCCATTCCTTGCCCCTCTCCTCCCTCCCTTTTGTTTTATAAGGTAAAATCCACCCTTACAATTCCCCTCCCCAACCCCCACCTTTTGTTGTTTTTACCCTCTTCATCCTCCACCTAAAGTTTTTACCTTATCTCTTCATCTTCCACCTTTTCTTGTTTGTACCCTATCTCTATCTTCCATCTTATTTTTCTTTTTTTTTGTACCCTATCTCTTCATCTTCCATCTTTTTTTTGTTTGTAGCCTATCCCCTCATCTTCCACCTTTTTACCCTATCTCCTCATCTTCCACCTTTTTACCCTATCTCTCATCTTCCACTTTTTACCCTATCTCTCATCTTCCATTTTTACCCTATCTCCTCATCTTCCACTTTTATACCTTATCTCCTCATCTTCCATCTTTTTACCCTATTCTCATCTTCCATCCTTTTTTCCACCTTATCTCCTCATCTTCCACCTTTTTACCCTTCTCCTCATCTTCCATCCTTTTTCCCTATCTCCTTATCTTCCACCTTTTTACCCTTCTCCTTATCTCCCACTTTTCTTATTCCTATCCTCCTTTTCCCTATCTCTTATCTTCCACCTTTTTACCCTTTCTCTCCACTTTTTACCCTATCTCCTAATCTTCCACCTTTTTACCCTATCCCCTCATCTCCCACCTTTTCTGGTTTTTACCGTATCTCCTCCTATTTTCAGCCCAAGTCCTCTGTTCCAGTTCCCCCCCTCCCCCCCCCCCAAAACCAACTCTCCCTCCCAACCCATCCTTCCCCCACCCAGCTGAGCACTGACCTCGCTATCCATGGCTTCTCCGGTGAAGTACAGCACAGCCCGTGGTACAATGCGATCCCTGATGAAGTGGCCAATCTCATAGTCTGCTGCCAGTAACGCCTCCATGTCTTCGTCCTGTCATCACACCCACATCGTCCCTCAATCAATACCCAATATCACAGCTACGACATCACAGCTACGATATCAATGTGTACCTCTAAAATTTATCGGCTATCCACTTGATCCAAGCATGGGATAGGTAAATTTCTAAGCATGTGTTATGCAGCATCAGTGTTGCTTACACAAAGGGGGAAAAAACATTACACATATGGTTCACATGTACCGATTTACAAAACGTAAATGAAAAAAGCCTTCTTACTACTAAGACAAGTACCTATACATGTACTTTCTTTTCCTTCATTTTTTTGTTGTTGTTGGTGATACAGAAAACCCATTCTTTTCTTTCTCAAATGCAGTGTTAGTATATTAAAAAGTGCATAGGGAATGATGCACAGAAGTGTCGACAAAAACAAAACACAAAAAACAGAACGCTTACCAGCTCTTCTTCGTTAGCCTCTCCTTGGACTGTGAACAGAGAAAAACAGCATCACATTAAGGAGAAATTCAAAACACTAAAAGTGGTCTACTAGATCATAACTATAATTATTTCTTGGGTTTCTGGTATGTTTTATATCTCTACTTTCATTTTCCATGAATAAGAAACTGAAATACAGCTTACAAACATGGACAAAATAAAACCAGAAAACAGCATACGAGCTATTCTCAATCTTTTTCAGACTTTATCCCCAATTGTCAACTTTTTCAGATTGGTGTCAGCATAGGACACCCAATTTCTCAGGGCTGCATCCAGAGGTTACATCTTTACTGTCTCTAGAGATAGCTTTTTATTTACAAATCTATGGATGATTTTACTTATCAGAAAAAGCTGAAGCATGCAGTAACTGAACTCCTAGAAATGTCAAGGTGTTGCAAGCTTCCTTTTATCTTTCTACCAGTATTTCTGTTTCAAAAGAGCTTCTTCCAATACACACCAGCTTCTAAAATTGCTGGATATTTTTGTGTGTTCACTTTATTTGCATTAAAAAAGAAAGTATTTTTTAACCCCTACACTGCGCTGTTGACGAGCGGCGCTCGTCATAGAAAACGCCACCTGCAATGCTGTGTTGACGAGCGCCCGCTCGTCATGAACCAACGCTCTCTCTGTTTCGCTCAGCATTGCTGAAAATCCTTCTTATTATGATTTGTTTAGCTCCCTTGATGTATCTTCAACCCACGAGTCCCATTTGTTCAAGTTATTTGCATATTTTATGACGTTCAATCGGCAAGGTAAACAAGGTACTGCGAAGTTCAATTTTGGGGTTTTCCAAGCAATGGCTGTCTCTCAACTGACTTACACAGTTGCCGAAGTTATTGATGAAATGTATAGAGATCAAGATAGTGGAGATTAGGGTTTGTTTTTTGTTTTTTTATTCAGTTGACATCGAACTTTGCGAAGTTGATGCAAACGACTCGGGTTTTGATCCGGAAGAAACTTCTGCGTACTCGTGGTCTGAATCGGAACATGAAGATCGTATCGTTCGAGATGCAGTTGGGTATATTTGAGGGCTTTATTCGTTTTTATAACATTTATATTGCCGTTTTTCTCTGTTTATTCATAAACAGAACAACTAAATGTGTGTATCGTATGGTTGCACCTTTGGTCAGGGCTTGGTCAGTGAGCGAGCGAGCCACTCAGTTAGTGGCCGATGTGTTTGATCTACTTTGAAGTGGTTGCGACCTCGTGTGTCACTTGTCACCTAGACTACTCGTTAGCTGTCAGTTATCAGTGTGTGTGTCTGTCTGTTTTGTTGAGAGCTATTGTTCTTGCTGACATCTGCCCTGGCTCCCTGGCTGTGTGTTTGTGTGAAGAGCAGGTGTGTGTGTGTGTGTGTGTGTGTGTGTGTTTTGTGTGTGTGCGCGGGCGTGCGTGCGTGCGTGCCTGCGCTGCGCGCGCACAGTGTGTCTAATTATATATTTTTAAAATTGTCACAAATACAATCTTCATTCAATTTCCTTTCATTCAGTATATACTTTTATTTAGCTATCTTAGGAATTTCCTGAATTAAAAGCAATTGAAAATCATATGCTGATTTTTGTCTGTTTCTGAAAATTTCTTCAGCATAGGCCTGAGCAAAATAGGTCAGCAGCGAAAAGGTTAAGTGATCTGACACAAAATCTGTCTCTGGGGTCTCCTCTAGGACAAGTCACGTCATAATTGATCAAATCACATCACAATTCATGAAACTGCTTATCCTACAGGTTCATCTAGATATTTTTATTACAACGCTGAGTGACATCAATCCTTTGGAAAGTTCACAGGCATCTCATGGTTAAATCTCTACATGGCGAGTTAAACAAGAAAATTGGGCTTTACTTGTAAAAACCTGGGAACTACCACCAATATTTTCAACTTCTGGAGCAACATCGATTTGTGACAGTGATAATCAGATGTTAGATTTACACAGAAAGCACCTCTCCCCTCTAAATTATTCACATGCGTGTAAGTGTGTGTGTGTGTGCGTGTGTGTGTGTGTGTGCGTTGCGTGCGTCGTGCGTGCATGTGCACTCACATGACTACATGTGTACATGTGCATTTATAAGTGTGTAAGTGAAATGAATCTCGTTATAAACATACACATATTTTATACATATTCACAATAACACCATAGATGCAAAAATTCCGTAATTCCTGTGCTTTCAAAAAAGCAATGACAATGAATTCCAAATTAGCATAGCTAATAAAACATTTGGTTGAGTAAACCTCAACATGCTCATACCTCTTCCTTCTTCAAATGCTCAGACAGCAACTACTGTTGTCTGTCATATGACTGAAAATGCGTTGCGCTCCAATCCAATCCAATGATGTTGCTTATAGCCCCGCCGACCACATAGGCCATATCAGGGCTATCACCTCGTCACATTTTAAAACTCGTATTAATGCGTTGCGCTGCCATTAAGCATCCGACTTCAGCATAAGAGAGAATTATCTTTTCAATCTTTCTGGAAAAAGGCAGGAGAATGGGCCAAGAAGGCAGAAAATAGAAAAGACGGTGACGACAGGAAGTAAAGGAATAAGGCAGAAACAAAGAGAGAGATAGAAAAGAGAGAATTCCTAGAAGATGGGGATGTTATTTATTCTGACAGGCCCCCGGCATCCCAACGGGGGGACACAGGCCCATACTACCCACACAAAGAAAGGGAAGAAACCTTACCTTCTGGAGGATTGAAAAAGTTGAAAAACGAATCGTTCTGAACAGTCTTGGTGACGGTGCGGACGAGATTCTTGCCTCTCTGTTTCTGTTTTTCTTGACCACTTCACCGTCACGTTCTTCCCTTGTCCACGTATGGACAACTGAAATGTGGAATTCCACAAACCTTAGCAAATACAGTCATGTACAACATCAAACTGGTACGAGACACCCAGCATAACTGAAAAAAATAACCAGATAATTACTCAATGAACCAAAATTTAATGAAGAGAACAAAATTAACGAGAAGACAAACATTTTAAAAACATCCAATTAAAGTGGGAAAAATAATGAATAAAAGACAACCATATCAGCTACATCAAACAGTAAGGTTTTGTCTCACATCCCACAATATGAAAGACTGATGCATGGATTATACCCAAACACAAACAAACATACTACAACATCTCGACTTCTGCAAATTAATATAAATATAGATTTGAATACGGGCAATAATTATGCAGACTATAAACACACATTACAGATACACACATAAAAACTACAGACACACACATAACAGATTGTAGAGACACCCAATCAAATCAGATAGATGATAGCTGCAGCTTGCAGCATACAAAAATGTGGTTCTACAGGCTACTTCATGCGTCAAATGAGCAGACATATAATGATAATTGGCACAATAAACATCACAAAAAATTGAGTTTTTTAGCAACTGGCAAACCAGCCCTGCAAGACAGTTGCTATGGATCTGCTACTCCAAAATCATGAGGTAAACAACTGGTCTTGTTAGGTACAGTAAGGTCATTTCATCTCCCAAACCAAATTTTAAAACTGCAGAGACAAAGACTAGCCAACACGGGGTGTAACTTTTGCCTTGCAAAATGGATGAATGTATGGAAAATCCTTCGGTTAAAGACGACAGAACAGCTATCAAAAATTGCGCTTAATTGTTTTTCTTCATCATCTTGAAGACTTAGCATTGGAAAGCAGTACTTATGTTCTACTCGATATAACCCGATTTTTTTTTTATCAATTTGGAAACCAGAACATTTACTCTAACACTGGAAAACCAGAATCACAGCTGAAAAAGGAAGGTTGCAGCCATGTACATCTATACAGACTATAGACTCGTGTTTAAAAATGAACATGATATACAAGCAAATCCAAACTTCTTCATGAACTAAAGATATAAAAAATGTACTGCCGCCTTTATCCCACACATTGATGATCTCTTTTGGCCCTTCATAGCTGAAGGGGCGGAGGATCTTGCTCAAAGGCAGCTGTAAAACATGTTGGTCAGCAACCGTTTCTGGAAGTACTCATTGGGCTCGAATTGGAATTTAGTGTGAAACCCTGTAGAAAAACACATCCTACATCACAATTTCTGGGTAAAAAAGATGAAGCTGTAAACATTATACCAACGTTTATTTTCCCAACTTATGTTTTCTTCAATTACAAATAAAGTGGTCTGATCTAATGCATTAGCAACATGTCCCACAATTTACTGATTTGTGTGAGGTAATGCCACCCAAACCCTTCACCAACCCCCAAGCAAGCAAGCATGTGCGTGTGCGTGCATGCACACACACACACACACACACACACACACACACACACACACACACACACCACACACACACACACACACACTTGAGTCAAAATCGGTGCCGACTCCACTTTCCTAATTAAAAGACATAGACCAGACTATAAACATAGGCCCCTGTGCACACACATGCAGAATATCTTTCACACATTAAAACCTGTTCCGCCTCTCAGACAAGTAGGCCTTTGTGTGCCAGAGGGAACAGATGACATACATTTACAAAACAAATGGACTCAGGGACTGGACATTAAAAAAAATCAAATGCAAGTGCTTATCCATTATCCTCAAAAAAAAAAGGAAAATTGAAATTAATTTTGAAAAACACACACACACACACACACACATTTCACACACACGCATGCACATACGAACACCCTTCCTCTACTACACTACCCAAGCAGTCAGGACAGACCATTCCTTTGGTGACTCACCTTGGCCTCTCCCTCCATGAACTTGACTCGGATGTCCTGCAAGTGGTTCAGGATGGGCTCATCATAGTGCTGAAAACAGACAGCCAGCCCTGAACATTTTCCAATACAGATCATAAAATCATAACTTCTTACCAAAATTACTTTACTATACATTTGCACACCAGAAACAAGTTTCCAAGGAGTGCTGAGGATATCAGCCTTTCCACTTAATGATTATCCAGGGTTTTTCGTGGGTTTTTTTTTTCTTTGATTTGACCAAAAAAACCACTAAAAGCAACACATCATAACAACGCTGCTGAATTAACATCTAATGTCCATACAAATGTTAACAACATCATTATCTAACCACTAGGAAAAAACTGCCTTGACAGTGTAAATTCTAATTTGAAAACCTAAAACAAAAATTTTTTTCAAAGCAAAAAAATGCATGCACAAAACAAATTTGCTCATTTCAAAGAGAAACAAATGGACTGAAACAACTTGACAATTAGGCAGGAAAAAATTAAAAGAAACGTGTAAAAAAAAAAAAGAAAAAAAGTATGATTTTTAGAAGTTCAATCTTTTAGCTCAAAAGAGGCAACACTGCTTAGCCTATGAAAGAGTCCCCAGCATTATTCTTAGGGCTGAGGAGAAATCCAGTGCTGCCTTCTTAAAAACAAACAAAACCAGCTGCTATTTGTGCAAAAGGCAAAACGTTACCAACCTGCACCATGTCCTGTAAGAGATCGACGTTCTTGAAAATGGTCAACCAGAAACCTGGCACTCCATTTATATCTGAAACATCACAATAACAGGTGTAATGAGTTTAATAAGGATCACAATAATACTGCTGTGGAAATTTTCTTATTTCAGTTACATCCAACCCTTCTATTTCAAGTCAAACAGTAACATTCCATCTCTCTATTCCACTTGTACACAATTTCAAAACAAAAAAAAACCAAAATGAAAATATACATGCATACTTATTCATGTTGTATACACAATAAGAAAAATGTACATTCACATGTTGTTCAAAATACTATATTCTTTTAAAGCACTAACAAAAACCAACAACACAGCCGATTGAGGCACTGTCACTGCAAAAAACCAGCGAGTTACCACTCTGGAGTGGGTATTTTCTCTCAGTCTGGCAACATGACTGAATATATA
Organism: Stramonita haemastoma; assembly: GCA_030674155.1. NCBI lineage: Eukaryota > Metazoa > Mollusca > Gastropoda > Neogastropoda > Muricidae > Stramonita > Stramonita haemastoma. Next base: position 18,349,433 of record CM060336.1, read on the forward strand.
TTATCACAGGGAGCTTTAAATGTGGTGTCTTGCATATGGAGCTCCGCAGGCACCATTCAACTCCATTAGCAACCTAGTGGTTCAGTAACAGTGCAGGGCCTCTCTGGCAGGTGGCATTCTGGCAATAATAGTGCCCCACAGGCTGTAATAATGCCACACTGGCTATTTGAGGGTGACAAAGAGCCAAGGTGTGGCAGAAAATGTTGCAGTGGAGCTGTTTACAGGCAAAGGGCAAGGTGGGAGAGGCAGCAGCACTGGTAGAGACTGAGAATGAGACAGAAAAAAACATAACTGAAACACAGCCTTTTTCCTGCTCATCACCTACTCTGACCTCACACATGCATCCACACATGCGCACACACTCACTTTCGTCAGCAGGGTTTTCTTCTTTAGCTTCTGTGATTGTAGCTTTCTGTTTCAGTTCCTCCTGCAACCAATACACATCATTCAAGGATCTGATTTTAAATTTTTTTTTTTTATATTTTTTTTAAATTATCTGATGTCTACACTTTTTTTAAATCGCTTCTCATAGATCAGCCTCTCTGTGAAACTATTCCTTCTCAAACAAGCCACTTTACAACTGCATTGCTCTCCAAACTGATGTTACCCGACTCTTGCTTGCTAACACATGTTTCAAACCTTCACTTCTCAGTGTGCATAAACATCTTCTGGATAAAAAGACAAAACAGAAAACCAGAAATAGTGTTCAAATGAAATTTGTAAAAAAAAAAAATAAATAATAATTAATTTTAAAAATCATCAGTTTCTAAAAACTGAAACATTTAGTACCAAGCATGATATAAGAAAAGACGTGGAAAATGCAATGTAAGTCTTCATAAGAATAAAACAAAGAGTGACACCCCTGCTGTTTTAAACTCACAACTTCATGGACCTAGAGGATTTTTTGTTGTTGTTGTTTTCCTCTGTTACAGCTCAGAAAATCACCAATAGTGACATTTAAGCGTACATTACCATTTTTACCCACTACTATGGTATCCACATTTCGACTTCGGGGGCGATTTCTAAACAAAACCTGTGTGCATGCATTTTTTTTTAAATGTCGTCTGTTCTTACCATCACAAAGGGGCCTACACTTCCAAAAGGCAGAACGGTTTTTAATGTACATGCTAGATATTTTGTGTATGCATGCACACTGGGCCACACTTTATAGTCTTTTAGAGGGAGTTGAGTAAGAACTGATTTAACTCCAGGGTAAAATCCCCTAAAACAGGCTCCATGGTGGCTCAATCCCGGGCCATCAGATCATGAGCACAACCCCCTAACCACTGGGCTACGCCACTGCCAGACCCATAGGTGAAAGTCTCTAAATGCTCTAACCACTCGCTATATAGCCTCTGTCGACATCTTTCTATGATAAGCGAGTAAGGATGCATAAGTCCCAGGATGGATCTACAAGTGGAAAAACAACACAAACACAACACTAACAGAAGCGGCACTTACAGCCAACTGTTCCTCATCATCTTTCTCCTCTTCATCTGATGGCCAGTCACATTCCTCTTCGTTGGGCTCGTGCTGACCTTTCACTATGGCACTGCGCTGTATTCACACACACACACACACATACAACATAAAAACAAAATATAAAAAAAAAAAACAATAAGCACAGGTCGGCAAACACAACTCATCACAATCCAAAAACTTGCTGAAAAACCGAGCACCACAGTGCCAAAAAACACTGTAAAGAACATTGATGCAACAGTGAATAGAACATTATTGGGTGTACAGTAAAAACAGGACTGTGATACGGAGGGATTTGGATGGATGAGATGTCATGTGGATGTGGGTTTTGTTTAGGAGGGGGAGGGGGGGGGAGGGTCTTTTTATGGGGTTTTTTTTTGGGGGGTGGGGGTTTTTTTTTTTTTTTTGGTTTTTTTGTTTGTTTTTGGGGGGGGTTTAGTTTGTTTTGGGGGGGGGGGGTTGTGGTGGTGTGTGTTGTTGGGGGGGGGGGGGGGCAGGGTCTTTTTTGGGAAGTGGCAGATTGGTGCATTTTCTTGTCACAGGCAACAATTTTGCACAAAGCTTAAAACTGAGAAACAAATACATTTCGAAAACTTCCCACAATAAAAAAAAGGGGTCTGACCTTTTCAAAGACGGTAGAGTAACTGGCAGCATATTTACACTCCAGCTCGTGGACCTCTCTGTAAAACTGGGACTCCACCTGATCACTTCATTCTGCAGTTTCTTCAACGCTTTTATGCGCCGCTGCACTGGCTTGGGTAACCTGGCAACAGTTTCAGTGTCAGGTGTAGTGTAATCACACTTGGAACATTCCGTACTCCTCTTTCAATAACTCATTCATTTTTCACAACCACAACCAAAAAAAGAAAGAAAACGAGAAATGTCTTTAATTATTCTATTACCTATACACTAACCCACAGCATATACCCAGTGCAACATTTGCATGTTTTTTTTCTTCCTGTTCCTGAGCAAGAGCTCCAAGGTTCACCAAGAGTGAGATTTTACATGTGCGACTTGTTTTTGCCCACCATTAAGGTAGCCGCATTCAACTTCAGGGATGTTGTCTAAACATAACATCAATAAGCACTTATTTTCATTTGTTATTCATCTGCACCGGCACATAATAGCCTGCTCTTCTAATAGACGAAACTGGTTTTAACCTGTGTGCAAAACGTTTGTATGCAATCACACAAAGGGCATCAATTTACAGTCTCATCTGAAAGGAGTTTTCGTGGATTGGAGTGGAGTTGGCACTGATCTTAACCTCAGAGGAAAAAGCCCCCTTGAACAGACATCTCTCTTGGTGGTAGCTCAAATCTTGGATCAATCCCAGGCCATTGGATCATTGTGCACAATGCTCCCGTCCCCCCATTTGCAAAATAATTTGATAAAAAAATCATTTTCATTTTTTTCCTAAAACAATTTGATGATATGCTTGATGTTTGAAAGAATGTATCACAGCTACAAATATTCACCCTCTGGTTTATTTTCATTTGCAGAGAAAAAAAAATCACATGAAATCTGCATGGCAGAGAGCTGAAACACTTGATGCATACAGATTTGCATTACTTCCAGTTTTTTGGTCTATTCGTCAATCTTCCAGTTGTATCACAGATGTTTTGGAGTCTTCAGTTTAACAGCTGTTTACATCTAGAGATTTTTTAACAAATTCAAAAAAAAAAGGGGGGGGGGGGGGGGGGGAAAGGTGTGACAAGAGCTGTTCAGCATAGAAGATGTGTTCTGTTGCAGGCAAATGTGAGTGAACGCAACCATGAATGTGTGTGTGTGTGTGTGTGTGTGTGTGGGTTGTGTGTGTGTGTGTGTGTGTGTATGTGTATGTGTGTGTGTGTGTGTGTGTGTGGTGTGGTGTGGTGTGTGTGTGCTGTGGTGTTGTGTATTTGTGTAAAGAATTGTCCTGGTTAGGAGTTTGGTTTTTCTTTTTTACCAGATTTATGAAATGTGCTTGCCTGGGGAAAGACAGACATTTTACAATGAACAAAAGCCTGTAAAAAACAAAATGATAAAAATTCCGGGGGGGTGGGGGAGCGAATCATAAAACGAGTAAAATGTGTGCTAATCTCATGAGTTACTCACGAGTGAACAAAGGCAGCAGGGGAACCAGCAGTACAGCCCAGCTTGTCCTGCAGGGCAGCCAACACCTGTGGGTTCTTCATCAGCTGGGCTGCCATCTTAGTCGACTCTGATGCCGCTTCTCCTGCACCCTCTCCTGCTTCAAACCACACCACACACACACACACACACTGTGTGAACGCACGCAGAACATCTTGCGCATACGTTAAATCCTGTTCACTTTTCGTAAGAGTAGGCCATCATGCGCCGCATGGGAACAGATGACATTTACAAAAAAATGCATACACACAGGGACTGGGTGTAAAAAAGCACAAGAGTGCTTATCCCATTATCCTCAATATAAAAGATTTTTTTTTATTTTAATTTTTTTAAATTTAAAAACCAAACACACACACACACACACACACACACACACACACACACACACACACACACACACACCTCAACCTCATATATCAATAAACCAACAAGTTCAAGCTGGCTAACAGAATTGAGGTGGGATTTGGGACTACTGAAACAGACTATAAGACTTTGGAAGAGACTACACTCTACTACAGTCACCGTCATTGTAACTGTATTGTTGGTGATGATACAGGAGACAGCAGCATGACTCGTTCAGGTGTGACATGCACATTTTAATGCAGAACAAAATTTGTCCATGAGAAAAAAATCTAGCTGAATATCTATGTTCTGCAATTCACAGAGGCTGCACATCATAACCAATTTTTTTATGAATAGAGTGCAACCATTTTTTTGATGCAAAAAAATAGTACAATGCATTCAGGAAGACCTTTAAATTACAGAAGAAACCTCAATCTTGAACACAGCAGAGCTTTGGAAAGGGTGACTGAAAATCATTCATTCTTTTTAAACCAAAAAATAACAAAAAATACATTTGTATATTACATGACAACTACTTACTCCTATGCACATCCATTCAAACTAATCAAACAATTAGCAAAAAAACATTATACCTATCCCATGTATATGTGGCTATGTCTGCCAATGCACATTGAGACATATCTGAACACTGAACAGTTAAAAGCTCACACAATATGCACTAGAATCTGATTAAATTTTACAATAAAAAGCTAGCAAGAATATTTTGTGCTGTGTATTACAGGCTTCAAACCAAAATCTTGCATAATGTTTCTTTCACGCTATTACCATCAGGCTAAAAGATGCTTATCCTACAAAACAGGAAATGAATATATGTTAATATACATATGTTATGATACTATCTACAGATCAATAAGGCCCATCCTGTGACTTGTACGAAACCAATGCATAAGTAATGTCAATACAAGGTCTCCCTTGTATGCATTCTGCGTTCTTGCCACATTCATCCATGTGTACATATTACATAAAACTTTTTTTTTTTTTTACTCTACTTTTTCTTGTAAAAAATGGCATTTTTTTCCCAAAGCATTTCATTTCAAAGTGCTAGGGTTTTTTGGGGTTTTTTTTCAAGAAAACCAGATTTAGGATCTAAATTTCACCTGATTTATAACAAAAACAACAGTATACTAAAAAATACATGTAAATGGTACATACGTGCCCTGAAAGTATGCAATTTACACACCCCCAGCACAAAAAAAGCAAACATAACACCACCCTACTTTTTTCCTTACCTGCTCCTTCCGCCGTCTCTTCATCAATATCCTCTGTCTCCTCCTCCACATCAGGAACTTTGCTGCAGTCAGAAATAAGAACGCACACTATTCAATGTTGGAACATAGCCTGATGGTAAAATTTGACTCACTCTGACTTGCTATCATTGTATCAAGAGAGACCAAAAGAAATTGACTGAGTTGAGAAATTGACTGAGTTGAGAAATTGACTCTGCAAGTATACGCATGAATGCAGGGAAAAGGGAAAAGGGGGGGAGGAAAGGCCTAGGTATAGATGCACATGATGCAGAGGATACAGTTGTATGTGCATGTGCCTATATGAGTGACAATGATGAGAAAGACCAAGGGTGTGTGACTAAGTGTGTGAGAGAGAAGGGGAGGGAAGGAGAGAGAGGAGATACAATATACTCATACAGACTGTGAGTGTGTGCATATGTCGGGGGGGGGGGGGGGGGGATGTCAGTATCATCATTAATAATATGTGCTCAAGCATAAATAATATCAAGCATCATAAAAAAATCAATATATATCAATAGACTACAGTGCTTTTTTTCTGTATACAGCAACAGGACACTAGACATCTAAACACAGTGTTTACTTTTTTAATGCTAGAATCTGTGTAAAAATGAAGCTCTTATCATATTCATAAACAATGTTTTCACACCTCAAGTGTTTAACATTACTTATTAGCTGAATCAATTGCAAAAATGTTGAACAATAGTTACTGAATATTTCATCAACAGAATTTTTCATAACAGTTCTCTATTTCTTGAAACAATGTATGAAGAACTCAATAATTTGTCTGTTAAACCCACTTCAACACACACACACACACCACACACACACACACACACACACACACCCCACAAAACACACACACACACACACAAAGTGTAAAAAAATATATATTATATAATTTTTTTTTTTTTTAATGGGGGGGTGAGCTCAAGACCCTATAATAGCATAAAGTTTCAAAATAAGTCTTTTCGAAGTCTAAATTCCATTTTTGAAATGGAATTTAGAACAGACAATAAAAAGCCAGCTCACAATTATTTTAGTTTGATTATGGATTCTATACAAACAACAACAAAAAAGGAACACTGATAATAAATACAGACATCTCAAAAGTTATTTCAACAGCTGTCAATATCATACTATGAACAACAGATGATATAAACTATATAATAATACAAAATAAGTTTCCTCTGACCTGTCTGGTTCAGCCATGCTGTGGTCACTTAAGTAGTAATAGTGGTATCTGCAACACACAGACCAACTGGGTCATCAATCATCGTGTCAGTGGTCGTTATTCATTCCATGGCTAAACCATGTCACCAGACGTAAGACAAGATGGGAAGTTACAGTACAGTACATCTGCAGGTACAACCACTTCGTCCCTCAGGCTACCATCACACCCTCTCAATCTCACCACCTTACATCCACTCTTTCCCACCCCATCCCTGTCTCCCAAATACATGTGCGATACCTTTTGCCTTCCCAAGGCACTCTTGCAGCATTATGAAACAACTGCTCTGTACAGGCTACAGCGCACATGTATTTGAGACTCTGCAAACAAAAAATTCTAACCAAGAGTATGACTATTGAGTGATGGTGATAGTACTGATAGATACTTTGGACATCAAGCCGGTCATACTTTCAATTTATATAAATATCTATGTTCCTAACAATGGCGGTGCCAGTAACATACTGGTTAATGTAATAATAACTGATACAACTTATATACAAAAAAAATTGAAAACTGTGTTCTCCTCTGTGAATAATTATGACTGTGGGTAAATCTACTAAATGCCAAAATGGTTGAGAAACACTAGCAATGATGCACCTTGGGAGAGCTGTGAAATTCCATGTTGAGAAACCTGATGCAATTGTCAACGCTATAAATATGCCAAGAAGCATTTTATTTGTTGGCGCAGGTTCAAGCCACTCCCTGTTGACGGGATTTAACCCCGCCCCAAGTTGAGATCAGTACCAACTCCACTCCTCTGAAACTCCTTTCGATGAGATAATAAACTGAGGCCCCATGTCCAAACACATGCTGAACATCTTGTGCACACCTGTTCTGCCTTTTAGAAGAGTAGGCCATTTCAAGCTGACTGGTAGAAAGAAAGATGACAAATTTTTTTTTTAAACATATGCACACAGGTGTCATGTTTAGACACCACCCCCAAACAGCCAAAGTTGAAATATGGCTATCTTTAGTTTAGGGTGAGTAAAAACAGTTGCATTTATAAGCAAAACCTCACAATTGATGAACGTTGAAGTTGTAGCTGAGGGGGGGGACCCAACTCAGTCTGTGCCTGACACAAATTTTCCTGTCAGCATCATCTATGAAAAAAATAATCTTTTAGATGAAAAAAAAAAGAAATTATAAACAGAAAAATTTGGCTAAGTCCAGCGTCAACATCTGCGGTCTGAATCAGGTGAAGAAGTCCTTGATTAGAAGCTGAAAAAAAAATTATTCTGGCATCTGACAGTAATGCTTTATCATGTTTATCCTGTGTATGATTTTTCTACCAGTACCATACCATTTACTGATCATAATACTTAGGGTTTCTTGTAACCTCTGGCAATTACAGACAATTCAACGATCACTTTTTCTTTTTTCTTTGTTTTTTTTTTTGAAGGGGGGGGGGGGGGGTATCCTTCACAGTGTACAATTCAATCTATCTACCATTGGCAGCCGCTCTTTACTTCTGGTATATCAATCTGGAATGACCTTCCTCTCACCCTTCGGCAAAAGCAACACTTTTAAACCCAACCTCAAGGCACACTTATTTCAAACCTAAGATTTTCGCCTTCTGTTTCCATCTCCTATCGGTCCCTGTCTTCAACATCTGAAATCCCCTTCGCCCTGCCAAAGTGTATGTGTAACCTTTATGAGTGTGTGTGAGAGTGTGCTTGTTTGTTTGTTTGTGTGTGTGTGTGTGTGTGTGTGTGTGTGTGTGTGTGTGTGTGTGGTGTGGTGTGTGTGTGTGTGTGTGTGTGTGTGTGTGTGTGTGTCGCGTGTGTGTGTCCCACATGCGTGCGTGTGTGTACACATACATTCGAGTTTGCTATTTTCTAAAACTATTAAGTGTTATTGATTGCTTGTATTTTACAATTATAGCTCTAATGCAAGCACTTTCATTTGTTTTTTCAAGGTATTGCGAGATATAAATCCCATGTATTATCATTATTAATTAATATTATACACCCTACCTTGATTGAAATGACACTTTTACACATTCTTATTTTAGAACTTTCAAAAACACAATGACCACAAAGGCACATAGTGATTGCACATGATTTGCTCTGTCAACAGTCATTCATACCTTTTTTTTTTTTTAAATACAGGCCCAAGTAGAATAAAGTTAGAGTTTCAATGTAGTCCTACATTACTGAAATTTTAAATGATTTTATATTGACTACTGACAGTACTGTACTTTTTATTTGTAGTCAGTCTACCCAGTCTAGTGATTATAATATTTTCTCCCTCTGTGGCAAGAATCTTTTAATCAAAATCAAAATAAAAAATAGGTGAACAAGAACCATGTAGTGCTTAAGTTTTAGTAATGTACCATGGGTCTTGAATGTTTTACCAAGGACAATAACAAATCTATGCTGATCTTACTCAAACTCAACTGCCCTTGTCAAGTCTGCTAGAATTAGAAAATACTTCTGCTGTGCTAACCTTTCCAATCAAAATAACTGATGTCAGATGAACAAAGACCATGCACTCCTAATTTTTTTGTCACGAGTCTTGATAGCTTTACCCTGAGAAAAATGCTGATCTTTCTCAACTGTCCTTGTCGAGTTGGTTTGAAAAACTCGTTCGTTGCAGACAGGCACGTTGTAGGCTAACACTAGGCCTACGTGCCCATCCATCACAGTATCACTATCACTGCATCAGACCATCACCATGATTGCTTCTATTTATGAACAAAACAATTAAATTCTACCTTAGCAACCCATTTATTTGCCAAATCCTGCGTTTTCACTCCTTTCTGATGCACAAAATCATTCCGAATAAATATAGGTTTTGTTCGCCTTCATGAAGTCAGTCAGTGATCCAGACTTCTGTCCTGACCGTCACTGATGATGGAAAAAGTAGGCCAGTTGAGCAGATTATTGCTGTAAAATGAATAAAACTAAGCTGGATAGTGGCAGCAATAGACACACAAAAGAAATATTTCGCGCTTATCTTTCATGAAATACACCTACCAGTTCAGTAGATCACTAACAGACCGACATATTTTAACGCATGGCTTACCGTCTTTCTGGAGCTTCTCAACTGAGCACGAGGAATATGGAGGCTGGAGAGGAAGTTTCGTTCTAGAACAGCCGATTGGGTAGAAGGAATACACAAATCCAATCAAAATGACGGTTACAGAATCACAGTAAGATTACACTTTCCTCTCCTTTCGCGCCACACTGTCAGAGTATCAGCTGTGCCCTAAATCCCTAGGCAAGGCTAGCCTATAGGCCTACATATATGTACGACTGATCATGGCACAGTTCAGCTAGGCCTAGCCTACTGCGAGCGAGAAAACGAAAGAAAAAAGTCTTTCGACTGTTTTTGTGTTCTCCCCGTTTTATGGACTAAAGTTTGATGAATCATTGTTCAAACACATAATATGCTTTGAAAACTGTAAACTTTTTTTTATAAGTAGGCTAAACCTGTTGACGCATGTTAAAGCTAGGCTTAGTATTACACAAATTTTCAGTCTACATGGCTATTGAACATAGTTTTCCCCCTGTGGAATGCCGGAGGCCTGTCAGTGTAATGAAAGTAGCATTCCCACCTTGTGCAAATTCTGTTACAGAAATTCCCTCTTTTTATCCCGCTCATTGTTTCTGCCTTGTTCCTTTTCTTCCTATCACCTTCTTGTCTCTTTCCTGCCTTCTGTGTCCATTATCCTGCCTTTTTACTAGCATTTTACTTTTTACTAGCGTTCGGCGGCGACGACGACGAAGATGATGAAGAAGAATAGGCATAGGCTACAGCCTTATTTTCTAAAGCAGCATAACAGTGCTGTGTTGGCACCACTTTAAAATTCTTCATACCATTTAAGTGAAAACTGGAGGTTGCTCCCTTCACAGTTTGACAGTTTTGAAAACGGTTTTTTTTTTATATTAGCTTTGGCCCAAGAACGGTGGGGAAGGGGGGGGGGGGGGGGTAAGATAATGAAATAAGTCTGTGAACACGGCCCGTAGCTGGCTGGTTGAAAGCTTTCATGCAGACAGCACAAGTCAGAGCAAAAATCTTAGTGTTTTGGTTGCAACCTAGCTGACAATAGACCACCTGTGCCCTCTGCCATAGGAACTGTCATTCCCACGTCGAACTGGCCAGCCACAACCTAACGCTGTAGGCTTACCAGAATCAACAACACCTACAGTGCAACTCCATAACCTAATCTTCCGAGGCTGAGGGATGCCGCCGGTATGCCTAGCTTGGGGCTTTTTAAACAGAATCCCCCCTCACATGTCGAGGGTTTCAGGCCTTAGGCCCACCCCTTTCGCAGCCAGTAACCTACCGGTTCTTTCGCTCCTACAAATTTTTCTTCCTCTTCACAGTTAAGTAAAAGGTTTTAAATTGTTGTATTATAATATATATAATTATATATATAATATATATATATAATATATATATATAATATATATTATTTAAAAATATAAATAATGGTGTGTGTGTTGGGGTTTGTGTGTGGTGTTTGTGTGGTTTGAGTGTGTGTGTGTTTTTTGGGGTGTGTTTTGGGGGTGGTGGGAAAATTTTTTTTTAAAAAATGAAAAGAAAATGAATAAATAAATAAATAAATTAAATTTTAAAAAAAAAATTATAATCTTATCATACCCACTTTTAAATCCCTTTCGATGCAGGATAGACGACCTAGCCTATTTCATTTAAACCTGGATGAAGCCTACCAAACCTAATCAGTATCCCGTGGTGAACAGACATAAAGGCCCCCAAAAAAACCCCTTTTTTCAAGATCCCAAACTCGGGTAGTCAAACTGCTAGGCCCGTAGACGCCTGACTGGCATCGATAAGTGAAGTCTTTCTCCTGTAAGTGGCAACCCCTTCAACCGGTCATATGTCGACTGGTCAGTCTGTACTCCGTCACGAGATACATCCTTTTTCTGTAACTCCGAGCTAAATTTTTTATGATAGATACATATTTTTTCTCTCCCCTTTTTTTCTCTCTTTTCCCCTTCTCCTTCTCTTCCTCCTCCCCCTCTCCCCTTTTCCTCCCCTCCTCTCTCCTCCCCTTCCCCGGTAGCTTTTCCCCCCCTTCCCCCCCAAAATCTCCCCAAAACTTCCCTTCCCCCTTTTCAAATCCATCTTCCCTCTTTTCCTAAACCCCCCGGGGGACCCGATCCCCTTTTGTTATTTTTTCTCGTTTTTTTTCTCTTCGAACCTTGGAAATAAGATCGTCTTCTCAAAGTTTTCATAAATTTTTTTTTTTTTCATGATCAAACTTTCCCTTTTAAAGGTTGATCTTTTATTCTGTGACTTTTTCTCAGGAGAGAGAGAGAGAGAGAGGAGAGAGAGAGGAGAGAGGAGAGGAAGAAGGAGGGGGGGGGGGGAGGGGTTGTTTTGGTGTGTTTTGTGTGTGTGTTTTGTGTTGTGTGTGGTGTGTTTTGGGTGTGTGTGTGTGTGGTGTGTGTGTGTGTGTGGGGGGGGAAGGCGAAGGGGGGGGGGGGAGGTCCTTAACTTACAGCTTTTCAACCAAATTTCAGAAATTGTATGGTGGGTTGGTTAAAACACATAAACACGGGAAAAGTACAAGTCAGAAAAGCACCCTAGACCACTTTTCCGTTTGGATGGTTAAAAAAAAAAAACAAACCCCTTTGTGAATAGTATTACAGAACAAAACCCCAAACATGTGGGGGAAAATTTATTAAAAACAGAATAAGAACAGAAAGGTTAAAAGTTGGAAAAAAATTGTGTAACCCTGATATTTTTTTATTCATCTATTCATTTTTTATTTTGGAAAAAGGAAAAAAAACTTGTGTTTTTTTTTCATATTCCTTTTCTTTTGAAAAATTTTATGTTCCCCCCTTAAAACCCCAAAAAAACTTAAATGAAAACCTGTTTTCCCTTTTTGTTTTTAAACTTTTTCCCGTGGGAAAATTCAAAATTTCCCTGCTTTCACCGGGCTTTTAAAAAACCTGGTCTTTTCCTTTTCCTTTATTTTTTTTTTCTTCTTTTCCTTT
>CM060336.1:18361945-18376945 GCA_030674155.1 Stramonita haemastoma
ACCTTTTATAACTTTTCCAAGAATTGTGCCTTTGGCTTTTCATGCTACCAATCATTCCTTTCATATGCTGCAATTATAAAAGGAGACATTTTTACTAGCTTATAATGTGATGGCTTAAAAAAAAGTTACTGCCAAAGCTGGGAAACAAATTCAAACTTGAGCAGAATAGCGTACTACTTTTCTTAGACAATTTTCTTGCTAACTTCATGAGTGACAATTCACATCTAAATATTCCTTCTCAACCACTGTCATCCCTGTATAAAGCTTACTGTTAACAATCACAGCACCTCATAAGTGACACTTTAAAAACATAACACAAATTAAATCCATCTATTCCCAAAGTCAGAATGCAACTACTTAGTGTGGGTAAAAAAAAATGTCACATACACAAAATCTCGCCACTGGTGAACCTCAAAGCTATAGATGAGGAACAAAAAAACTAACAACAAAAATCATTAACACAAGTTTCGTGCATGGCTGCAGAGTTTACGTAGCCTACAGAAAAGCTGCTAATCACCAAAAGCTCAACAAAAATGATATTTGTCCTAGTTACTGAAAACAGAAAAACAGCTTACACAAATCCCATCCCTTTTGTGGGTTCTAGCTGACGCAGTATATAGTGTCACAATATCCAGCTGACAGACACAGAGTGCACATTGAACTCAATACACACCCACAGCTGATACTGTTTTCAAAATCACATTTTTTCCTTATGTAAGTAGACAGTATTTTCTGATCAATTCCTCTCAGTAAAACATTATTTTACAACACTGTGACTTAATTAAAGCAAAGACTACTTCATGATCTTCTCATACTGCATGATCATTTTTCTCACTGTTTGTTTGTTTTTAAAACAGTTTTCAGTAAACAACAAACAGCAGAAAACCAGGCAAACAAGACCAAAAAATAAAACCCCTTGCATTTCTGAGTTAGGCTAAAAACGACAGTGAGATGATTAAAACCTCCACTGTTCAAAGTCAATCCAACTCAGTCTTCTTGTTTATAGCCCCACCTGTTCATTGTCACTTTTCAGTCTGTGCAATCAAATTAAAAGTAGGGGGAGGAGTACACTGCAAAACAGAAGGCCTGCTTCCTAATATAATAATAATAATGTAATGATAATGACAATAAAAATAATTATTAAAAAATTTAAATAATAAAATAATAATAATGATCTTGTAGAGCACACAAATATGATAGTTACATTCAAATATCAATGCAAGTACAATCCTTAAAAAAAAAAAAAAATCATACCAAATTAACCCACCTTGAATAAGTATGGTTGAATGGTGGAATATGACAAGTCGAAGATATTCTCCATGTCAGCTCTGTTTGGATTTCTGGGAACGTACTGGTCCCGTGATATTATTTCAGCTGCTGTGATGATCTTCTCCCCAACCAGCATGCCCAAACTTGAGCGATATGCATTCCGCTCTGAAAACAACAACAAACAATCAACATGACTATCAAATTTACCATTTTAAACACTCACTTTTCAAGCATTTCTTTCCTACTGAGAAAAGCTTGAAATATGCAACGCTGGGCATATACAAATGCAGCCAATGTTTAGCATAGTTTTACCTACATTTTGAGAATTAAGTTTAAAGAGAGAAGTTAAGACAAAAAGCTTTAATGAAAAAGTAAACAAACTTTCCCTTTAACTCTCAGAGGATGGCTGTCCGCTATAGCGTATCAGTGTAAAGTAACGGTTTTGGACGACTGTCCGCTACAGTGGATTTGCTGTTGGCAACATATATCATACTGAACAAACTGATTACTCTATTCACTCTAAATGTCTGATGTGCCATTTCTGCAAAGTAAGCAGGATAATTTGCGTGAAGGTCAAACCACTTGGCTATTCAGGAACTCATTCCACCTGTCATGTGCGCGTGCGCACACACATGCATGCGCCCACATGCACACACACACACACACACACACACACACACACACACACACACACACACACACACACACACACACACACACACTGCGTGCTGATGTGCATACAGCCACCACCACCTAGTGGTGGGTGATATGAAGGGAAGGGTTAGTAGATGGTTGGTTACCCTATAGTAGGTAACCCACAGGGAAAAGGTTAACATCTACTGATAAGTGTACCTTTTCGTTGTTTTTTTTTTTACCTCTGTATATGTATCTTATTTCTCAACTATCATTACCTATTTCTGGCTGTACCTCTGGTTCTACAGGTAAAGACACAAAGTACCACAGAATTTCCAGGTACATACCATGTTCATTGGGCAGGTGAATGACCTTCAAGTTGAGGGTCCACATTTCCCAGGGAACACACTCCTGGGCAAAAGGCCATTGCTTCTTCTTCTTCTGGTAGAATGTAAGCACAATCTGCGACACATAGACACACACATATTACTTGTTAATTTTTACATAATACTATTTTATAGTTTGTGACACTCTAAAGCATTTTTTTTTTGCCTCATACTCTTATCAAATTTGAACATGCCCCCCCCCCCCTTCCCCCCCCCCCAATCCAGAACAATTAGGATAACAAGCACATTAAACTTTAACAAATTTTTTTTTTTAAGAAGCACATTAAACTTCACCTATCAACTGTACAGGCAGTTCAAAATTCCTTAAAAAACAGAAATATTGAAATCTTAATAATCAAATTCTCAAGACCAAATTTTGTTCTTAGTATGGAAAAGTCTTTTTCAGGAAACAGTAACAAGAGTTTTTCTTAAGAGGCAGTGAGTGAGCAGGCAGGTATACCGAGTGACTGACCTCCCCAGAGTGTGGGGTCTGGGAAGCCTCATTCAGCCGGAGGGTCTGACTGAATTTCTCCGCCTCCCTCTTCAAGTATTGGTCCAACTGGTCACTGTCTGGTCGTACCTGCACACACCAGTATGCACACCATGGCTGTTACATCATCCATCCATCTCTACACTACACCTACAGATCAGAAACAATGTAACACAACACAAAATACCTCGTGCGATACTTATCGTGACATATCTCAGGCTAGTAACCCTGCCTTCATACCTTTTTTTTTTCTTTCTTTTTTTTTTTTCAAAGAACAAAACAATCATACCAAGTTTGAGTAAATATTCCTCTCGTTCTATCAAGCACATGGAAGATCATGATAGTCTCATTAATCAGAAACATAACTGAACATTTTAAGCTGAATATAACGTTTAATAACAATATACAGGGTTCGCACTAGGATTTTTTAAAACCGGTACTGCGAGTTGCCATTTCAGAGATATCTTGACCAACTCCCCCAAAATCGGTCCCCAGAAAATAAAATCCGGTACGTACTGTGAACAAACGAAACTATTCAGTGAGGGGGTGGGGGAGGGGGGATTGTTCGGCAGCAAAACTAAATCTAAATTGAACGCAAATCTCTCAGACTTTTGACTGCCGTGCTGCTGCCACTCGCTTCTTGGGCACGAAGCCACGCAGGAAATAGGATTTTTTTTTTCTAGCGCCTGTGCCACTGTCCGTGTCAGTCCGTTGTTTTGCATGGCATCATTCGTGAAACTTGTATTCTTCTTTCTTGTTTCTATGCTTAGCGCTCATCTAGATCTTTTGTTCAATTTAGATTCAGTTTTCGACTCTTCTCTCTCAAAGCAACGCGCAAATTCATAGTCAAAGACCCTCCGCTTTGCTTTTCGCTTTTCGTAAGAGCAGGCCATCCTGTGCCGGTGGGAACAGATGACATTTACAAAACTGCATACACATGGGGACTGGATGTAAAAAAGCACAGGAGTGCTTATTCCATTATCCTCGCTATAAAAGATTAAAAGAATAAAGATTAAATAAATCTAGGCCCCATTTACTCATTCAGTCATTGTGAATGGAAGTTACTGTCATGCCGAGAAGAGCGCGAAGCTCTATTCTTTCACAGTAAAGCTTGCTGTTCTGCGTGCTACGCTAATGAGGCTGGCGCCAAAGATGTTCGTCGGAAGGTGGTGGTGGTAGGAAGGGGTAGGTGCGTAAGCACAGTACAGGCGCATGACAGACTGTCAGAAAATGTCACTTCAGACTTTTTTTGAGACGGAAATCTAATCGGTCACAGGCAAACAGAATCGGTACGCGGTACTCCCTGTTTACAATCGGTAAAATACCGACAATTACCAGTTATCGCGAACCCTGAATATATGAACACTATACTGACGACTGCAGAACAAAACATTATAATCAACAAAGAAAATTTGCTTTCATGGGGCATACTGAAAATTATAATCTTAACTTCAACAAACAGAATCTGTTTTTATGAGGCACAACTTTTAACAGTAATTTCAAACGATATTGATAAGATGAACAATTTTTTCGCCATCATGTTCTGTCAAGTGATGGAAAGTTTCATGTGTAAGCACTACAAATTTCTCTTTGGCAGCAACTTCTTTTGCAATTCCTGGTCACCAACATCAGAATTGTTACAGTTTAGGCAGAGTATTTTAGTTCTGTACAATTCTTACATGGAGTCTTTCCTCAAAAAGATACAACACTGTGCCTATGAAATACAAAACTGCATACACAAGGGGACTGGATATAAAAAAAGCATGTGAGTGTTTCTTCCATTATCTTCAATATAAAAGAAGAAAGAAAGAAAGAAAGAAACAGAAATCTTGAAGGCAACGACTCTCAGACAATAAGTTTACCCTTGCTCCTTACATATGGCATGCATACAAAGGTAGGGGTGTGTGTGTGTGTGTGTGTTGTGTGTGTGTGTGTGTGTGTGTGTGTGTGTGTGTGTGTGTGATGTATGCACTCCTTTATTGTTTTCTCTGAGCACATGCGTAAGTATCTACTGTTGTTTTAGAAAGATGTGAAGGGGAAAAAAACACAACTCACGTAGGTTAGATCCAGGAAATCACAGTTCACATCTATCACACCAAAGGTTCCCATGGAATAAGACGTTTCATCTTTGTAGTGATACTGCAAACAATACACATCACATCAAGTACATATAATATATTTATATAAATTAATCCAACTGTATAGACACATTAATTACAAGCAAGCTTCCACAGCACTAGAAAAAAAAGGGGCAATGATGGCTAGGGAACCTCCCCAATCCCATTACAATAAATTATATTTATTTTTTTGATTTCCTCAAAGTGACTGGAACTGAGGGCACAGGTTCATTAGCAGAGATGCACCCCCCTTTGAGACGGATTTTTGTTCTCCCACAGTTAATGCTGGTACTGACTCAAAACTCCAGGAGTCACTCAGATGAGACTATAATAAGGAGCTTCAGCTCATGCGGCACTTTGGTGCTTGCGCGGGCCGTTCTCTCTTGTTGCTTCAACAGAACTGTGTTTCATTTTAGGGGTGGCCCGAGACGCTGGAATGGGAGATGTTCGCCTGGCTGGGGACCTTCTGACCTCTGTCTACAAGTCCCTAAATTGGAGTACTTCCACTGGGACTCTAATACAACTTCAACAACAACAACGGATGAGACTACAACTAGCATGATTTTAAACAAGGCCCCTTGTATAAAGAGAAGGTCAACTACAACCAGTGCTGACCCACAATCTTGTCCTGAAGGGTTGAGAATGAGGGAATGGAACATATATTTAATTAACCCACAGAAGCAAGCCCTTAATAGACAAGGCTTTTAAAGATGACCAAAAAAAATAGATGATGCTGAAGAAAGTTTCTTGTTGTTAACAATAATATTTTCCCTTGTCCGTTGTTATTAAAATTTCACATTTTTGTAATGATGACACAAACAGTTTGCAAGTCTGAACACTAATCCTGAAAGATAGAAAAATGACAACACCAAAAAAAGGGTATCCTACTTACTTTGCCAGTGCTGCGGAAGAGTAAAATGGTGTGGAAGATACCTGCAACAAAACAGTCCTTGTCAAAAAAAGTGTATGGCAACAAATATCCCTCACCATGATGTGAGGGTCAACAAAATGTTTCCAGTCAAAGATGTGAACCAGCTACCTTTAAACTTCTGAATGGATCCATGATTTTCAGAGCCCATAGAAATCTCCACAATAATAGATGTGGTCACAAAGCTGGGGTAGAAAAAACTTGGTAAAGTAAGGTGACATACTGTAATGTATTCTAGATATCAGATGATCAATATCAATGTTATCATCCATTTATTCTGTACTATTCAGAAACACACACACAGACACAACACAGAACACACACAGACAGACGACAACAGACAGACGACAGACAGACAGACAGACACAGACGACAACAGACAGACAGACAGACAGACAGACAGACGACAGACAGACAAGACAGACAGACACCACACCAACACACACACACACACACACACACACACACACAACACACACACACACAGAACACACATTAAAAACACACAGTGACACACACACAAATTAAACACACACACACACACACACACACACACACACACACACACACACACAGGATGGCTTACTGGTTAGAGTGATGCACATGGTGCTCAAGATCTGCTAACCCAAGTTCAAATCTCGTTCATTAAATTTAGGCTGTTCTCCCTGGGGCTGGGGACAGCACACTGCCACCAGAGCCAACTTGCTATCTAAAACTTTGGAACATTTCTTTCTTTACATGCATGTTATTCAATTCATGTGTGTATAATTGTTTCCCTATCATCCAAAATGGCTTTTTCTACAGATTTTTGCCAGGGACAACTGTCCTGTTGCTGCGGATTATTTTACATGCACTGAATGCCTGTTGTGTTGCACAAGAGACCCTGGTTTCTCATACCATCCAAAACTGCAAAAGGCTAGTAGCACCCATACCACCATTCATCTGGTGAATAGGAGAAGCATTCAGGCTCAAAAGGGGATCACTCACTCACTTTTCGCTTCTTTAGCAGATCTACGTGGTACCTCTAGACCACTGATCCACCAGAATTCCTTATGATAATTAAGAAAAAAAAAACACACCCAATAAGTGTTTTGCAGTCCTGACTTCAAACAACTTAATCTTAGACCTATACTTAATTTAGTCTAAATATAAAGTAAATTATGGTTTGCAAAACATCTTGCACACATTAAAACCCTATCTACCTTTAGTAATTTAAGTACATGCCAGCCATGCATGGTGGCCTGTTATATTAATAAGAAAAGAACTTACTGCAGACAGTTTCTGGAATTTGCCCACCCAAAACTTCCTGCAAAAAAAAAAAGAATAATGGGTTATATTTTGTGTTAACACTTTCTAAAAATAACATGCTTCCATACAGTTTTCTTTTCTCTTGTTTCAATGTTTGAACACAGTTATAAATTAGATATGAGAAGAAAAAAACAAATTACAGAAGCCAATCAATTCTTTTTGCTTCTGACTGAAAAGTCAGTCTTGAAAGACAATTTCAGGATGGAAAATCTTATCATAAAACAAATGCCAGTCTCTAACGCAAAGTAGCTGTGATGATTATTCTATTATGCATGCTTCTGTAGACTGTTGTTTTCTTCAGTGACTTGGACTAACAGTAACTGAGTAACTCAGTTAACTGTTGCTAGACGTGTCACTGTCTGGACTTGTTACCAATTTTGTCAGAATTGCTTTGAAAAGTAATTCTGAAAAATGTTTGGAAAATACTGTTCAATTTATCCACTGGCTGATGAGTTACCAAGACAATGGTGTTTCACTGTTCGTTTTAATTCTTTCTTTACACTGAACATGTCCAGCTTTGTAAAATTTTCTGAAGCACACTTTGTTTGACTTCACAATTGAATGTGCTGACAGGGTTTGATGCATTTTCTAGTGTTCCTGTGAAAATATCATGAACTTTCCTATTTTGTGAGATGTATGTAATGTAGGCCTACAACAGTACAAGGCTAGTATATAATACATCTTCTCTGTGTTCAATTTCTTTTAACGTCTTTTCACAAATTGTGGTATTAGACGGAAATGTGGGAGAGAGAGACAAAGACAGAGAAAGACAGAGGGGGAAGGGCGTGTGAATGTCAGGGGAAGAGGGTGTAGTTGGTAATGTATGGAAGATGGAATTTCAGGGGATCAATAGGGCCTACATGTGGATTGATAAAAAAAAAAAAACCCTTAACATTACTTATCTAATAAACTACAATGAACAAAAAGGAAATGCAGTTCTAACAATTCTTAACAAAAACAGTAATTCCAAAGAAAAAACTTGTGTGTGTGTGTGTGTGTGTGTGTGTGTGTGTGTGTATGTGTCATTGTGTGTCATTGTGTGTGTCATTGTGTGTGTCTGTGTATGTTTGTCACTGCGTGTGTGTGTGTGAGGGGGGGGGGGGGGGGGACATCAGTGAATGTATAACACATTTGTTGACGAAGGAAATCATTAAAAAAAAAATCCCCAATCGCTGAACCAAGATTCGATTTTGGCTTGCGAGACTTCCAACGGGAGTCTACGATCTAGCCTAGGCCATAGCCTAGGCCTATCTCAGATTGTAACTAGAAGTCCAGTCTTCCCCTGTCTCACAATCTAGTCATTTTTCTGTCAAGCTGTGTTTTTCACCGTAACCTGTTGATATTTTCTTTTTAATTTCGAAACATTTTTAACAGAACTTCTGATGTAATCTCTGAGGTAGACAAAGAAAGAATTGGCAATCTTGCGAGAAATAGGTTGGAGTCATCTTTCAAAACACCAGTCCTTAAAAACAATAACACGTTCTGTAAAATTTAACATAAGTAAATAAATAACTGATTCTTACCAACTCCAAGGTCTCTGTTCTTGTGTTCATTGCACCACGGAGCAGTAGAAGGCAGCGACCTGTTTTGTCAGCTGAGCTGAGAGCTCGATCTTTCTGTGTCACACAAATAGCAGTTTCTATAGATGTGCTCGAGCTCCGAACTTTACTGAAAGAGGCAAAAATATAAATATTGAGCACTTTAATTCCCATACAGAGTGTGTGTCAGTATAAAGTAAAATGTATCAGTCAGCTTTCCAAAAATAATGCCTTACGAAAACTACGATGTCAACTTGTTCTTTTGTTTTCGTCCAAGATGAAGTCACCACTATATAGTCGAGAGACCCGGATTCGGAAGTTCACTTTGGGTTCCCGTTGACTCACGGGGTTGTTTTGTTTTGCTTAGTTTTGTTTTGATTTAGTTTTGCTTCCGTTGTCACCCATTCCCGTATTTTCCCACAATCTATATGCTAGCTGTTTAATATGATTATACTGACTAATCAGCTAATCGAAGGCTGTTCCAATATCACAAGCAAATCTAATCGGTGCTCGTGCACATGCCAATCGTTAGACCTATGGAAACGCGTTTTCGTAAAAAGTTTTTTTATTTATTTATTTATTTATTTCTAGATCTATATCGAGGATTTATTTATTTTTTATTTTTTTATCTATTCTTTAATATCGAGAATACTGGAATAAGCACTCATGTGCTTTTTTGCTTCCAGTCCCCGTGTACACGCAGTTTTTTTTAAATTATTGTCATCTGCTCCCACCAGCACACAATGGCCTACTCTTACGAAAAGCGGAACAGGATTTAACGTGTGCGCAAAATGTTCTGCGTGCGTTCGCACACGGGGTCTCGGTTTATAGTCTCATCCGAAGGACTTTGGGGGAGAGTGGAGTCTGCGCTGATGTTAACTCCGGGGGAAAAAAATCCCCTCGAACGGGAATCGAACCCGGGTCGTCAAATTGCGACCGCAATGTTCTGACCACTAGGCTATATAAGCATTCATGTGCTTTTTTCATCCAGTCCCCGTGTGTATACAGTTTTGTAAATATTGCCATCTGTTCCCACTGGCACACAATGGCCTACTCTTACGAAAAGCAGAAAAGTTGTGTGTGTGTGTGTGTGTGTGTGTGTGTGTGTGTGTGTGTGTGTGTGTGTGTGTGTGTGTGTGTGTGTGTGTGTGTGTGTGTGTGTGAAAAGCAAAGTCAAAATTTTATTTCCAGATGGTACATTGAGTAAGCAAAAAATTTGCTTTTTTTAAAATCAAGCCATATATCTAAACAAACAAACAAATATAAAACAGCCAGCAAACAAGCAATATTCAACACAAAAAAACACCCGAAAAAATATTTAACTATAACATTTTTACAATGACCTATAGCAATAAAATAGACTGGAAAAAAGTGCCTTCAGCGCTGGGCATTATCCCAATTCTTGATTAAACCACTGACGCTGAGGGCAACAGCAAAGTGAGAGGCTTTATGATCAGTGGCTTTCCAACTCATGGAATGCCACTTTAAAGCTTAGTCTTTAGTGATAGACTATGACTCTCTTACTGACTAGAAGGTTTGACTTGCACAGTCCTTATGTGCTGCAGCCCTGGGGGCTAGCTGGCCTTTGAAGAACATCTCCAAGGCTGACTGTCCGTATGCCCACTTGGCCGAGAGAGTGGGGATGTGCTGTGGGCAAGGCATCCCCACTATAATCAAATTTCTGTCCAGTGTCCGAAACAGTAGCTGCCTCCTCTGCTGTTTTGGAGGTCAACGTCGAACACGATGGACAAACAAGACTAAAAAACAGGAGATAAAGAAATTATTATAATAATGGTAAGAAGAATAAGAATAATGTACTGTAAGACCCACGGTGTGTGTGTGTGTGTGTGTGTGTGTGTGTGTGTGTGTGTGTGTGTGTGTGTGTGTGTGTGTGTGTGTGTGTGAGAGAGAGAGAGAGAGGAGAGAGAGAGAGAGAGAGAGAGAGAGAGAGAGAGAGAGAGAGAGAGAGAGAGAGAGAGAGAGAGAGAGAGGAGAGAGAGAAGAGAGAGAGAGAGAGAGAGAGAGAGAGAGAGAGAGAGGAGAGAGAGAGAGAGAGAGAGAGAGAGAGAGAGAGAGAGAGAGAGAGGAGAGAGAGAGATTTTTGTTGTTTCAGTCAGCGTTGGTGGCAGAACGATCACAAACCTCCGCTTTGCTTCGCAGATAACATTGACGGACTAGCAGGATCAGAACAAGAGCTTGCCAGCCCAACAGAACACCTGAACAATGCCTCCAAAACATACGGCATGGAAATCAGTGCAGAGAAGACCAAACTGGTGACCAATAACGCCAAGGGCATCAGCACTGATATCAGGGTGAATGACCAGAAGCTGGAAACGTTCAAAGCTTCAAGTACTTGGGAGCCGCTGTATCAGACAAGGGGTCCAAGCCAGAGGTAGTATGCATAATTCTTCTTCTTCTATCCCATAGTCTGTTTAGACCGCAGGGGCGCCACGGAAGACCCCGCAACCAGCTCTCTCCATTTCCCTCTGTCCTCGACCTTTCTCAGGGTGTTACTCAGCCTGAGGTCCGTCCACTCTCGGATGTTGTCCTCCCATCTCTTTCTCTGCCTGCCTCTCCTTCTCCTGCCTTGCACGGTTCCTTGCAGAATCGTCTTGGCAAGCCCTGTTGATCTTGCGACGTGTCCATACCACATCAGTTTGCGTTTTTTGACTGTGGTCAGGAGATCTTCAAAGGGCCCGATGGCTTGACTGATTCTGATTCTCACTTCCTCGTTAGTGATGTGGTCTTTGTAAGAGATGCCAGGAGTCTGTGAAAACATCTCATCTCTGTGTCCCGTATTCTCCTCTCCAGATCTGCTGTGAGGGTCCATGACTCACAAGCATATAGGAATATTGAGATGACCAGAGTGCGCATCAGCCTGATCTTTGAGCTGAGCGAGATGTTACTGTTCTTCCAAATGGTCTTCAATTTTGTCAGTGCTGTAACTGCCTGTGCAATCCTTGCGAGTATTTCAGGCTTGGATCCCTTGTCTGTTACAATTGCTCCCAGATATTTGAAGCTTTGTACCGTTTCCAAATTCTGACCACCGACCCTGATGTTGGTGTTGATGCCGTTGATGTTGTTGGTCATGAGCTTGGTCTTCTGTGCACTGATCTCCATGCCATAGACTGTTGAAGTCTTGTCGGGCGTTCCACTAACCTAACTAACTCTTCTTCTTTCCCTGCCAGTCCATCGATGTCATCAGCAAAACGCAAGTTGGTAATTGTTCTGCCTCCAATGCCGACTGTTCCTTTATGATCTTCCAGTGCATCAGTCATAATTCTCTCAAGGAAGATGATAAAAGAGAGTAGGTGAGAGCAAGCATCCTTGTCTGACGCATAATTGCACAGACAATAACAGCACTCAAAACGGAACACCATCTGGAAAGATTTTTTTAAAAATCTCACTCAACACCAAGATCAGACTAATGCGCTCCCTTGTCGTATCCATAGTTCTGTATGCCTGTGATTGGTGGACCCTGACTGCAGATTTCGATAGGCCTAGAAGTGTACAGGCGGTAATGTGAGATGCTTCCGGAGAATTCCCTTGGGAACAAAGGGCCACAACAACACTCCTCCAACGGGCTGGGGTTCTGGGAGGTCCTCTTCAGCTCGGCCCACATCATTCCGGCTGCCTTCGTCTCTGCTTTAATCAATCTACTTTCCGCTCTCCTTGTGGGTTCCAGTCGAGGCCCTATGGCAGAAGTACATGTATTCAAATAGGCTCCCTATCACTTTCCAAGTCAATTAAAAAACCCAAAACAAAACCTTAGCAGCTCTGATACACACACACACACACACACACACACACACACACACACACACACACACACACACCACACACACACACACACGCACGCACACACACGCACACACACACACACACACACACACACACACACACACACACACACACACACACACACACACACACACAGGTTTTAGATGGATGGCTTGATGGGAAAAAAAAGCAATTGTACTGCTTATTCCATGTACCATCTGGAAATAAAAGTTTTACTTGACTTAACTTGACAGGGGGGCGCCGAACTAGGTTAGTATGCTGAAATGAAACCAAAGTTCTGCACAGTTGGTAGGCCTAGGTCAAACTTTGCTTATTAGCCTACATGTTACCACGCCACCTAGTACAGCCAATTTTGGATCACCTCTTCCACTAGGCCTACTTTGGTAGAAAGGGTAGCCTACTTAGATTATATAATAAGGGGGGGGGGGAGGGATCAGGACTTAACCTGATGCAATGGGGGTGGGCACAACCCTTGGCAACAGGTCTGTAACCAGCCTATTATCTAATAATTGGTTTCAATGGCATCTAGACACAGAAGTCCAAAAGTAAATAATAGGCTAGTAGCCATGTGTGTGTGTGTGTGTGTGTGTGTGTGTGTGTGTGTGTGTGTGTGTGTGTGTGTGTGTGTGTGTGTGTGTGTGGCGCGCGCGCGTGCGCGCGTGGGCTTGCTACGCGAAGTAGGCTAGGCTAGCCTATAGGCTAGGCCTCTAGGTAGGCAGTAGTTGCAGTTGTGTAAGTAGCCTAGCCTGGTTCAGTTAGGCCTAGGCATCGTAGGCCTTGTAGTAGGGCTAGGCCTAGTAGTAGAAGCAGTAGTTAGAAGTAGGTCTAGTAGAAGTAGGCCTAATAGTAGTAGTAGTAGTAGTAGTAGTAGTAGTAGTAGTAGTAGTAGTAGTAGTAGTAGTAGTAGTAGTAGCAGCTGCAGCAGCAATAGGCCTCGCCTAGACTCGTAGTAGCACAGCAGGAGAGCAGTACACACACACACACACACACACCACACACCACACACACACACACACACACACACTCAAGCATGCACGCACACACACACACACACACACACACACACACACACAACACACACACACACACACTCAAGCATGCACGCGCACACACACAGGCACACAGACACACAGACACACACACACACACACACACACACACACACACACACACACACACACACACACACACACACACAGGCGGAGGCAGAGGGAGTTAGGTACACGGTGCCAGCATCTCACTTTCAGCCCTAGGCCTAAACCTATAAAAAGGTGTTCCCGCGGTCACTTTATTTGGCGCATTTTGCATTCTTTGTAGCCGAGTTGATGCAAAGAACAGTAGTGGGTTTCCAACAATCTTCATGTGCATACTTCCTCAGTGCTGGTCACAGTTAGGCCTATTATGTATGTATAGGACCTATAGTAGTAGGCCTAGTAGTAGTAGTAGTAGTAGTAGTAGTAGTAGTAGTAGTAGTAGTAGTCTAGGGCCTAGGCCTAGTAGAAAAAAAATCGTCGTGTCGGCAGGAAGAAGCGGTACCGTGTATGTAGGCCTTACAGTCCTGAAGACAACTAGACCTATGACAGAGACGAGTCCATTTTGACCTGAGACCAGGAGTTGACTGACAGCTCTGAATGACCTCCTTGGTCAGTGGGGTTGTAAACATCAGGATGGGGATGAACCTGCAGACTTTTAACTGGTAATTATTTTCTATTATTATACTTTGCGATAGATCTGAAGGTTAACATAATGTTGTGTATGATGATGATTATTGTTATCTTTTAAGTGAAAAAGTCTCGTCAAATAAGCAGATTGACGATGACGACGACGATGCTGCTGCTGCTGCTGCTGAATATGGAATTTATTAAAAATAGCCCTGAATCCTGTACAGCAAACAAATCTAAGTGCACGCAACATGCATCAGACCATTCACAAACATTATAACCTGGGCTAACAGATTTTAAAGTTACACACACACACACACACACACACACACACACACACACACACACACACACACACACACACACACACACACACACACACACGGGCGCGCGCGCGCGCGCGCACGCACACGCACACACACACACACACACACACACACACACCGCAAGGTGATGGGGATGGAGGAGGCTGATTGAAAGGAGGGACATGATTATGTGAGGTATAACGATGGGGGAAGATGCTAGGTAGGAAATGTGTGTGCAATTAACTCTGGTTTAAGTTTTATTGGGATGTTTAAACAAAATATCAATCATATATATATATATATATATATATATATATATATATTATATATATGTATATATATATATCTCTCTCTCTCTTTCTTTGTGCTTTTATAATCATTCTTATCTATAGATGTATATGTGCCTGTCAGTGTTGTGTTGTAATTGTCCTTTATGGGATGATAAAACCTTTTAAGTATTTTGACTTGACTTAAGTCTTCTTCTTCTTCTTCTTCTTCTTCTTCTTCTTCTTCTTCTTCTTCTTCTTCTTCTTCTTCTTCTTCTTCTTCTTCTTCTTCTTCTTC
>CM060336.1:18381945-18416945 GCA_030674155.1 Stramonita haemastoma
AACGGTTCAAAGCTTCAAGTACTTGGGAGCTGTTGTATCAGACCAAGGGTCCAAGCCAGAGGTAGTGTGCAGAATTTCATAGACAATAACAGCATCTGGAGAGATATTAAAAAAAAATCTCACTCAACTCCAAGATCAGACTTATGCCTCCCTTGTCATATCCATATTCCTGTATGCCTGTGAATCTGGACCCTGAGTGCTGATTTGTAGAGAAGAGCACAGGCAGTACAGATGAGATTCTTCAGAAGACTCCTTGGCATCTCCCACAAAGACCACATAAGCACGAAGACGTGCATAACAGAATCCAGCAAACCAACCAGCCTAATGCATTAATTAAGACTGTTTTCTCCCAGGATGTAGTAATCCTAACACAATTAGCAATTTAGCTTTACATTTTTTGTAAAGCTGTCAAACAAGAGATATGATGTAAGAGATTTCCCTCCTTGTGGATTTGTTTGCCACAGCAGTATTTTACCGCGTATTCCTGTCATTATTCAATGAGTTGATCAGTAACCCCCTTCATGTATGGGACAATAGCCTCTATGAAATGTGTCAGTGGAGGAAGCTTTAGGCCTATATCATGAAGCATGTTTTCAATATCCTACGTGTTTTTTTTCTCTCGTCAATTAACACCCCCCCCCCAAAAGAAAAAAAAAAGAAAAAAAAAAAAAGAAAAAGCAACAAAAATAAACAAAACAAAAAACAACAAAACAAACAAACAAACAAAAAAAGCTGTATGTTGTTGGATACTCTCTAGTTCATCTTTAGTTTTGAATTAAATGGAGGGCCATTTAAAAAAAAAAGCAAGCAAAAAAACAAACTGGTTAAAACTTGGCGCAAACGGCCATACCCATTGCTGATTGGTAAAAAAAAGCCGTTACAAAGAATGAGATTATATTCAGAGTTATCCCTTATCCCCACGTGACATATCGCGCGTCTTGCAGGTGAGCGTGAGCGCCATGTTGGTTTCCAAGCTTGGAAAACAGGTACGTTATCTAGAAGAAAAAAGAAGATAAGTGTTTAGAGTCTGCAGTTTTCAGGTGCCTACATGGAAATGTCATACTAACCCACAGAGCTGATGTTGTGTACACGGACTGTCGCAAGGTTATTTTACATTGCTGTTTTCACGTCCAAAATTGAAAATCCCCCTCTGGTCACAGTGACAATGGAACCATGTATTAATTTCGAAGTTTGCCGGGACACGAAGCATTTACGAGTTTCGGGTTTCAAAGTTCAGGCGACCTTTTCTGTTTTATGCAACCTTTACTTTTGCAGAGTTAAATTTCCATTCTCAGCGAGGTCGAGCTTAACAATGGTGAGATTTTGGTAGGCCCTAGGTATACTTGCATTAGCCCACCATTTTAGACCACATTCTGATCATGGAAATGTCTGAACACGACACCAGTGTCCTTGCGTGTTACAACGCTTTGTCGTCCTTTTGTACTGGCATGTTCTGCATGTGTTTGTACATGGGACCTCGATTTATAGATTAATACTAATAATCTTATCGGGACTGGAGGGGGAGTGGGAGTCTACTAAAATTAACTCCAGCGGATTAAGTCCCCTCACAGGGCGCCTAGGTGGTGGGTGATTCAAACCAGTGCTATCAGGTGACAAGGTCAGCACTCTATCATTAGGCTATTCTGCCTCCCAAAACTATGTAAACAAAGGCAACCTCGTGTCAAGCGTGTCAAAAAATGGACCATTTCTTTGGAACATAATAATAGACAGCACTTGAAACGAATTCTGATTGTTTGGGACCAAATTCATAGCTGAAGTTTCTTATACGTCTGTGCTGATGCCAAACTGTAAATCCCAGATACATAGTGAGGAGAAAGCAAAATCATGAACCCCCCTCCTCGAAACAAAACTGACCATGCTCCTTGCAAAGCTCATCCCCTTTCAGGTGACAAATTACATACATTGCATTTTGTTTTTTGGATGCCATACTTATTACACGTTTTTATCTGTCAACAGATAACTGGCTGGCTGTGAGTGTGATGCACCATGTCACCAAGGGAACTGGGATGATGTCAGCACTAAAGCCCTGCAGACTACAGGACATCTTTACTGTATGTATTTCTTCTTAGGATCTCTTGATGAAGCATTGAAAGGGGAGGATTTGAAGGGCTTCATCACTTGGTGTCTGGGACCAGAAGGTATGCTGGTCCTGGCCTGTAGAGCAGTGATATTTTGATTCATTGCTTGTAATGTTGATGCCTAAGATGGCAGTTTTTC
The DNA here is from genome assembly GCA_030674155.1 of Stramonita haemastoma. Taxonomy (NCBI): domain Eukaryota; kingdom Metazoa; phylum Mollusca; class Gastropoda; order Neogastropoda; family Muricidae; genus Stramonita; species Stramonita haemastoma. The sequence continues at coordinate 18,384,184 of CM060336.1, forward strand.
TGGGTTTTGAAGACTTAAGTTACCGTGCTGATCACAACACGTTTGATATATATATTATTTGGAGTATACAGAAAGTTAAGTAAATTGAGACAAAATAAATGGGATGCTGTGCAAGGCAATGCATTGCAAAACAGAATTATTAATTAAAAATAGAAATAAGTATTCAACCATAAAGGGGAAATAAAACAGAATGAGTTTAAAAGAGAAACAATACTGAAAATAAAAAAACCCAAACAAAATAAACTGGAGCACATGAGCAAAATGCCAAGCAAAATGTGTTAAGTAAATTAAGACAAAACAAATGGGTTGCAGTGCAAGACAGTGCATTGCAAAACACAAAATAAAAGAATAAAAATAGTAAAAGCATAAAACGAAAAAAAGGAAGAAAAGGAGTTGGTAAAAAGAAACAAAGCTTTAAAATTAAACCAAATGGAGCACACAAGCAAAATGCAAAAAAACCAATAAAAAACCACACACTGCAAAATGAAGCAAACGAAATGCAAACAAACAAAAAACCGCAAAGATCTAAAAACTAAAATGGAAAACTGAATCGGAGAAATAAACAAGTGGTGCAGGGACTCTCCTGGCTGGTGATTGTGTGGTGGTCCCACTTCTACAGCTCCAAGCATGTCATCTTCAGGCTTGGGGTACAGGGGGACTTCCCTTCAGGGGTATAGTTATGAGGTAAGATTGGAATGAGTATGTGAAAACAGCTGGACTGGTGCTTGGCAGATGTTGAGCTATAAAAAAAAGTGAGATGAACTAAAACAAAAACAAAAAGAAAAAAAGAGAAGCAACAATTAAAAATGAAACTGAAATAAAAAGAAAACCCAAACCTGAGATTCATAAACTGAAATGAACAAAACAAAATAAAATGAAATAAAACTAATAACCTTCCAAAATTGGAGACCAACAACAATAATAATAATAAAAAAAAAACCCAAACCAAACCCCAAAGCAAAAACCTAACAAAAAAATCTTCACCAAGAAATGGGGCTTTCCTGCTCAGCAATGAAAAAAACCCCTCATAATAAAAGAACAACCCTCCACTCTCCCAATCAAAAACAGGCACACCAAGTGCAAAACTACCCAGCCTAGAAATAAACAAATGAAAAAAATGCAAATGGGAAAAAGTGTTTGCAGAGATCATACATCATCATCATCATCATCATCATCATATGAACAACAATCAACCAAGGTGGTTATCATCATCAATCATCACTATCATTATTGTTATCAGTCCCTTGACCAAGATGGTCATCCAAAGGGACATGAGCAATGCAGCAGGTAACTATTTTTTTCCCCCAGATGGGTCTGTCTTCAGCCTTTTATAGCTGCACTGAGATTTCTTGGTTTAAAAAAAAAGCTCGTGTATGTGGTGTTTTTGAATGATAATCTTTTTTACCACATGCCATATGAGTCCAGTTTCAGACAGGTCCTGCACCATCAGAAATCGTTGTCTTCATCACTTCAGTCATAAGGTACATATTACTCCATATTTTAATCTTTCTGCCGCGTCTAATCTTAGCGCACATCTTTTATTTGAATAGTGTATTTTTTAAGTTGTTTTTATTATGCCCCCCTCTCTGTTTGGTTTGTCATTGCAGCATTGTTTGCATTTTTTTTGGTCTGGCATTTCTGTCTTTTTTCTTTTTATCTGTGGAATATCTGCCTGTCTTTTATCTGTGGAATATCTGCCTGTCTTTTATCTGTGGAATATCTGCCTGTCTTTTACCTGTGGAATTTCTGCCTGTCTTTTATCTGTGGAATATCTGCCTGTCTTTTATCTGTGGAATATCTGCCTGTCTTTTACCTGTGGAATTTCTGCCCGTCTTTTATCTGTAGAATTTCTGCCTATTTGTGGAATTTCTGCCTGTCTTTCATCTCTGGAATTTCTGTCTGTTGTCTGACATTTCTGTCTGTCTTTTACCCTTTTTTGTGTTTACCATTTTTTGTCTTTTTTCTGTAAGAGGAGAGGGGGCATTTATTTTATTTTGAGAATGCTTGATACAGTGTTGAAAAATTTGTTTAACAGAGAGACTACTACCAAGGGGCATACAGCTCTGGCAGCACACCTACCAGCTTGAAGTAGAACCTGACTAGGTGTGGGCTTGACCGTGTCACAGCTGCTTGCATCAAATGGAACCAGGTCGTATGATTCTGCCACTGAGTCCAGGTGAGAAAAATATTTGTTTTGTAACTTGACTTCTGTAATGTACATGCTAAGAAGACTAAGATTTATGGATATGACTGGTGATAACTTATTGTTTTCAGAGTCTCTGGGGCTGGAATGGAGTGGCAAGGACGACGCATGGACCATCACAGTTACCGAGAACTGCAGTCTTCCAAGAAGGTATGTACAACTTTTGTATTTTGTTATAAATTTGTGTCTGTTTATTTCTGACCTGACTCTTCTTTTGTTCAGTCTGTGTTGGTTTTATTTTTAATCTTTGTTAGTGACTAGTTACATGAATCATTAATTTTTGTTATCAGTCGTCTGAACTGCATTTGTTTTATGCTACTTTGTGACAGGCATCTATTTTACCAGATGCTATGTAAGGGAAATGAACTGTGGTTATGCGAGTGCCGCCAGATAAGAAAAATATTATAATATTTTTGTCCTTTTTATCTTTGTTAGTCACCTGTTTTATATAATATTATTTAGCCTCTATCATTATTCACTTTCAAATTCAGTACTTTTTATTCGGTCGATTAATTAAAAATGTTGTTGTCTGCCATCTGTTGTACCAGGTACAGTGGAATCCTGACCAGCTTTTGTCAAGTCTACCATCATTAGGACCTGCTGCAAGCATCAGTTGCTGAAGTAAGTGAAGGAAAAGGGTATTTTTGCAAGCATCAGTTGCTGAAGTAAGTGAAGGAAAAGGGTATTTTTTCAGAATCTATCACTGTGTTAAAAATTAAAGGAAAAAAATTGGTGTTTTTTTTTTTTGGGGGGGGGGGAGTTGGTAGTGTCTGTGGGAAAGGAATGTTAACTTACCTATATACATAGTGATTGATAAAAAGAAATTTGCATCAATGCTAAACTACTGAACTACAATGAACAGGAAATAGAGTGCATTTCTGAACTTAACTAAACTTTTAACAACAATGAACAGTAAAAAAAAAAAAAAGTTCAGTCACTAAATTTTTTAAATTATTTTTTTCCAGTCACTAAATTTCAATCATCAGTAATGAAAAAGCATCAAACAGTAATCTGAATAATGAATCGACAAAAATGGAATAAATAAACAAGGTGCATTTTGCTAACAGTACTGAACAATTAAGAAATAATAGGCACTGCATGAGAGCCTGCTTATAAATCAAAGGGGTTATAAAAAGTGTTTAAAAACATACAGTGTACCAGGGTTCTTAAAAAAAGAAAATTACAGAAGTTTTGCTTTAGTAGATTTTCTTGCAAAGTTTGACAGTTCAAAATGATTTATGATAAAGATTTTCCAAAGGGACTAAGATCAATATTTTGTACCACTTTGAAAACATATGTCGAAATTAAATAATTATTTTTAAAAATTATTTCTTTATGCTAATTTGGTGTTGAAACCAATGGGAGTTTAACACAAAGAGATGACCTACTCCCCCATCCTATCTTTGGAACTCAAAAGAGCAACATTTGATAACAAGCATTGATTTAACAGAAAGAACAATATGCATATACCGTAAAATCCCTAGCATAAGCCCACCATCTAGCAAACGCCCACCCCCCACTTTGGGCCAAAAGTTGTGCACAGGGGTAACTACCTAGCAAACGCCCACTCTGCATTTTTCAAAGAGACTATGCTCACTATCACTAGGGTTTGTGCAGACTGTTCTGAAAGTAATCTTTTTCCCCTTCTTTACCTTTTTGTGTTTCCTTTTCTCTTTTTCTTTGTCCCCTCTCCTCACTCCCACCCATCCCCAACAAAGTGAATTAAAATTACGTCATGCATTTCCCACTGACGTCTTTTGTCTGTCAGTGATGTGCAGGTACTTTGACAACGCTTCCTGATGGCCGGAAGTTGGTTCTTGAATCTCGCTGTGCATTTTTGCCATATGCCGAGACAGTCTTACACTGTATCTTTCAAATTGGAAGCCCTCCAGTATCTGGATAATGAAGCAGGTGGGAATGTTTCGGAGTGTGCCCGTGAATTTTCTGTGGATAGGAAGAGGATCAGGGAATGGAGTGAAAACAGAGATAGACTTGAACAGCGGTACGGAAAAGACGAACAAAAATGTAAACTGTCAAAAGGACCAGCAGTTAGATCTGAACATGTCGACCAAGGTGTGCTGCATTATCTGGAAGATGCAAGATCTGAAGGCAGGGTATTGTAAAACAAGGACCTACAACGGAAAGCGATGGAACTCGTTGGCCTTCTTTGCCTCAAAGTCCCTTTTTTTCTATTTTCCTTCACTTCTACTCAAACGACCTAACTTACATGCTTTCGGGGTTTGTATTCACTCAATTACACGGTTGAGCACAAAAATTACTTTGTGCAAAGGGGTGTATCCCTAGCAAACGCCCACCCCCCAATTTTGCCCTAAATCAGTGCACAGGGGGGGTGGGCGTATGCTAGGGATTTTACGGTAATATCGTCTCGTGCCAAAATTCATTTGGAGGTAAATTATCCTATCTTTGGAACTCAAAAGAGCAACATTTCATAACAATCATTGATTTAACAAAAAGAACAATATGCATATAGTATCATCACCTGCCAAAATTCATTTGGAGGAAAATTATCCTTATCATTTTTAATTTTTACAGAGGGCTTAGAATTGAACAGTAATGCTAGTGCTGGTTGACACTTTGAAATAATTGTTGTTGAAACAAATCAGTATGCTGCTGAGTACTTGGCATCATAGTGAATCGAGCCATTATGGCTTTATTGTCATAGAAAGCCAACACTTCACACAAAAGGAGTGTTCACTGCCATGATTGTAATGGGGCTGAAGTTCTCGGGATTTTTCCAAGGATATGATGACTGATGAAGTGACAAAAAATCCCTATTTAAAAAAAAAATGTCAAGAGATATTTACTTAATCATGACAGTTTTGCACTTTATCATCAATGCATATCATGTTGAAAGCAGCCTGGGGCCCAGACAGTGTGACAGTGATTAGTAGTGCACACACAACCTTTAAAACTTTTCCCCCACATAATACAGTACATGCTGCTATAAAATAACACTGATGTGAAAGCTTATCATCTAAGATTTCCACAGATTTAGAACTTAACCTACTTAGCTTAGACATTTTATTTTGATTGTTTGATTCCAACCTGCTTCAAAACAACACTACCCAACACTAATTCAGCTAGCAGCACTGAGCCCTCTGCTGTAAATTCAGCACCACCAGTGTCAACAATTTCTATTGCAGAATAAAACTGAGATGGGTGTTAAAAAAAAAAATGAAGAGAAAACTAAGGTAACATTTTTTCTCACTACTGAAAATGGTGCTGCACAGTACAGCCAAGATAATCTGTCGACTAGGCAGGGACAGAAATAAGTTGGCACAGCAGGTGCTTTCTGTTAGTACTTTCCTCACAATGCCTCTCTGGCTCAGAGTGAAACAAAGTGATTGCCTGGATCCAAGCATATAGTATATTACATATTGAGTTTGTACAGTCATGGAAGCCAAAGTCCTGGAAAAATGGGAAAACCTTTTCCAGACCTGGAAAAGTGTAGGAAAAATCGGGCTTTTATTTTTTCGCCTGTAGGGTCTGGGTGGAAAAGTCCTAGAATTTTCAAATCGATCACTTGTCAACATCATGGATCAAATGACTGACAGTCATAATTTCCAAAAAGGATTTGTAGTCAAAATGCAATCATAAATGAAATTGAAAGCAATAAGATGATCCCCTCATAGATTTTGAAAAATTTGGTACATCAGATTTTTTGCGATCTTCTTTCCTGCTAAGCATGTTTTGAGAAATGTTTCTCTTTCTTTACCAATGACAAAAGTATTGTAGATAAAAATATAAAGTGTGGTCATATGTGTGCAAATGCAAATAAAACATTTGCACACATATCAATACCCATTCTGCCTTTTGGAGGAGTAGGCCCTGAGCACTGGTTGGAGGGGATGATAAAAGTCACAAAACGGCATACACACACGGACAGGATGTAGACCCCCCCCCCCCCCCACACACACAACACACACACACTGCTTATGCCATTACCCATAAAAAAAAGAAAAAAAAGGGTAAGAATAGAACAGTGGCAATTGACTGTACAATTCAGCCAAAATTAAAGCTCAAAATGGGCAATTTTTTCTTTAGTGAAAGGGGCAAACTAAAACTGTACCACCTTGGACAGAATCGACTCCTAGTGGAGCTATAATTTGAGCATGGGAAAATGTCTCTGAGAAGCCATATGGAATGAAGAATCACAACTGACGATGATTTAGAGTAAAAGTGATAGGGCCAGTTTTTTTAGTGCAGAAACATTTATACCTATAGACTCATGAAATAGAAAAAAGCGAATCAAGAATTTGAATCAGTCATTTTTGTGTATGTTTGTGTGCATTTTCTTCATAAGACATCTGGTCATCCTACTGCACACTACATACACACACTCTGCTCACACACACACACACACACACACGCCGCACACACACACCACACACACACACAACCACTCTACTGACTCACCACTCACATCAATCGCACCACACACACTGACACACACACACACACACACACACACACACACACACACACCACACTTTTTCTGTGTTGTCTTGCTAGTATGAATGGTTGACAAGTTAAAACTAGGAAACACCATTTTCAACTCTATAATGTTACATACAACTTAAAATCTTTTTTTTTTCATCACCATGCTCCAGTCCATTGCACAGAGCTCAGTCATCACAGAATCAAAGTCTGCAGCAGTCAGTGCTCCTGTCTCGCAGCAGCAGTCAGTGCTCCAGTCACGCAGCAGAGTCAGTGCTCCAGTCATTGCAGCAGAGTGCTCTCAGTCATTGCAGCAGAGTGCTCCAGTCATCGCAGCAGAGTGCTGTCATTGCGCAGTGCTCAGTCATCGCAGCAGAGTCAGTGCTCCAGTCATCGCAGTAGGTCAGTGCTCCAGTCACAGCAGCAGAGTGGCTCCAGTCATCGCAGCAGTGTAGTGCTCCAGTCATCGCAGCAGAGTGCTCCAGTCATCGCAGCAGAGTGCTTCAGTCATGCAGCAGTCAGTGCTCCAGTCACGCAGCAGAGTGCTCCAGTCATCGCAGCAGAGTGCTCCAGTCATCGCAGCAGAGTCCAGTCATGCAGCAGTCATGCTCAGTACAGCAGCAGATGCTTCAGTCACGCAGCAGTCAGTCGCCCCAGTCATTGCAGAGCCAGTCATTGCGGCAGTGTCAGTGTGCCCAGTCATTCGCAGCAGTGTGCTTCAGTCATCGCATCATCTGCTACAGTCATCACAGCGAGTCAGTGCTCAGTCATGCACAGAGTCAGTGCTGCAGTCATCGCAGCAGGTCAGTGCTGCAGTCATCGCAGCAGTCGTGCTCAGTCATCGCAGCAGTCAGTGCTCCAGTCATCGCAGCAGTCAGTGCTCCAGTCATCACAGCAGAGTGCTCCAGTCATCGCAGCAGTCAGTGCTTAGTCATCGCAGCAGGTCAGTGCTCCAGTCATCACAGCAGAGTCAGTGCTCAGTATCGCAGCAGTCAGTGCTCTAGTCATTGCAGCAGAGTGCTCAGTCATTGCACAGAGTAGCTCCATCATTGCAACAGAGTCAGTTGCTCCAAGTCATGCAGCAGAGTCAGTGCTCTAGTCATCGCAGCAGAGGTCACAGTCACCTGCAGGCAGCAGTCATTGCGTTCAGTCATCGCGCAGAGGAAGTCGGATGCTCCAGTCATCGCTGCAGAGGCAACAGTTATTGCAGCGAGGATGGATCCCCTTGCTGCAGTGAAGTTGCAGGATGAAAATCCATCTAGTCGCACCAGAGGACTGAAAGAACTAAAGCTGTCAACAGTATATAAAGTTTTGCGAGTCTCGTTGAACCTCTGTCAGTGGTAATGTCTGTACAATCCATTATATACAGGACATCAGTGATCCATGAACACTGCAATACACTAGAGCCATAATAAACCCAGACAAATGGTTATCCCATATGCATTCTATAGCTGCATGCATCGTGCCACACTAGAGCAGTTAACAAACCCAGACAAATTTTATTCAGAGGAGATGGGTCTTTAAAAAAAAATTGGTTTTTCCATGATAAAAGGAGCAGAATGGCTGGCACCCCATTTCTGCCTGGTTATGTTTGCCTTCTTCTATCCACAAGGAAGCGAAAGTAGGTCGACCAAAACAGACCTGGCGCAGAAGCACTGAAGCAGAGACAAAGGCAGCTGGAATGACATGGGCTGAGCTGAAGAGGATCTCCCAGAACCGAGTCCCTTGGAGGAGTGTTGTTGCGGCCCTTTGTTCACATGGGAATCCACAGGCATAAGTCAAGTCTCCTATCTTCTTATCCCTTTTATTTTCAGTCATCGATTGATTTTTTGTTTATTTTGATGAAAACATCAAATGGTTATGTGAGAAAATGCTTATCTCAACATGCCCCTTGAAAGATGTGGAACTGGTAATGATGATGCTTTTTAGTTATCAAGATTTTGTCACTTTGAATTCTTGTTTATATATATATATATCTCACCCCCCCCCCACCTGTTTCTTGGCTAGAGCTTCTGAGGTTGACCAATGTGAGATTTTTTTTTTATATGTGACCAATAATTTTTCTACCCCCACCATTAAAGGGAGCTCATTTTGACTTGAAAGATGGTGTCTAATACATGGTGGTTTTGTTTTTGGTCATCTGTTCATGCCGACACAATGGCCTATTTTTCTGAGAGGCAAAACAAGTTTTTAACGTGTGTGCAAGATGTTCTGTGAGCATTTGGACAAGGGGCTCAGTTAATGGTCTTATCCAAAGGATATTGACATTGTTTGATTTTTTTCATCAAACTGGAAAGAAAGGGTGGGATGAGAATCAGAACCTCATGTTTCTGTTGCATGCATTTTCATCTGTTTTTTATGTTTATTAATGTGGCGGATAGCCTGCAGAGCGCTATTTTCCCAGTCAGTTACGCATAGTGTGTTACATTAGATGGTGACGTTTGCGTGCCTGGCTTCAGTAAGTCCAAGTTCACCGAGTCAATGGGTACCTGCCCTCTTTAGGGTCAGGGAAGATAAAGCAGCGAGGGAGTGGAGATGGGCGCCGCCCTCAATATGCTGGCCCTAGAGAAGTTGAGGCTCTGACACCTCGCTCCCTATGACCGCCTAGGTTGTGGGACACCTTACCTTTTTATTTATTTAATAAATTTGATCAGTATTTGTAACTCTTTTGACCTGAGAAGCCTCCAATACTTTGGGACTCTCAATATTTTGGTATTTGTTTTATAAAGATGAAAATGCAGTCATCTTGACCAAACTGTAGATGGTATGTGATTTTAAGAATTTGTTCATAATTTTGATTTTGTTTTGCTCAAGAGTTAAAAGTTTTGAGATTATTTGGTTCCAAAATTGTTCTTAAATGTTCAGTAAGGCATGCTAAATGCATTGCACAATTGGAGTTAGATTCATGGGCGGGTTTTTATAGTTGGGTGTTTCATTGCATATTGTGCTGTGGCATAAAGAAAAAATTGATGATGATTTTTTTAAATTGTCATTTTAAAGGTATGAGTAGGCAATTTTTTTAGTACATGGGTCAAAGCTGTTTGTGTGGTGTATGTTGTTAGCATGTTTTATTTGTGTGTGTGGTGTGTGCATGCGTGGCATGATTTGTAATGTTTGTTATCTGTGTGTTGTGTGTGTGTGTGTGTGTGTTGTTGTGTGTGTGTGTGTGAGTGAGTGTGCATGTGTGTGTAGTGTGCGTTGTGTGTGTGTGTGTGTGTGTGTGTATGAAGGGGTATTGTGTGTTGGGAAGGGGTATTGAAGGGGAGGTATGTTTAGTTCTATAGGAGAGGAGAGCTATTCTTCATTGTCGAATGCTCAGATAGAATATTGTCTGTCATATGAGTGAAAATGTGTCGCACTGTGGTAAACACCTGACAAGTCAGGCCCAGTTCATCCAACTTCGGTATGGGAGAGAATTGTTATCTTAAAGTCTTTCTGGAGAAAAGGCCAGAAGAGTGACCAAGAATGCAGAAAATAGACAAGAAGGAGATAACAGGGAAAAGGAACAAGACAGAAACAGAGGAATAAAACAGATAATTTCTAGCACAGAATTTCCAGAAGGGGGAGGGTGTCAAGAAGAGAGGGTGTTCAAAGAGGAGGCAGGATGTGATAGGTTAGTTGTCATTATCATCCCATTCCCTTGACAGAGAGGGTTGTCTGCGGGACATAAGGATGGTTTGCTCCAGAGTCGAGGCTGGTCCAGTCTTTGTGCTCTCACGTCCAGTTCTTCATGTTTCCCTCCTTCAAGTGTCCCCTGCAGGATAGTTTCAAATTCAAATTCAATTATACTTTATTATCTCTATTACAGAAATTCCAGTGGGTTACAAGCCATAATAAGAACAAAAACCAGTAAAAATATCAATATAAACACAACACGGGTTCTGAACATCAGATGCACCCATCACAGTATAAAGAGCACCCACAAGTCAGCAATATCTCGCCAGCCGCAAACCCACCCAAGCAAAACCACAAACATTTGTGTGCGCACCAGTATGCCCACGCACCCACACACTCGCACATGGCCCGCACACACATCACACACACACACAATATTAAAAACATTTGCACACATGCATCACATTTTAAGACATAAACCAAATTGTTATAATATTGTATGATGAGATAAATACCAATTAAATATGTACACTGTTCTATTAAGATATGAACACAGTCTTAAAACACATGCGCGCGCCACGCACACACACACACACACACACACACACACACACACACACACACACACACACACACACACACACACACACACCCCCCCAAACACACACACCCACCCGAACACACACACACCACCCCGAACACACACACACACACCCCCGAACACACACACACACACCCCCCGAACACACACACACACACACACACACACAACACACACACACACACATACACACACATCACACACACCACACACACCGAACTGTTATAAATGTTGTATGATTAAATAAATATCAATGAATTTTTTTTTTAATGAATACTTTGTCCTTTAAAAAAATGAAAGCAGTTTAGAATGATAAAAGGTAGCCTTTCCTACACTTCAAAATCTCTTTTTACCTGAGCACTAAAACTTCTCTCCCCCCTTCCCCCCTCTCTTCCCCTCTCTTTTCTGGCTCACTGTCTACTATGGGTCAGTTCAGACTTATTGTCATGCACTTATTAAGCAGCATAGTTCTAGTAAGAAAACAACACACATGTCGTTACTAGACTGTTGCCTTTTCTTTACAACAGCTAGAAGGGGTTCCTGTGGTCTAGCTTTCATAGTTACTTTTTGCCACTCTGGCTTATTGGCTCTGTGATCCTGATAGGAGATATGTAAAAAAGAATTTTTGAAGAGATCTTATTTCAAAGGCTTGAATCTTATTTTCTTCTTTTGCAATGTCCAGTTTTCACACTGTACAGCAGTATGGATAAGACAAGTGCTCAAAACAATTTCAGTTTTATGGCTACTGATCCCTTTGCTTTTCTAAATCTTAGCCAGCTATACCATCGCCGAAGTTACAAGGGCTAATCTAAACTTAACTAAAGTTGTAGAGGGACCATGCTAAGTAAAACACAATAAATTGTATTTATCATGACCTTGCTGTTCTCTGCTCTGATATCCATACCGTAAGCACCAGCTGATTTTTCTAGTGTGCATGATAGGTTCATGATAAGATTTTTTGTTACTGACTTCCAAGATCGATGTCATCAGCAAACTGCAGATTGCAAATAGGGATGGCTAGTCGAAAGAGCCATGCTTCTCATGTTATTTATTGACTTTAACCATTTGTTTTCTCATTTTGGGTTAAATATTTTTAATGCTTATTGTTAAAGAAAATTGACGTAGGCATAAAATCATTTAGATGATAGCAGAACTGAAAATTGTCTTTAAAATCTGAGTAGTAGCCTTAGCTGTTAGGATTGGCAAATTGCGATTCAAAGTTCCATACCACTAAAGCTATGTACTATTGTGCTTACATGCTACTGTGTCCACATATATTCAGACAGACCAACAACTGACAGCCCCTATCCCAGTGCATGCTAACTGTTGATGCTAACTCTTAACACTAACCTTGTTTCTTAATTAATCCTGGCCCCATCATGTGGACACAAAGGCAGGTAGATACCTTGGTACAATGCTGACGACAGTGGTCATTTTTTTCCCTGGGTTTGAGGGAGGAGGGGTAGTGTTTCAGAAAAGGATGTTAGGAAGAGGAGGATAACTGGTACTAGTTTAGGGAAAGGAAGATTTGGTTGATTCCTTTAGCACTGTCAGAGGTTATTTTATCTGTCAGTTTTACTCTGTAAAGTCACTGTAGAACTACATTTCAACTTCATTTATCTTATTTTCATCATCTTTCTTCAATAGGCCTAATGAAGCAGTGTAAAATTCTTATCTTCAGCTGGTATACTTCTATCAAGTCAGAAGCATTTTAATCATCTTATGAAGAGCAATTGCAATACAGACAGGCTCATTGAAACAAATCATAACTCCAAAAGACAGAAGAAAGCTTGTTCAACTAGACTGTTTTTTGCTTGGCCATAGCTATTCTTGATCTCTTACTCTTGCTGCAAGATCATGGGTTAGGTCTGGCAGAGCACACTTAAAAGTTTTCCAGGTTTTCTAGCTCTCGAGTTTGATAATGATTGTATATATATATATGAAATAACTGTAGCGCTGAATCTTGTAAAGCAAACAAGTAAAAGAGCTTACCTTCAAACCACCCACACTTGCAACTGTTCACAAAAGTAACAGATTTTAAATTTAGACGCACACGCACACACACACACACACACACACACACACACACACACACACACACACACACACACACACACCACACACACACTCTCTCTCACACACGACACACAGACACGCACACACACTTACACGCATGCGCATGTGCACACACACACACACACACACAACTTTACGCATAGACACATGCATACACACACAATCGGCGCGCGCACACACACCACACACACACACACACACAAACTTTACGCATACACACATGCATACACACACACACACGCGCGCGCGCACACACACACACATGCCACACACACACATGGCCACACACACACACGGCCACACACACACACACACACACACACACACACACACACACACACACACACACACACACACACACACACACACACACCACACACACACACACACACAGAGCTATTGGGTAGGGTGATAGGAGTTGAGTCTGTATACTTTACTGTGGCAGGTTATCTAATCCTTAACACGACTTTGGTCTTTCTGGCATTCCATTTCAGCCCTGCCTTGTTTCCTGCAGCAACTACTTGAATTAGAATTCTCCTCATAGTTGTGATATCCCCAGCTCAAAGGCCGGTGTCATCAGTGTATCTTGCATTGTGGAAGCCTTTCCTCCTCTTTTCACTCCTATACTCTCTGTGTCTGCCTCTCTTGTTACTTGCTCTGTGTATATGTTGAAGAGATGGTAGAGAATGCAACCTTGCTGTAATAATAATAATACATGGAATTTATATAGTGCTATATCTCGCAAAAAACAAATCAAAGCGCTTGCATTCGACGTATACAACACACAAGCAATCAGCAACAATAATTTTAACAAATTCAAATGTGCACACATGCACACACACACACACACACACACAAACACGCCTGTGTGCACACACTTATAAAGGTTATACACTTTGCAAGGGTGAGGGGGGTTTCAGATTATGAAGGCAGGGACAGATAAGAGATGGAAACAGAAGGCGAAAGTCTTAAATTTGAAATAAGTGTCTTGAGGTTGGGTTTGAAAGTGTCATAAGTAATCCTTTGTTGAAGAAGTCTTGGTGCTCTCCGTTCCATCTGCTTCCTGTTGGGTCTTGGTAGAGAGATTCTAAGGGTGTCTGGAGAAGTCCATTGCTGCTGGTGTTGGTAGTGAGATGCTAAGAGTGATGTGGAGAAGTCCATTGCTGTTGGTGTTGGTAGAGAGATGCTAAGAGTGAGATTTGGTGTCTGGAGAAGGAAGTCCATTGCTGCTGGTATTGGTAGAGAGATGCTAAGAGTGAGATTTGGTGTCTGGAGAGGAAGTCCATTGCTGCTGGTGTTGGTACAGAGATGCTAAGAGTGAGATTTGGTGTCTGGAGAAGGAAGTCCATTGCTGCTGGTGTTGGTACAGAGATGCTAAGAGTGAGATCTGGAGAAGTCCATTGCTGCTGGTGTTGGTAGAGAGATGCTAAGAGTGAGATCTGGAGAAGTCCATTGCTGCTGGTATTGGTAGAGATGCTAGAAGGGAGATTTGGTTTGTCTGGTAGAAGTTCATTGCTGCTGGTTTGGTAGAGAGATTCTAAAGATGTGAAATCTGGTGTTGGAGAATGGAATGTCCACTGCTGCTGGTGTTGGTAGAGAGATGCTAAGAGTGAATCTGGAGAAGTCACTGCTGCTGGTGTTAGTAGAGAGATGCTAAGAGTGAGATTCCGATTCTGGAGAAGTCCATTGTTGCTGGTCTTGGTAGAGAGATGCTAAGAATAGATTTGGTGTCTGAGAAGTCCATAGCTGACAGAGATATAAACAAATGTTGTGTGAACCTTGTCAAATGCCTTGCTGTAAACGGTAGCAGTCATCTGGGCTTTTTGTTCAGTGTTCTTGATTTTCTCTGTGGGTTTTTGTCTTACAGTTGGTATCTCTGTTGTTCCTCTGTTCTTTATAACCTGCCTGGCAGTCTGAGAGCTGTTCCTCCTCTTTGATTTTGTTTGATAGTGTATCTGATAAGGGGTGATGTAGGAATAGAGAATGAGGGTTGAGTGGGGTGTGTGTTTGTGTGCGTGTGCACATGGGGGTGTGTGCACATGGGGTGTGTGCACATGTGTGTGTGTGTGTGTGTGTGTGTGTGTGTGTACTCTCATATGTGTGCGCATGTGTGTTTGTGTGTGTGCTTGCATGCATGTGTGTGTGTGTTTGCATGCATGTGTGTGTGTTTGCATGCATGTGTGTGCATGTATGCGTGCGTGTGTGTGTACACAGAAAAAGCTATTCCACAGGCTGATCCATGCAATGGTATATCAGTTGTCTTTGTCAACAATGTATGCTGCTGTAAAACCAGCATGAAAAGTTAAAAGAGTTGCTTCTTGTTGTTGTTTTCTTCAATTTAACGTCTGTTCACTCTTAGTGATATTAGACAAGAGAAGTGGAAAGTGTAATGGAAGTTATGGAAGTGAGTGTAAGGGGTGAAAAGAGAAAACATTATAAGATAGCATTAATGGTGGTATTTTTGTACGCTTAGATAAAAACAATAATCTTAAAACCAGGAGCAAAATTTAAACTCAACAAAGTAGGAAATTCAATTAACAATAATATTGTAACTACAATAAATGTTCAAGTGGGCTGTGCAGTAAACATCCAACTATGGCAAAGGCTAACTTTGAATTTTCAAATACTTTTTCCAGAGACTGCTCAGAAAATGCAGGCAAAAATGGTTTTACAATTGGGCACTCAAATATGATATCGGACATTTTTGCAAAATTTGGTAAGAAATGCATTTAATTTCATTCTAAAATATAATGAACTAACCCTTCTTACAGTTAGAAAACTTAAATCTTTTTGAAAAGGATCCATATTGCAAGAAATATGGGCAGTAGTTAGACGAGTCTTTAAAGACCGGCCCTTGAATTGACCAGATTCTTTTAACTTACCCCATGATGTCTGCTCTAATATACGGTATCTCTCTTGTATAGATAAGGGAACATGCAGTTCTATCAATCCCATTTCATGTCTTGCCCCCTTTTTTGCAACTCTGTCAGCCCGCTTGTTTGAAAAAATTCCAACGTGAGAAGGTATCCAACAAAATGAAACAGGAATACCTCTTAAACTTAGGAGGTGTATGACATGGTTAATTTGAAAAATAGTTGTGGAAACTTAAAATTTGGGGATATCAGAGCATACAGTACCGACTTCGAGTCAACACAAAGATCTGAAAGAAAAACATGGAACACTCAAGAAGTTCAGCTGTAAATATTGAACGTTGTTTACCAAGATAATACGATTTTTCTATTTTAAGTGCTGGTATGACGAATGCAGAGCCTGTGTCATGATTTTCTAAAACTGATCCATCTGTATAAACTTGTAAGTAGTCAGAATAATTATTTTCAATATGGGACCGGACATCTGCAACCATGACGTTTTGATTTTCGTTGCTTGAGTGTGTTATGTGTGACTGTTTTTTTTGTTTTTTTTTAGTGGAAAGCGCAATCAACAAAGGGTTACATGCTGTCAGAGTTACAGTTCTGTGTGTGAGCATTTTGTGTGTGTGTGTGTGTGTGTGTGTGTGTGTGTGTGGTGTGCGCGTGCGCGTGTGCGTGTGTGTGTGGTGTGTTGTCGTGTGTGTGTGTGTGGCGTGTGTGTGTGTGTGGTGGTGTGTGTGTGTGGTGTGTGTGGTTCCCTGCCATGAAAAATCTTGATATAAGATTCTTCCCATTACCATTGTCATTTAAAAAAATTTTTTTTTAATCTTTTTTATATACAGTTTTGGAGGTAATGACTGAGAAAGATTATGGTATGAAAAATGTAGATAGAAAAACAAGCGTTCTATGTTTTTTTAATGGAAAATAAAAGAGAAATCTGAATATTACCCAGAACTTTAAAGATTTATTTACCACTACATTACATGCCCAATTAGAAAATACAGTTTATCCAAAATTTTGCCTGACACTATAAAGAGAAATTTTTGGCCAAGGTATGCTAGATAAACCGCAAAAAGAGTAAGAATATTTTTTATGGAAAATAAAAGAGAATCTGAATATTACCCAGAACTTTAAAGATTTATTTACCACTACATTACATGCCCAATTAGAAAATACAGTTTATCCAAAATTTTGCTGACACTAAAAGAGAATTTTTGGCCGAGGTATGCAAGATAAACCGCAAAAAGAGTAAGAATATACTCTTTGGAGATCTGCCATCACCAATTTGATCAAATGCACACGCATATATTTCTATATATTGCATGATATTTTTCTGGCCCTGCTGTTTTGGCCATGTCCCCTCCAGCCTCACTCGGATCTTGTCTTCACCACCTCTTCCCTCTTCCCCTACCGCCCACACCACCCATCTCCCTATTGCCTGCTGCCCATGGCCTTGACTGACTTTAGCCCTTGCTAGAAGTGTGAGTGGACTCACCAGACATGAGAACAACATATGTTAAAGGTCACTTGGGAGTACAACGTACGTGTAGAAGTCTCTTTAAAGTACAAGGTACCTGTAGAGGTCTCTTTAAAGTACAAGGTACCTGTAGAGGTCTCTTAGGAGTACAACGTACGAGGAGAAGTCTCTTTAAAGTACAACGTACGAGGAGAAGTCTCTTTAAGTACAACGTACCTGTAGAGGTCTCTTAAGTACAATGTACGTGTAGAGGTCTCTTGCGAGTACAACGTACGAGGAGAAGTCTCTTGCAAGTACAACGTACGAGGAGGTCTCTTGCGAGTACAACGTACGAGGAGAGATTTCTTGGGAGTACAATGTACGAGGAGAGATTTCTTGGGAGTACAATGTACGAGGTGAGATTTCTTGGGAGTACAATGTACGAGGAGAGATTTCTTGGGAGTACAATGTACGTTGAGAGATTTCTTGGGAGTACAACATACGAGGAGAGATTTCTTGAGAGTACAACGTACGAGGAGAGATTTTTTGGAGAACAATGTACGAAGAGAGATTTCTTGGGAGTACAATGTTCAAGGAGAGATTTCTTGGGAGTACAACATGTGTGTAGAGGTCTTTTAAAAGTACAATATAAATATGTAGATCTTTTTAAAGTGTACACCATACAGAGATAGAGATTTGATCAGGTATAGAAAAGATATCAGCCCCCTTTCTTTTCAAACTTTTTTCATTTTTTTTTACATATATAGTTTGGGGTTAATATGTAAGATTTAGAAAAGATTATAAAAAAAAAGTATGGGTGGGTGAAAGCAGCTGTGTTTGTATGTGAGATAAACTGGAGATGAAGGAATCAACATTTAGTATGGGGTTTTATGGTACGAAATACGTTCTTTAAATGTACGAGTTATTTACCACAGTTTTAGACATGTTACGTATTTTGTGTATGTTTAGTACTGTGCCTTTTTTTGTTATTGTTACCAATCTAATGGCTTGTGATGGCCTTTGGTATGGGCATGTATGTCATTACAGTGCTTTGTGTGGGTGGCCGATATGTGTTCTGATCTTTCATTGGTGTTGGGAGATCATCCATTGTTTACACCAAAATGTATATGTTATGAAAAATGGGTGGGAAAATTTATTCTTGTGTACCTCTGTGTGTGTGTGTGATATGGGGGGGGGGGGGGGGGGGTATGATTTTTTATCAAATTGTGAGTTTGGTTTGGTTCAGGGGTTGGGGTTTTTTGGTTGGGTGGGAAGGGGTGGTGGTGCTGGGATTGTTTATGAGAGTGTGGGGAACAAGCAAATGGGGATTGTGTTTGCAGTATTGGGTCATATTGATACCGAAAACTGGATGCTTGAAAAGTGTAAGTTATCCATATTACTTTTGGATTTCTGATAGTATTGTGTGTGTATAGAATACTGGATTATTTTTCATTTTTATATATACTTTTTTTTTGAGGGGGGAGGTTTTGTTTTGTTTGTTTTTTAATCTGATTCAATAGAAAATAAACCTGTAATTATGGTATGGACAGAAAGGATATTTCATTGAGTTGGTGGCAAATTTTGTACTGAAGGTTTGATATGTTTACACTTTCACCATTCATTATTTTTCATTTTTAATTTGTGTGCCTGTGAATACTTTGATCTTTTGTTTTTGTTTTATTTAC
Source organism: Stramonita haemastoma (assembly GCA_030674155.1). Lineage (NCBI taxonomy): Eukaryota > Metazoa > Mollusca > Gastropoda > Neogastropoda > Muricidae > Stramonita > Stramonita haemastoma. Next base: position 18,403,148 of record CM060336.1, read on the forward strand.
TCATGTGAATTACATAAATTGGGATGTGCGATGGCCTTTGGTATGGGCAAAAGTGTCATTTGAGTTGGTGGCAAATCTGTGTACTGGTCTTGCACTGGTTGGGAGATCATTGCAGATTTTACACCAACACTAGTATGATAAGAACAATTTTGTTTGAAAGATACATGATATATAGAATTTTGTGTTAAGGATAGTGGTGTGCAAAGATTGAGAGAGAGTGTTCGTGTGTGTGTGCACGTGTTTGAGTGTGTGTGCACGTGTTTGTGTGTGTGTGTGCGCATGTTTGTGTGTGTGTATATATGTGCATTTATTTATTTATAAATTTTATATCAAGGATAATGGAATAAGCACTTATGAGCTTTTTTACATCCAGTCCCTGTGTGTATGCACTGTGTGTGTGTGTGTGTGAGAGAGTTGATAGTCTTGGAACAATATTTGTTGTCAGGACATGACATTTTTGTTTGCTTGTTTTTTTGTTGTTTCTTTTTATGGCTGAATGTTTTGATTGTGTTATCTTTTTATGGCTGTATTATCTTTTTATAGCTGTATATTGGGATACAGTTACATTATGTTCCTGCAAGTTTGTTTTCTTTGGTCTCTCTGCTCTTAAGATTTGTTTGATTTGTTGATTCAGATTTGTTTGGTTTTTTGATTCTAAGAATCATTGTTGTGAAGTACGTGTTTCCTTTTTGTGGGTGTTTTCTTTCTATATTCATTAAAAAAAATTTCTAATGTGTGTGCCTGTGGAATATTGTATTTTTTTTGTTTCGTCTACTCAAATGTGCTGAAGTGTCAAACAAATAACTCAGAACATTAATTTTACAAGCTTAGCTGTCAGAATGGTGTTTTTGTTTATTGTTTTGGTGGCAGATCTGTGCACTGATCTTCTGCTGGTTGGCAGATCATTGCAGATTTGACACCATGTGTGTATTAAAAGAAAGAGTGAAGATTTATGGTGTATCTTTTCAAGCATAGCGGTATGTGTGCCTGTGCCTCTGTGTGTGTGTGTGTGTGTGTGTCTGTGTGTGTGTGTGTGGATATTTTTTGGTGGGGGGAATAAATGTTTGAGTTTCTTACTGTTGTATTATATATGTGAAGTTTTGTGTTTTTATGTTTGGTGGGGAGGGGTTGGGATGTTCATGTGAACATGCAAGGGGTTAATTTGCTAGAATGGAATCCCTGTGTGTGTGTAGAATTGAGTCATATTGGTGGGTTTTTTTAACGCATGACATGTTTAATGCATTTGAAATTCTCTGGATATGTTTTTGTGTGTGTTGAATAATGCATCATTTGTTTTTTATATTATGAAATGTGGGAACACACAAATCAGGACCTTTGGTATGGGCAGAAAAGTCATTAGTTTGTGTTGGTGGCAAATCTGTACTGATCTTTCACTGGTGAACAGATCATTACAGATTTTACACCAACACTGGTATCTTATAAAATAAAAAAAAAAAAGAAAAAAAAAAGAAGAAAAAAAGATTTTTGCTGTTTTTGTTTCAAGTATAGTGGTGCATGGAGATGGGAGGGGGATGTTGATCATTTTTGAGAGAGGGATTCTTTTGATATTTTTTGTTTTGGGATGGAGAGGGGATGTTGAACATTTTTTAGATTGTTATTGTCTTTTGGGAGGGGATGTTTTGTGAGTATGAGAAGGGGGCTGGCAAGAAAGGAATGTGTGTGTTCATGTGTGTGTGTGTGTGTGTGTGCGCGCGCGCGCATTTGTGTGTGTGTGTGAGCGTTTGTGTGTGTGTGTGAGCGTTTGTGTGTGTGTGAGCGTTTGTGTGTGTGTGTGAGCGTTTGTGTGTGTGTGTCTGTGTGTCTGTGTGAGCGTTTGTGTGTGTGTGTATATGTATGTGTGTGTGGAGCATGTGTTTGTGTGTGTGTGTGTGTGTGAGCGTTTGTGTGTGTATGTGTCTGTGTGTATGTGTCTGTGTCTCTGTGTGTGTCTGTGTGTGTGTGTTTGTGTGTGTGTGTGTGTGTGTGTGTGTGCATTTGTGTGTGTGTGTGCGTTTGTGTGTGAGTATAGTGTAGGGCCATTATGGTACTGCAGTTTTTGGTTGTTTGACATGTGTTTTGATTTATTTAAATTAAATAGGAATTGGGATATATATATATGAGTGTGTGTGTGTGTAATTAATCTTAAGTGTGAATGGTTGCATGTGTGCGAATGATTTGAATGCATGTGCTTAGATTTGTGTGCTTTACAAGATTTAGTGCTATATGATTTCCATATTGTTTGGATATATCAAAGAATTCACCAATTAAAAAAAAAAAGTTTTTTTGTTGGGTTTTGTATTGGGTTTTTACCCAAAAAAATTTTTTAACATCTGATGAAATGTGGAATGCATATATTGGGATGTGCGATGGCCTTTGGTATGGGCAAAAGTGTCATTGGAGTTGATGGCAAATCTGTGTACTGGTCTTGCACTGGTTGGGAGATCATTGCAGATTTTACACCAAACCTAGTATGATAAGAACAGTTTTGTTTGAAAGCTTCATAATATAGAATTTGTGTCAAGGATAGTGGTGTGTAAAGATAGAGAGAGAGATTTTGTGTGTGTGTGTGTGTGTGTGTGTGTGTGTGTGTGTGTGTGTGTGTGTGTGTATGTGTGTGTGTGTAGTGAAGGGCCATTACAGTACTGCAGTTTGTGGTTGTTTAACATATGTTTTGATTTATTTAAATCAGAATTGGATATATGACTGTGTGTGTGTGTGTGTAAATGTATGATTTAATTGTGAATAGTTGCATATGTATGGGTGATTTGAATGCAAGCTCTTTGATTTGTGTGCTTTACAAGATTCAGCGCTATATAAATTACATGTGGTTAGTATCATGATTATGTTGAAGAATGCACCAATTTTTAAAATTATTTTTTATGCATTTTCTGAAATGTGGAATACATAAATGGGGATGTGGTGGCCTGTGGTATGGGCAAAAGAGTCATTTGTGTTGGTGGCAAATCTGTGTACTGGTCTTGCACTGGTTGGAAGATCATTGCAGATTTTACACCAACACTAGTATGTTAAGAACTGTTTTGTTTGAAAGATACATGATATAGAAATTGTGTTAAGGATAGTGGTGTGCAAAATTGAGTGTTTTTGTGTGTGTGTGTGTGTGTGGGGGGGGGGGGGGGGGGGGGGGGGGGTCAGAGGGAGAGAGTTTATAGTCTTGGAATTATGGAAATGTAGCTAAAAAAAAGTATACTTGATAGACGTATGTGGTGTGTATTGAGAGGGGGGGGGGGGGGGGGGGTGGGAGGGGGGAGGCTGTATGAGATTTATGAAATGTGGAAGAGAGGTTTTGCTCTATTTCAGAGATTTGTTTTTATGTTTTGTTTTTTGTGGGGGAGGGGATGGTGGTGCTAGGATTGTTTGAGTGTGTGAGGAAGTAGCAAATGAGGATTGTGTCTGTAGTATTGGGTCATATTGATACCGAAAACTGTATGCTTGAAATGTGTAAGTTATCCATATTAGTTTTGGATTTCTGATAATTTTGTATGTGTATAGAATTCTGGATTATTTTTTGTTTGTTTTTTTTTTTTGGGGGGGGGGGGGGGGGGGAGGGTTTTTTTTTTTTTTTTAATCTGATTTAATAGAAAATAAACCTGTAATTATGGTATGGACAGAAAGGATATTTCTTTGAGTTTGTGGCAAATTTTGTACTGAAGGTTTGATATGTTTACACTTTCAACATTCATTTTTATTTCTAATTTGTGTGCCTGTGGAATACCTTGATCTTTTATTTTTGTTTTATTTACTCATATGTCGACTACATAAATTGGGATGTGGGTTGGCCTTTGGTATGGGCAAAAGTGTCATTTGTGTTGGTGGCAAATCTGTGTACTGGTCTTGCACTGGTTGGGAGATCATTGCAGATTTTACACCAACACTAGTATGATAGGAACAGTTTTGTTTGAAAGATACACAATATAGAATTTGTGTTAAGGATAGTGGTATGCAAAGATAGATAGATAGAGGAGAGAGAGAGAGAGAGAGAGAGAGAGAGAGAGAGAGAGATGTGTGTGTGTGTGTGTCTTGGTGAGAGTTTACAGTCTTGGTAGCATAAAAATGTAAAAAAAATGAATTAAAATAAAAAGTATAGTTATTCACCTATGTGGTACATGGTGTGTATGAGAGGGGGGGGGGGGGGGGGGGGGGGGGGCTGAGTTTATAAGATTGTGGAAGAGAGATTTTGCTTTTGCTCAGTTTTTTTGTTTTTTTTTTGGGGGGGGGGGGGGGGGGGGATGTTGGTGATGGGATTGTTTATGAGAGTGTGGGAACTAGCAAATGAGAATTATGTTTGAAGTGTTGGGTCATATTGATACCGAAAACTGTGTGCTTGAAATGTGTGAGTTGTTCAAATTTGTTTTTGGAATTCTGATAATATTGTGTGTATAGAATACTAGATTTTTTTTTATTTGGGAGGGGGATTTTTTTTTTCCAAATCTGATTCAATACAAAATAAACAAATTGAATGTGTAATTGCCTTTTGTTATGGACAAAAAGGACATTTTTTGAGTTGGTGGCAAATTTTGCACTGACCTTCCACCTGATATGATTACACTTTAATATTCATTATCTTTTATTTCTAATTTGTGTGCCTGTGGAAGACTCTGATCTTTTTTGGTTTTGTTTACTTAAATGTAGAATACTGTGATCTTTTTTTTTTGTTAACTCAAATATGGAATTCTGTGACCTTTTTTTTGTTTACTCAAATGTGAAATACTGTGATTTTTTGTTGTTGTTAAATATGGAAATCTGTGACCTTTTTTTTTGTTTACTCATATGTGGAATTATAAATTGAGAAGTGCAATGGCCTTTGGTATGGGCAAAAAGTCATTTGTGTTGGTGGCAAATCTGTGTACTGGTGTTGCACTGGTTGGAAGATCATTGCAGATTTTCACCAACACTAGTATGTTAAGTACAGTATTTGTTTGATAGATATTTGTTAAGGAGAGTAGTGTGTAAAGATTGAGAGGGAGAATGTGTGTGGTGTGCTGCGTGTGTGTGTGTTGTAAGGATATGGAGGGGGGGGGGGAATGTGTGTGTGTGATGTGGATTTTTTTTTTGGGGGGGGGGGGGGGGGGGGGGAGATGTGTGTGTGTTGTGGGGATTTTTTTTTTTTTTTTGGGGGGGGGGGGGGGAGATAAATTTTAAGTTTCTTGTTGTTTTCTTAAGGTGTAGATTAGTGTTTTCATTTTTGGTGGAGAGTAAGTATGCAAGTGTTTAATTTGCTGAAAAGGAATCCCTGTGTGTGTGTACTATGGAGTCATATTGGTGATAATTTTTTTTTTTTTAACATAACATGTTTAATGCATTTGAATTTGTTCCGGACATTTGTTTTTTGTGTGTTGAATGTAAATGCATCATTTTTTAAATTATGAAATGTGGAAACAACACAAATGAAGACCTGCAATGGCCTCTTTGTATGGGGTGAAGTGTGATTAGTTTGTGTGTTGGTGGCAAATCTGTATTGATTTTTCACTGGTTGGCAGATTATTACAGATTTTACACCTACACTGGTATCTTATAAAAAAAAAAAGATTGTAGGGAAACATTTTTGAGACTTTTTGATTTTTTCTTGGGGGGGAATTTTTGGTAGAGAGGGGTGGCAAATGGATCTTGTGTGTGTTTTTCTTTCATAGGATGGGAGGGGGAATGTTGAACATTTTTGAAAGATTCTTTTTGATTTTTTTCTTTTGGGAGGGGATGTTTTGAGTATGAGAAGGGGGCTGGCAAGAAAGGAATCTCTGTGTGTTGTGTGTGTGTACATGCATGCGTGTGTGTTGTGTACATGCATGCGTGTGTGTGTGCGTGCGTGTGTGTGTGCATGTGCGTTTGTGTATGTGCGTGTGTGTGTGGTGTAGGACCATTACGATACTGCAGTATTTGGTTTGAGATGTGTTTTGATTTGTTATCTAAATCAGAGTTCATTAGATGTTTGACTGTGTTTAAAGTGGTGTGTGTGGTGGTGTGTGTGTGATGTCGTGTGTGTTGTGGTGTGTGTGTGGTGTAACATTTCATTATATTGTTAGATTGTGATTTTATTACAGGTTCTGATGTAGTGTGTTTGGGGTGTGTTGTGTGTGTAATTTATTAATCTGAATTGTGAATGGTTGCATATGCGCGAATGATTTGAATGCAAGCGCTTCGATTTGTGTGCTTTACAAGATTTAGCACTATATAATTTCTATATTATTATTATGGTTATGTCAAAGAATACACCAGAATTTTTTTTTTAAATCTGATGAATTGTGGAAAACATAAATTGTGATCTGCGATGGCCTGTGGTATGGGCAAAAGTGTCATTTGAGTTGGTGGCAAATCGTGTTGTCTGCACTGGTTGGAGATCATTGCGATTTACACAACACTGGTATGTTATGAAGATTTGTTTGAAGATACTATGTAGGATTGGTAAGATGTGGTGTGTAAAGATTGAGAGAGGTGTTCACTTTGTGTGTGTGTGCCTGCGCGCGCGGTGTGTGTCCATGTGTGCTTGTGTGTGTTCATGTGCGTGCAGGTGTGTGTTCATGTGCGTGCAGGTGTGTGTTCATGTGCGTGTGTGTGTGTGTTCATGTGTTTGTGTGTGTGTGTGTGTGTGTGTGTGTATGTATGTGTGTGTGCATGAGAGAGAGAGTTTATAAATAGTCTTGGAACCATATTTATTGCCAGGATGTAACATTTGTGTTTGCCGGTTTTTTTGGTTTTGTTTCCTTTTGTTTTTGGTGATCTTTTAATTTTGTAACATCTTTTTTGTTTATTGGGGTCGGGTTACATATTTTTTGTAAGTTCTTTTTGTTTGGTTTATCCTTTCAAAGAATCATTGTTCTAGATTGTGGTTCTTTTTTGTGAGTTTTTATGAGTATTGAGCAGTTTCTGGGTTTTGAAATTTTTTTTTTTCATAATAATTGCTTGTGTAGGAATGTTCATATTTGGGTATGTGAGCATGTATATTTCTGTGTTAAAAAAAGTTTACTGTATTTTAATGACTTGCGTTTAATTATAATTGAAATATGTTTCTAAGTAGATTGGGCTTTTTTGTTTTGATGTTCATGTTTTGGTATGTGAGCATGTATATTTCTGTGTTAAAAAAGATTACTGTATTTTGATGACTTGCGTTTAATTATAATTGAGATATGTTTCTAAGTAGATTGGCTTTTTTCGTTTTGCTTAAATTGTTTTTTTTTTAATTACTGTTGAAATATTCATTCTTTTGTAACGGTTTTTGTTTTGCTTAAATTAAATAAATAAATTACTGTTGAAATATTCATTCTTTTGTAACATATACAATAACCTCTTTAAAAAAAAACATGTTTTAAATATGTGATCTGTACACAAAGATTAATGCTGCGCTTCAATGTTCATGATATTACACCTGCAATGTTATTTAAAAAAATAAAACTTTGCTTTCTTGTACAATTTGTGTGTGTGTGTGTTATTGTGTGTGTGTGTGTGTTTTTCATCTGTTCACTGTTGGTGATATGCGAAGGAAAAGTGTTAAGAAGTTAAAGGAAGAAGGGACAGAGGGTGTGCGGGTGCAAGAACAAAGATTAAGAAGACAGCTTGTATGTTGGTATTTACATGCATGTAGAAAGAAAATGTCAAGAAAGAAAGAAAAGGAAACAAATACAGTTGCATGCAGGAAAAAGAAAAAAAATGGGTAGGCGCTGCACTTGTGGCAATGCGCCTCTCCGGGGAGAGCAGCCCGAATTTCACGCAGAGAAATCTGCTGTGACTTAATTTGGTACAAAGTATCAAGAAGAAAACCCCATTAAATTAATTTTTGACATGAGCAAAATTTAAACCCAAACACAAAAAGTTAACTTGGAGCAATGAAAGTGGAACTACAAGTATTCCAGTGGACTGTGCGTGTTCATTGAATATCTGTTGTGATAGTGTGTATGTAGTGGGGGGGGGGTGTGTGTGTGTGGTTTCTGCTCTGCATAAATAATTTCTTAACGTGCCTTTTCACAGGTGATTTTAGACAACCCCATCCCTTCCCCAACACGCACGCACACACACTCACACCCATGCATGCACATTTCATTAAAATTTACAACTTACCAACTGGGAATTATATACATTTTCTGTCTGGGGGAAGGGATAGCCTGGTGGTTTGAGCCTACTAATGTAGATGTTCTGTGAGCCTTCACACTTGGGATGTCAGTTTATGGTATCATCTGAAGGACTTTCTACGAATGTCAATTCCCACAGGAAAATATCTTCTTGAACGAGATTCGAACCTGGGTCAGCAAAATCATGAGTGCATCACTCTACCAGCTATCCCCCCCCCCCCACCCCCTGCTTGAGTGAAAAAAGCTTGCTAGGGAGAGCTGAAACTGCAAAGAGTGAGGAAGCTGGTAGCAATGTCTTCAGAGGTACGGATTGCTAGTCTGCAGGATAGGTGATGGGAGGTGTTTAGGTGTGGAGATGGGTTAAGGGAGTGCATCAGCATTGGCAACATTCTGCTTGGTCAGGTCATAGTTATGCCCTTGACAAAGGGGATAGAGTAACAAGATTTTTTTCTGTGGCTGAGCACATTAGTTTCAAAATCTTTTCTTCGACTTTATTTTTCTGTTATCTTCAGTCTCGTTTTTTTTTTTTTTTGTTTAGTAAAAAATATATCAATTCTTCTTTGTTATTTTGCGTGTTTTCAACCGTTTCCTCTTCTTTGCGCCACTGTTGTCCTTACCTGTAGAGCATCTTTCTTCTCTTCATATCCCTTAAAAGTTTGGGGTAAAGTTTGTAAATGTGTGTGTGTGTGTGGAAAACGGAAGAAAAAAATAGCGATGCAACCTCACGCAGGATGGTCAAAGGGAAACAACTAATGCATTTTTTCTTTCAAGGGATCTACTTCCCATGGTTTATTTATTTAATCTTTTCTATCGAGGATAATGGGATAAGCACTCCTGTGCTTTTTTACATCCAGTCCCCGTGTGTATGCAGTTTTGTAAATGTCATCTGTTCCCACTGGCCCACGATGGCCTACTCTTACGAAAGCGGAACAGGATTTAACGTTGTGCGCAAGATGTTCTGTGTGCGTTCGCACAAGGGCCTCGGTTTAAAGTCTCATCCGAAATGGTTATCCTTTCTAGCTTGTTCGGTCCCGCAGTTGGTGTCGAGTTGAATTTTCGCACAAACAAAACCAGCCATTGATTTCAAACAAAGAATAAATAAATAAATAAACAAAACAAAGCAGAAGCAAAAATGAAAGAGTAAAAAGAAAGGGAAAATCTGGACACATACACACGTGCGTGCGCGCGCATCCGTCTATTATCACTTATAAGGGGGACGGGATAGCCTAGTGGTCCCGGTCGAGGGGATTTTTTCCACTGGAGTTAACATCAATGCTGACACCACTCCCCAAAGTCTTCGGATGAGACTATAAACCAAGGCCCCGTGTGCGAACGCACCAGAACATGTTGCGCACACGTTAAATCCTGCTCTGCTTTTCGTAAGAGTAGGCCATCGCCTGCCGGTGGGAACAGATGACAGAATTTACAAAACTGCATACACACGGGGACTGGATGTAAAAAAACATATGATTGATTATTCCATTATGCTCGATATAAAGAATAAATAAATAAACTTTGAGCTCGCAATTTGACTACTCGGGTTCGATTCCCGTTCGAGGGGATTTTTCCCTTGGAGTTAACATCAGTGCTGACTCCACTCTCCCCACAAGTCCTTCGGATGAGATTATAAACCGAGGCCCCGTGTGCGAACGCACGCAGAACATCTTGCGCCCACGTTAAATCCTGTTCCGCTTTTCGTAAGAGTAGGCCATTGTGTGCCGGTAGGAACAGATGACAATATTTACACAACTGCATACACTCGGGGACTAGATGTAAAAAAGCACAAGAGTGCTTATCCCATTATCCTCTATATAAAAGAATAAAATAAAGTAAAATCACACACACACACACACACACACACACACACACACACACACACACGGTAGTCCTCCTTCTGCTGATCTTCCTGAAACTTTTAGTGGATTCTTCACTGGTTAAAACTTTCTGACGTTGGTGACATAACTTTATCTGGGGGTTATCACTTCTCCATCAACAGATGAACCCTCCTTATCAGGACCCCTGATAGGCAGGCAGCAATAGCAAACAAAAGAAAAAGAACAATGATAATAATGATGACAAAAACAACAACAATAATGGTAGAATGATGATGATGATGATGATAATAGCAGAAGTAGCAGCAGCAGGAGCAATAGTAGTAGTAGTTAGTAGTAGTAGTAGTAGAAGCAGTAGTAGCAGCAGCAGCAGCAGTAGTAGTAGTAGTAGCAGCAGCAGCAGCAGTAGCAGCAGCAGTAGTAGTGGTAGTGGTAGTAGTACCGGTAGTAGTGGTAGTGGTCGTAGTAGTAGTATTAGGTTTGTTATGAGAAGAACAAGAAATAGAACAATGTAAATCTCTCTCTCTCTCTCTCTCTCTCTCTCTCTCTCTCTCTCTCTCTCTCTCTCTCTCTCTCTCTCTCTCTCTCTCTCTCTCTCTCTCTCTCTCTCTCTCTCTTTGGATAGCCTAGTGGTCAAAACATTGCGCTGGCAATTTGACGACCCAGGTTCGAGTCCGGTCGAGGAGATTTTTCTCCTGGAGTTAACATCAGTGCTGACTCTACTCTCCCCAAAAGTCCTTCGGATGAGGCTTTAAAACCGAGGCCCCGTGTGCGAACGCACGCAGAACATCTTGCGCACACGTTAAATCCTGTTCCGCTTTTCGTAAGAGTAGGCCATCGTGTGCCGGTGGGAACAGATGACATTTACAAAACTGCATACACACGGGGACTGGATGTAAAAAAGCACAAGAGTGCTTATTCCATTATGATTTATCCTCGATATGAAAGAATAAATCAAATCAAAATCAAATATCTCTCTCTCTCTCTCTCTCTCTCTCTCTCTCTCTCTCTCTCTCTCTCTCTCTCTCTCTCTCTCTCTCTCTCTCTCTCTCCTCTCTCTCTCTCTGTCTGTCTGTCTGTCTGTCTGTAAAAACACACACAAAAACAACCCCAAACTATTTGCATTCCATTAGTTACAGGCCCCCAATAATCTTCCACATCCTGTCTATTCATCTTTCAAACTGTCTCTCAAAAAAACTATTGGGTATTCTGTGACCAGAAAACTGAACACAAAAAAAACAAAGCAAACATGAACGAGAAGAAAAAAGACAACAGCATAGAGGACACTGAAGTTGGCATTGGAGTGGACACTAAAATGGACATTGTCCATCGATCCAAGCGCAACAACAGCCCTCTCTGCCCCCCCCCCCCCCCCTCCCCCCAAAAAGGAGGAAAAGATCACCAGGGTTACTGCGGATAACAAGTTGCATTATGCTGACTTCCCCTGTGCATAATGAGTTGTAGGACCACTTCACTGCAGACACTTCTCTGTTTGTCTTTCTTCTCTTTCGAACCGCGAATCGAAAGTTTGCTGCCAGAGTGGTATATCTGCCTTTAAAAAAAAATCGTTTGAGATACACCCCTCTTCATGGGAAGGGGAAAAAGATCAAGTATTTATTAAGATATGCTATGAATTAAAATTTGTTAAAGTCAAGATATCTTCAGGTCCGTTTTGATGATGCAGGATGATGTATGTGTGGTTCATGCTCTGTTTTCTGCCCTCAAAGATGGGGGAAATGTTCGGGTACATAATTATGGAGGGTCGAGGTCTCACTTCTTGTTGCGTTACCTCTAGATAACTGATTTACTCTGTGTGTGTGTGTGTGTGTGTGTGTGTGTGTGTGTGTGTGTGTGTGTGTGTGCGTGCGTGCGTGCGTGCGTGCGTGCGTGTGCGTGTGTGTGTGTGATATAATGGTGGTACTACGGGTATTGTTGTAATAGTAGCGGTGGTGGAAGTGGAGTAGTATGTGTGTGTGCTTGCTTACATGCCTGTGCATGCACGCACGTGTGTGTTCTTACAAACATTGTGTAATGCTTGTGTTGACATGGGAGCATGATATATGTCAGCTTATGTCTGTGTGTGTGCATACGCGTATGCCCTTTACCTACATACTTCACATCCCTACCGCATCACCTCTCGACTATCTCATTGTCACTGTGTCAGTGACAGAGCACACACACACACACACCCATCTCCCTTACACCTCTCCCTCCTGCCACACTACGCCAGACCCATGTCACGAAACTTCTCTTAGATGTCAGAATCTTCAAGAGCTGAAGTGTGAAATTATGGAAGAAGAAGAAGAAAAGAACAAGGATGACAGTGAGGAGGAAAGGAAACAGAAAGATAAATAATTTTTTTAAAAAAAAGAAGAAAGAAAGACACATTGAAAAAAAAACACCCACACATGCAACAGGAAAATAAAATCAACGTAAAAAAGTCAGAGGTCTACATTAACATTGATAAAAAAAAGTGCCGTCGTTAGATGACAAATATAAACAACAAAGCTTTCCTCCTCCCTCCCCCAAGCAAAAAAAAAAAAAAAGAAAAATCAAAGGAACAAAAACAAGAAACCCAAGAAAACAAACGCGGAGAAAACAAATTGCCAAATAAATACAAACAGAAATACAATACAAATTCCTAACAACCCTGGCCTAAAGACATGATCCAACAAGTCTTGAAAATAATCAGTTCAACAAAGACTTGACCTGACTGCTCCCTTCAATTATCAGGAAGTCTTAGGGGCCCTGAATCTTGACTCTTGAAGAGTCTTGCATTGAATTTTTGAACTGTTCAGACAATGTGTCGTAGGCATGTAAACACCTATCAGAACCTGTTGCTCTCAAGACAACATGGTATATGCTGGATATTTATTTATTTATTTAGTTAGTTATTCATTCTTTTATATATCGATGATAATGGAAATAAACACTAATGTACTTTTTTTTACATCCAGTTCTCGTGTCTGTGCAGTTTTGTAAATTCTGTTATCCGTTCCCACCGGCACACGACGGCCTACTCTTACGAAAAGCGGAACAGGATTTAACATGTACGCAAGATGTTCTGCGTGCGCTCGCACACGGGGCCTCGGTTTACTATCTCATCCGAAGGGCTTTTGGGGGGAGTGAAGTCAGTACTGATGTTAACTCTAGGAGAAAAATCCCCTCGAACGGGGATCAAACCCGGATCGTCCAATTGCCAGCGCAATGTTCTAACCACTAGGCTATCTCCTCCCCCGATTGACATACACAGCTGGCCTAATAAATCTGTTACTAAAAAGTGGGTAGGATCACTACATGCACCTGAGATGTTCTGCCTTGAGGTTGCACACGGGACTTTTGGCTTTAGTTCAATTTAAAGACTTTCAGAAGGATGGAGTCAGCACTACTGACTGTGAACTTCCTGGACTAAAGTCTTTTAAAAGGAACAACACTTCAGCATAGACTCAAATCTGCACCCTGGTGATTGTCAGGTCACAGAAACAACGTTTTAACCACCAGAGTACTATCCCCCCAAAAAAAAACCCAAACAAAAACAAAACCAAAACAAAAAACCGCCCCCACTCCAAAAAAGAAAGAAAAAAAACAAAACAAAAAAGCCCAACCCCAAACCCCATAAAGAAGTAAAAACGCAGACAACAAACAAAAAACAAAACTAAAACAACTGCCCCCCCCCCCACAACACACATCCCCCTCACCCTCCCAAAATGCTTTGATCACACATAAGTATGCATTACCTAAGAGTCAAACCTTGCACAGTGACAATAATTGAAAGATTCTTACATAAACAAAATCTCTGCATAGAAATAATATTATCATGAATAGAAAACGAGACATAACAGGCACGTAGGCCTAAGTAGGTAATAGGCTCAGTTAGACTAGAGACAC
>CM060336.1:18426945-18446945 GCA_030674155.1 Stramonita haemastoma
TCGAACTCGGGTCGTCAAATTGCCAGCGCAATGTTATGACCACTAGGTGTGTGTGTGTGTGTGTGTGTGTGTGTGTGTGTGTGTGGTGTGTGTGTGTGTGTGTGTGTGTGTGTGTGTGTGTGTGTGTGTGTGTGTGTGTGTGTGTGTGTGTGTGTGTGTGTGTGTGTGTGTGGCTGTGTGTGGCTGTGTGTGGCTGTGTGTGGCTGTGTGTGTCTCTGTGTGTCTCTGTGTGTCTCTGTGTGTCTGTGTCTGTGTGTATGTGCATACATGTGCGCACGCCAGTGTGTGTATGTGGTGAATGTGTGTGTTTGTGTGCACGTGCGTACATGCGCGCGCGCGTATGTGTGCGTGTGCGTTGTGCGAGCGTGCGCATGAGCATGCGAGTGTGTGTGTGTGTATGTGTGTGTGTGTGTGTGTGTGTGTGTGTGTGTGTGTGTGTGTGTGTGTGTGTGTGTGTGTGTGTGTAGTGTTGTGTGGTGTGTGTGTGTGTGTGTGTGGTGTGTGTGTGTTTAAAACGTTGTGGCATAAAACAGGACTGATTATTTGTTTTTTTTTTGGGGGTCACCTATGCCTGTGCAATTTGGAATAAAAAGAAACACTAACCCCCCCTACACCCCCCCCCCCCTTCCGACAAACAATTGAACAGAAAAAAATCCCGCAAAAAATAAGCAATACCCCCGCCATAAGAAAGAAACCACAGCAATGATAACAGTAGATAAATAAATAAGTATTTACAAAAAAAAAGCAAATAAATCAACGTATAGAGTGATGGATATAATTATAAACAAGCAAATGAAGAATAAACAGAAGCAATCAGTTATGAATGAGAAAAATACAGAATAAAACAAAGCAATCAATCCATAAATAAAATAAGTGAATAGATAGATAGAATGAATAAAGTATGTTTGAAACTGACAAAGAATAAAAGCGTAAGTGATTTTGCCAAACAGCACATCAGTTTTCTTTTTTTCTTTTTCTTTCTTCTCTCTTCCTTAGTCTCTATTATTGTCTGTTCTTAGTTCCTTCTCTTCCCATGTTCCTTTTTATTGATTGATTAATTGATTGATTGATTCATTGATAGCGCATTAATCTATTGTTTGATTTATTGATTGATCATTGATTTATTGATTGGATCATTACTTGATCAGTAATTGAGTGATTGATCATTAATTGATTGATTGATTGATTGATTGATTGATAATTAAAATATTGATTAATTCATTGATTGATCGAGTGATTGATTGATTGAGTGAGTGAGTGAGTGAGTGGGTGAGTCAGTCAGTCAGTCACTCACTCACTCAGTCAGAATGCACGCAGAACATCTTGCGCCCATGTTAAATCCTGTTCCGCTTTTCGAAAGAATAGGGCCATTGTGTGCCGGTGGGAACAGATGACAACATTTGACAAAACCACACACACACGGGGACTGGATGTAAAAAAAAGCACATGAGTGCTTATTCCATTATTCTCGATATAAAAGAGTAATGGAAGACAGGAAAGTCCGTGAGTCAGAAACTCGCTCATTAACTATGAGCTATGGGGGACGGGGTAGCCCAGTGGTCAGAACATTGAGCTCGCAATTTGACGACCCGGGTTCGATTCCCGTTTGAGGAGATTTTTCTCCTGGAGTTAACATCAGTGTTGACTCCACTCTCCCACAAAGTCCTTCGGATGAGACTATAAACTGAGGCCCCGTGTGTGAACGCTAACAGAACATCTTGCACACACGTTAAATCCTGTTCCGCTTTTCGTAAGAGTAGGCCATCGTGTGCCGGTGTGAATAGATGACATTTACAAAACTGCATACGCACGGGCACTGGATGTAAAAAAGCACAGTAGTGCTTATTCCATTATCCTCGATATAAAAGAATAAATAAATAATAAATAAATAAATAAATAAATAAATAAATAAATAAATAAATAAATAAATAAATAAATAAATAAATAAATAAATAAACTATTATCTTCTTGTCCATTGCTTTGACACCTCTGTTTCAACCATAACATTTTCTTCTTTTCTTTCTTTCTTTCTTTCTTTTCTTTCTTTTCTTTCTTCTTTCTTTCTTTCTTTCTTTCTTTTCTTTCTTTCTTTCTTTCTTTCTTTCTTTCTTTCTTTCTTCTTTCTTTCTTTCTTTCTTTCTTTCTGTCTGTCTGTCTGTCTGTCTGTCTGTCTGTCTGTCTTTCTTTCTTTCTTTCTTTCTTTCTTTCTTTCTTTCTTTCCTTTCTTTCTTCTTCTGTTCTGTCTGTCTGTCTGTCTGTCTGTTCTTCGTCTTCTTTCTTTCTTTCTTTTCTTTCTTTCTTTCTTTCTTTCTTTCTTTTCTTTCTTTCTTTTTTCTTTCTTTCTTTCTTTCTTTCTCTTTCTTCTTCTTCTTCTTCATTCTTTCTTTCCTTTTCAACTCTACTCATTTCTTTCTCTGTCTGTCTCTTTTTCACCCCCCTCGCTCCCCCTTCTCTCCTCCTTCACCCCCCCCCCTGTAGCTTGTGTAATAGTCGTTGAAAAGTATAAGTTTTTGTGACATGACCATACTAATTCAGTTCTTTTTTTTCTTTTTTTCTTCTCCAGTTGACAGTTGAAAGGAAGTCTGCATAGTGGTCTGTACTCTAATGATGTTGCACACTTCCTCATTCGTAAATTTTCTCCTGGAGTTAACATCAGTGCCGACTCCACTCTCCCCAAAAGTCCTTCGGATGAGACTTTAAACCGAGGCCCCGTGTGCGAACGCGCGCAGAACATCTTGCGCACACGTTAAATCCTGTTTCGCTTTTCGTAAGAGTAGGCCATCGTGTGCCGGTGGGAACAGATGACAATATTTACAAAAACTGCATACACACGGGGACCGGATGAAAAAAAGCACATGATTGCTTATTCTGTTATCCTCGATATAAAAGAATAAATAAAATAAATAAAAATAAATTCGTGACATGGTCCAGAGTTAGAAGGAGATGCCAAAAACTCTCCCACACAGCCTCTCATTTCGTTTGCTTTAATTCTTCTCGGGGACGAGATAGCTCAGTGGTCAGAACACTCACTTCCCCCCGAGCCAATGTTAAGCAGTTTTGAGCGTGGTTACTAAGTGGATGGGTGACCATTTGCACGCCTTGGTTTTTAGTACAGTCCCCTCAGTTTACCCAGCTAGAAATCTGTACCTGCCCACTTTAGGGTCAGGGAAGGTAAAGCAGCGAGGGAGAGGAGATGGGCGCCGCCCTCAATATGCTGGCCCCTGGATAAGCTACCTCTGGCAACTCGCTCCCACCCACCACATAGGTTATGGGAACACCTTTACCTTTACCACCTTTTAATTATTCTCCGCAGGCCTGCAGTTATTATTATTATCATTATCATCATTATTATTGTTTATTTTTTTTATATCGAGGATAATGAAATAAGCACGCGTGCAGTTTTTTTTACATGCAGTCCCCGTGTGTATGCGGTTTTGTGAATTTTGTCATCTGTTCCCACCGGCACACAATAGCCTACTCTTACAAAAAGCGGTACAAGTTTTAACGTGTGCGCAAGATGTTCTGCGTGCGTTAGCACACGGGGCCTCGGTTTACAGTCTCATCCGAAGTTAAAGTCTGGGAGTTGCATACGTGCAGGAAGATGACCCCCCCACCCCCGCTCCCCAACCCCAAGTTCACGCAGTAATTTCGGTATATAAATTACATCTGTGAAAAATACTCCAAAGGGGAATGAAAAACGTCTGGTCTGTAGTCTGATCTGCAGGCAAAAATCTGCGCCAGGAATTCCCTGGCCATGGCTGAGGCGGTTTCTTCACCAAGGCTTGCTAGTTTGCACTGGTTCAGATTCAGTTCAATGGGTCTTTCATTCCGTTTTTTTGTTTCTTCGTGTTTGTTTCAGATTCTGAGGTTTTTGTTCCTATTGTCCACAGTATTAATTGCATGTATTGGTTTTAAGTTATTTATTTCATGTTTTAAAAAGAGTTTTGTTTCATATTTCGTTCAGTTTTAATTTGTATGTGGTTGTTTTTATTTGGGTTTATTTATTATAACGTTTGGGTTGATGTTTTTCCCTGTTTACTTCTTTTAGATTAAAATATACTTTTT
Organism: Stramonita haemastoma; assembly: GCA_030674155.1. Classification (NCBI taxonomy): domain Eukaryota; kingdom Metazoa; phylum Mollusca; class Gastropoda; order Neogastropoda; family Muricidae; genus Stramonita; species Stramonita haemastoma. The sequence goes on from CM060336.1 coordinate 18,431,011, forward strand.
AACATATGTTCTCCAGTTTAAATTGTATTTAGTTGATTTCCTTCTAATTCATTTATTTTCAACTTTGAAAGTTTTTGTTTTTGTATTGTTCAGTTTTCGTTGTTTTTAGTTGCTTTTTCTGGGGGTTATATCTTTAAGAATGTGATAGTTTTTGTCTTTGCATATTTTTTCAGTCTCTATTGCGTTTGGTTATTTATGTGTATTAGATTTCGAACTTTTTGTTTTATTTAATTCAGTTTAAATTGCCTTTTTTTGCTATTCAGTCATATATTTCAGGTTTTGAAAGAGCTTTGTTTTATATGTTGTTCAATTTCAACTGCACTGAGTTTTGTTTTAATTTTTGTTTGTTTATTTGAGATATTTTGAAAGTTTGTGTTTTCGTATTGTTTCGTTTTAATCGTTTTTTACTTGCTTTAATTTGGGTTTAAATCTATGTTTTTTTAGAACATGATAACTTTTGTTTTGACATTTTCTGTTTCAATTGCATTTAATTGTTTTGTTTGTGTGTAGTCATTTTGGATTTTGAACGTTCTTGTTTTATAATATATTGTTCAATGTCATTTATGTTTAGTTGTTTTAATTTGGTTTATTCAGCTTTCGTATTGACAGATTTTGTTGTATGATTTTTTTTGTTTCTTCTTCTTCGTTGAACGTTCAGACAGCAACTATCGTCCATCTTATTTCAATATTTCAAGATTTAATTCCTTTCACCCCTTTTTGGGCATGGGAGGATAACAATCAAGTTCAACAGGAGAAAAGAAACCTTACAGCAATATACATTCAAAAGTATTATCAATATCAACAGGAACTGAAAAGCAAGAATTCATCGCAAAATAATAAACAAACAATATCAAAGACTCAGGTGACAAAGACAGGTGTTGCTTTGCCCTTAAACACCTGGCAAGTCAGGCCCAGCACATCCAATTTCTGTGTGTGGGAGAAAACTGCTATAATATTAAGTCTTTCTGGGAAAAAAAATGCAAGAGAATTGAATATAAGGCAGAAAATAGACAAAAAGATGGTGACTAGGAGAAAATGAACGAGAGAGAAACAAAGAGAGGGCTAGAAAAGAGGGAATTCTTTGCACAAAATTAAAAAGAAAAAGGGAATAGAATTCATACTGGCAGGCTCTCAAATATCACAATGGAGGAATTTTTGGGTTTCAATCGCTGTTACCTTGGGTTTTTTTTTTATTCGGGTTTAAATTATATTATAGATGTTGGAAGTTTTTGTTTTGCATGTATTAATCAGTTTCTACAGCTTTTAGTTGATTTCATTCGTGTTGCTTTATTTTAAATGTATAAGACTTTTTTTTTCGATAGGCTTTGTTTTCGCCTGGGCTCTTAATGTTTTATTTTATGTTTTTTTTTCAAGTAGTTGTTGTATTGTAATTTGTTTCACAAAATCTGCATTTTAGTATTATCAATAAAGTAACACTTGGACAACACAAACACACACACACACAGCAAGTACAGGATACAATAGCGACAGGCACACATAAACACAAACACACATACACAGCACACATACATCACACAGCAACAGAACATGACAACAACACACACGCACATACAAAACACACACACAACATACACAAATACACACACACACAAGTACACACAAACAAATATCACATACACAAGCACACACATATACACACAACCACAACACACACACAAAACACAACACACAAATGCACTCACACAAACACACACAAGACACAACACACAAACACAACACACAGAAACAGACACACAGCACACACACACACACACACACAAACACAACACTACAACACACACAACACACACAACACACACACACACACACACAACACACACACACACACAACCATCTGGAAATACAATTTTGACTTTCACACACACACACACACACACACACAAAACACACACACACACACACACACCACACACACACACACACACACACACACACACACAACACACACACACACACACACACACACACACTCACCACACACACACACACACACACACAACACACACACACACACACACACACACACACACAACACACACACACACACCACACACCACACACACACATCTCCCAATACACACACACACACACCCCCTCCACCCCCTACCTCCACCCCCCACACACAACATCCCCCCCCCACACACACCCCCCCCACCCCTCCCCCCCCTCACACTCCCTCCTACTGATTCCTCCTCCTCCTCCCCCCCCCCCCCCCCCACGACTCATCTGGATCGAAGATACATCACAGCAAAACCAACTGGAATCCTGATCAGCCCTTAAAGTTACGCTGCGGTCAACCGCCTTATTAGGCGAGTTTTCACACGACACTCCCCCCCTCCTCCCCCCTCCCTCTTGCATCTTCCTTCCTTCCTTCCCCTTTTCTCCTCTCTTCCCTTCCTGTTTAATTAATGAACTGTTAGGAAGATCCTTGAGACCTTGCACTTCAATCTTTTAAACAGTGTATCATGTTTAGGTTTGTTTAGGCTATATAAATTCCATGGATGATGATGTGTGATGGTGATGGTGATGGTGATGATGATGATGATGATGATGATGATGATGATGATGATGATGATGATGATGAATGATGTTTGTCCTGACTGGGTGCGGGGGACAGGTGGTGCCCGGGTTCGATTCCCGTTCGAGGGGACTTTTTCCCATTACAGTGCTGACTCTACTCTCTCCCTAAAAGTCTTTCGGGTGAGACTATAAACCAAGGCCCCGTGTGCGAGCAACGCAGAACTTCTTGCGCACACAGTTAAATCCTGTTCCTCTTTTTGTAAGAGTAGGCCATCGTGTGCCGGGGGAACGGATGATTAGATTTACAAAACTGCATACACATGGGGACTGGATGCAAAAAAAACACATGGGTGCTTATTCCGTTATCCTTGATATAAAAGAAAAAAAGAACAAACGTTATAGCCAGTGGTTAAGAACGTTGACATCAATCCCATGGTGTCCACGACGTCGTGGGTTCGGATCTCGGCGATGGCGTCTGGTGAATCAAGGGTGGGGATTTTATGATCTCTTATGTCAACTTCGAGTGCAGACCTGACCGTGTCTTAATTCCTTTCGTGTATTTACACACATGCAGAAGATTGAAAGTGCACGTTAAAGATCCTGTCATTCATGCTGGCGATTGTGGGTTACGGAACATGGATATAGCCTACCCAGTATAATATATCCTCGAAGATGGAATGCAGCCACTTTCATGGTGGGGAAACAAACCAAAAAACGGTTGCATTCGCAAAATCTCACCAGTGGTGAACCTTAGAGTTCTAGGCGAGGAACAGGGTGGTGGTGGTGGTGGTGGTGGTGGGGGGGGATACCTGGCGGATCCTATCCCTGTCCAGGTAGGAAGATGCATGCTGGGTATGAACTTGCGCATGTCCTCCATGCCATCAGCCATATCTGGCCTGTCATCTACAAAAGGCACATGCGTGCTTATCAAATATTGTGGAAACAAAATGATTTGAATGAAAAAATGATAATGTATAAGTCTCATGGGATTCTAGATTATGCACAAACGTTCTGCAAACGTTTACATGCAGATCTTTGGTGAGTGTTTTTGTGTTCGTCAGATGGATAGGTTTGTCTTTGTGACGAAGGCTGCTATACCTGCAGGCCCTCCCAGTCTCCACAGAGCTTCTTGGCCACTGGGTAATGTGGGTCAGGTCAGATCTTCTCTCAGAGTGCCTCAATAGGGCAAGGACTGCAGCACACGTTCTGATGTCTGGCTGCCTATTGTTGCAAGGGTACTGCTCTGTGTGATCTGTGTGGAGTTTTGTATACATGTGATGGTTTGGAGCGGTTGTGGTCTGGCCTGATCGGATTACAGACCTCCCGTTGTGTCAGCAGGTAGCAGGGGTCTGATATTGTTGGTTGTGTGTTCATCTGTGAATGGTTGCCATGCTTGGTCACTGATTTGTAATGCAGCGATTTGATTTGTTTGCACTTACAAATTTAGCGCTATACAAATTCCATGTATTTTGTTCTTATTGTGGTGTGAGTTGTTGTGTCCACTTGTACTGTCAAACACAAACTTGATACTCGAAATACAGTATTTTATGTAGAAGTATCAGTGTTAAATGCTGAGATTTTATTTCGTTTCTTTACAGATCATGACTTTTTTTTTTTAATCAGAAAAAGGCTGTAAATGAAGAAAGTAATACAGAAAATATGAAAATAGATCGTGTTGTATAGTACATGGGTTTTTTGTTTTGATTATATAAATTATTGATAATCAAATAGAATAAGCGCTTTGATTTGTGTACTCTACATGATTCAGCGCCATATAAATCTCATAATTATTATTATTAATAAAACTTATTGTCAGTCAGATATACTGCAGGCGGTGTGTTTTAAAAGTGAGATCAGATTAAAAAAAATCAAGATTGAAACTAAAGATGATTTACACAGCAGTGTAGGATCACCTGTGGTTGATGGCCTTATGGCGGCTCACTATTCATAGGTCTATATTTGTGCTGGTACTGAGAGTGTCAAAGGCTGAGCGTGAAGCGAGCAGGGGGTGGGATGGGATTAATACATGCCTGTGCCGCAATAGCCCCTTGAACTGATAGAGATGACAAACAAGATTGCAAAGGGAGGGGAGAGGGGAAGGGGGAGGGGTAGTTAGGACGAGACTCTCCCGCCCACTTACACTTTTCATCTCTTTCCACTTCATGTACACGCATATGCATAAACGCACGCGCGCGTGTGCGAACACGCATACATAGAAACACAGACACACAGACACAGACAGACAGACAGACAGACACACACACACACTTACACACATACACACACACACACACGCGCGCGCGCGCGCACACACTCACAGACCCCCCCCACAAAAACACCACACACCCACCAACCCAACCCCCATCCTCCCACTCACCCCTCCCCAACACACACACACCACACAAACACACAACACACACACACACACACACACACACACACACACACACACACACACACACACACACACACAACACACACACACACCACACAAACCACCACACACACACACACACACCACACACCACACCACACACACACCACACACACACAACACACTCACACACACACACACACACACACACACACACACACACACACACACACACACACACACAACACACACACAGAAACACACACTCACAGACCCCCCACTCACCCCCCTCCCCCACCCCCCCCTCACACCCCCACCCACACCCACACCCACACAAACACACACAGAGTATGTTAGCAGCAGAAGGAATGTTTTATTTCACAGCACAGCACAGCATAGTATAGTATGTCAGTCTTTCACTGGAGTCACCACACCAGGCCCCAAGGGCAGGTTCAACGGGACTTGACCCCCAAACCTCTGGTGCTCTCCACAGCTTCAGCATCTCACTTTCTCTTTCCAGGTCCGTACATGTCCATCGCCAGTTCGTTGCTGCGTGAACAAAAAATAGAAAGAAAAATCTATAAAGATGATGATGATACATTCACCATGGATCGCGTGTTAAAGCACTCGTTTTTAAAACAAACAAAAACAAGAGAAGGTTTGTTTCGAAAACTTTTGAAAAATTGTTGCATGCACACGCTAAATTTCGTTTTATTTATTTTTTTATTTTATATCTTATACCCCTTCATGTCACAACAGATTTCTCCTGGGAAAAGAAATCTGTCGGAACTCCCCCCCCCCCCCCCTCCCAAACACACACAATCCACTGTAGAATAAGTGGTGACGTGAGTTCTAGTATTTTGGTTAAGATGATAAATAAAGATCCCGTGTGCAACATGCATTTAACATACCTCGAAAAATCCTACAGCAACACAAACAACAACAACAACAACAAAAAAGTAGCCTAGGTAAGATTCTTAAAAAAACCCGCACACACACAGTATTAGAAAAAAAATCACTACACGCGCAAGAAAGGACACACAAAAATGGATAGTGCTGCATTATTAACATGCACATTTCTCTGGGACATTATCTGAACCCTTCACATGTATGTTTGTCTGTCGTGTTCGACGATGACCTCCAAAACAGCAGAGGAAGCAGCTGCTGTTTTGGAAATAGGGCAGAAATTTGATTATAGTGGAGATGCCTTGCCCACAGTGCATCCCCACTCTCTCGGCCAAGAGGGCATATGAACAGTCAACGTTGGAGATGTTTTTCAAAGGCCAGCAAGCCCCTGGGCTGCAGCACATAAGAACTGTGCAAGTCAATGCTTCCTAGTCAGAGAGTCATAGTCGTATCACTAAAGACTAAGCTGTAAAGTGGAATTCCATGAGTGGGAAAGCCACTGATCATACAGCCTCTCACTTTGCTGTTGCCCACAGTGACATTTAAATGCAAAGATCTTAAAACTGTAGAGTAAAAACACCCTAACCAACCCACCAAAACAAGACAGGCAAACATTCCCCCTACAAGAATCCCTATGAAGTACTCTCCATAAAGGAAAGACGCCCTTAAAGCAAAATAAAATTGAAATAACTAAAACGTAAACACAACTATGTGTTTATACATGTGTTTCGGTACTATGACAAGGAATAATACAAACATAAAAACACAGCAAATGCAGATATGAGAGAGAGAGGAAGAGAGGAGAGAGAGAGAGAGATGAGAGAGAGATGAGAAGAGAGAGAGAGAGAGAGAGAGAGAGAGAGAGAGAGAGAAGAGAAGAGAGAGAGAGAAGAGAGAGAGAGAGAGAGAGAGAGAGAGAGAGAGAGAGAGAGAGAGAGAGAGAGAGAGAGAGAGAGAGAGAGAGAGAGAGAGAGAGAGAGAGAGAGAGAGAGAGAGAGAGAGATGTTTCTCCATAAGCAGACTGCAAATGATCATTCATGACATCACGACAGGAGAAAACAGGAAAAACACAGACATGAAGACAGACAGACAGACAGAAAGAAAGCCAGACAGATAGACGGACAGACAGACAGACAGACAGACAAACAAACAAGCGGTTATTCACCATAAGCAGACTGCAAATAGTCGTTCATGGCATCATGACGAGAGAAGAAGCCCCCATCAGGACGAGTTCGTTTTTTCCTGTCAGACACATTGCACGTACATAATTAAACATCACACATATGATATCACACATCTTATATCACAAATTAACATATCACACACCACACATCACATGTCACACATCACAAATCACATATCACACAGCTCACATCACACATCACATATCACATGTCACACATGCCTGTCACATACACACATCACATTTCACACACCACACATCACACATCACATGTCACACACCACACTTCACATGTCACACACACATATCACGTGTCACACATCACAAAATCACACATCACACATCACACACCACTAATCACACATTACGTATTACACATCACATGTCAACACCCACACATCACATGTCAACAAACATTCACTTATCCCATATTTCCAAATCACATATCACACATCACACACCACACATCACCTCTTCCGCATTCTGTTTATACAACAGCCTGTGGGTTTAGGAAACCGAAATTTTCAACTAAAGAGAACTAAGAAATTTAGAAGAGGAAGAAGTCTGAAGAAAAAAAGAAGAATGTAAAGAAAAGGAAGGAAGAAGGAGGAGAATAATTCTGATAAGAATAAAAAGAATCGAAGAAGAAGAATTCTGAAGAATCGAAGAAGAAATCCGAAGAAGAATTCGAAGAAGAAGAAGAAGAAAGAAGAAGAAGAAGAAGAAGAAGAAAGAAGAAGGAGGAGAAGAAGAAGAGAAGAAGAAGAAGAGGAGGAGGAGGAGGAGGAGGAGGAGGACATGAAGCTAAGGTGAGGAGGAAATATACACTCATACACTTTCGTTTTCTTTTTTTTTACCTGACTTCTTGAAGTTTTTGCATCAAGGCTTCCAAAACACCGAAATATGCCTGCCTGTCTCTCCTGAACTTCTCTGGTCTCTGCAACATACAGCATGGAATGTACTTCTGGACATAATCCTGCCACAATTTGCATAAACAACACAGCGAGAGAGAGAGAGAGAGAGAGAGAGAGAGAGAGAGAGAGAGAGAGAGAGAGAGAGAGAGAGAGAGAGAGAGGAGGGCAAGGCAAGGCAAGGCAAGGCAAGGCAAGGCAAGGCAAGGCAAGGCAAGGCAAATTTCGAGGATAATGAATAAGACACTTGTGTGTTTTTTTTTACATCCAGTCCCCGCCCTTATAAGGGAGAGAGAGAGAGAGAAAGACAGAGACAGAGAGAGGAGAGACAGACACAGAGAGACACAGAGAGAGACAGGGAAACACAGAGACAGAGACAGAGAGAAAGAGGCAGACGGAAGATGAAGAGCATCTCTGAATTGAGACAAATAAGGGACTTCACCTCATCTACAGACCATAACTAATGGATCTTTTACGTTGTCACGCAAGCTGAAGCCACTCGCGCCCTCGGAAATGAAATCAGCAAGCAGGCCACTGCACTGCGCCACCTACACCGGAAGTGATCTCCCCTTCCGTGCCTAGCGCATGCGCTTGGGCGATTCATAATGAGACTTTTGTCATGACGGTTTGTGCAGGTTTTGGGTGGGATGATTTCAGTAAAGTGTGTTGAATGCGGGTAGTTTTTCATTTGTTTCGAAATGGTCAAAAAAATTCATCAGCCCACCTTTGCTGTGATTTTCAAGAATATATTTTTGTGTGTGCTGTCTTTGTTTCTATCAGTCAGTTTATCTGTCTGTTTGTCTGTGTCTGTGTCTGTCTCTGAAGAAGCTGAAGTCTCTGACGCCTCGCTCCCCTTCGACCACACAGGTTATATATGGGACACCTTTACCTTTTCTTTGGTGATCAGGTGATCGCCGCGATACTGCTGCTGTCAAAAAGTCCACTTTGGTTTGAAACATCCACACAGGGCGGCGGCTACTCCTTTGTTTTCATTCATATAATCCTTTTCCAGTGTTTGTCAGAACCGAGAGATGCAGACAGGTACCTGCTGTGTTGGCGCGTGAATTCTGTATATATTCTCAAAATTTGTAAACCTGCAGAATGAATGATGTTCAATTGAGTGGTTCGTCAATTACGAACCACACAGTTGAACATCATTAATTCTGCGGGTTTACAATTTCCAAAGGACTATAGCGATTTTCGTTGTGGGTAGAAGCCGGGCAGATCCCCCAGAAACCTTGGTTGTGATAGATAGATTTATTTCAAGCCAATGGTCTTCCAGCCAATATTCTATCTTCTAACTTGCACCATGGCGGCTGGTATTCACTATACACAGGTTTTTTTTTCTGTTATATGATGTCTGTAATGTGGAGTAGCTCAGGGGTGGTGGGTTAAATTTGCATTGCGTTAGTGAGAGAGAGAGAGAGAGGAGAGAGGAGTGAGAGAGAGAGAGAGAGAGAGAGAGAGAGAGAGAGAGGAGAGAGAGAGAGAGAGAGAGAGAGAGAGAGGAGGAGAGAGCAGAGAGAGAAGAGAGAGAGAGAAGAGAGAGGAGAGAGAGAGAGAGAGAGAGAGAGAGAGAGGAGGAGAGAGAGAGAGAGAGAGAGAGAGAGAGAGAGAGAGAGAGAGAGAGAGAGAGAGAGAGAGAGCGAGAGAGAGAGAGCGAGAGAGGGAGAGAGAGAGGAGAGGCGAGAGAGAGCGAGAGAGAGCGAGAGAGCGTTTCAAGTCCTGAATGATGTCATTGTCGTGAGCGCTTTACCTGGAATAAGAAGAAAAAAACAACAAAAAAAGAACCCTCCTTACTCCCAATCTGACCCAAACTAACAAACAAACAAACATAACAACAAACAAAACAATAAAACCCACAAACCGTGTGCAACACACACACACACACAAACATACACAAAACACACAAACACCACAATACACACACAAACACACACACAATACACACACACACACACACACCAACACACTCAACACACTCAAACACAAAACAACACACACACACACACACACAAACACACACACACACACACCCCACACACACACACAAACACACATACACACACGCTACACACACAAACACACACAAACACAACACACAAATACACACACAAACATACACAACCACACACACACACACACACACACACACACACACACACACACACACACACACACACATCACAAAATCACACACACACAAACACACACAACACACACACAAACAAACACACACAAACACACACACACCACAACACACACACACAAACACACACACACAAACACACACAACACACAACAACACACACAACACACACACACACACACACACACACACACACACACACACACACACACACACACACACACCGCGGAAAGAAACCAAACAAACAAAGGCACCCAAACACAAACAAAAGCAAGGCCCATGTGTAAATTTATCAACCGTTTTCTTTTCCTGTAGTAGTTCCTTGTTTTTTCCTTTTGTTTCTCATTTCCCTCCAGATTGTAATCAGACTTAGTGATATCATTTTAAAACGTCCCAGTTTGTTTTGTTGTTTATTTGTTTTATTTTGCTTTGTTTTGTTTTGTTGCATCTTCTTTCAAAGTCTTACTGCTGCAGACGAAGTTTCTGAGGCCACACGATGTGGCAAAGTTCCATTCTCGGTGTTGCAACCCTACTTTCCCCTGACTGTTCCTTTCTTTTTACTTTACGTGCATGCATGCTTGCATACATGCATGCATGCATGCATCCGTCCGTCCATGCATGCATGCATACATACATACATACATGCATAGTGCATACATGCACACATGCATACTTACATACATACATACAACTGTCTAAAATCACTAAATGTGAATAGACGTTACACTGAAGATATCACATACATGCATACGTGCATACAAGCATACATGCATACATGCATATTATACATACATATATACAAACATACATCCACACATGCATGCATGCATATATACATGAAGAAGAAGAAGAAGGAGAAGAAGAAAAGAGAAGAAGAAGAATGCGAAGAAGAAGAATGCGAAGAAGAAGAAGAATGCGGAAGAAGAATGCGAAGAAGAAGAATGCGAAGAAGAAGAATGCGAAGAAGAGAGAATGCGAAGAAGAATGCGAAGAAGAATGCGAAGAAGAAGAAGAATGCGAAGAAGAAGAATGCGAAGAAGAAGAATGCGAAGAAAGAATGCGAAGAAGAAGAAGAAGAAGAATGCGAAGAAGAAGAAGAAGAAGAATGGAGAAGAAGAAGAAGGAAGAAGAAGAAGAAGAAGAAGAAGAAGAAGAAGAAGAAGAAGAAGAAGAAGAAGAAGAAGAAGAATGCGAGAAGAAGAAGAATGCGAAGAAGAAGAAGATGCGAGAAGAAGAAGAATGCGAAAGAAGAAGAAGAAGAAGAAGAAGAAGAGAGAAGAAGAAGAAGAAGAAGAGAAGAAGAAGAAGAAGAAGAAGAAGAATGAAGAAGAGATGAGAAGAAGAAGAGATTAGAAGAAGAAGAATCGATGCCTAGTAGACTGATTGGATGGTCACCTGCCAGTCCATTATCGCTATCGATGTGTGTCCTTGACCAGAGGGGAACAAGTATTGACACTCAGCCATAAAAACATGCATATCACCCCCCCCCCCCCCTTAACGACAGCAGAAATGACAGCAGTGCTGTTCATATTGTATCACATGATGAAGAAAGACAAGAATCTTTCTGTAAGACTAGAACCTTTCTGTGAGACTAGAATCTTTCTGTAAGACTAGAATCTTTCTGTAAGACTAGAAACCTTTCTGTGAGACTAGAATCTTTCTGTGAGACTAGAATCTTTCTGTAAGACTAGAATCTTTCTGTGAGACTTAGAATCTTTCTGTAAGACTAGAATCTTTCTGTGAGACTAGAATCTTTCTGTGAGACTTAGAATCTTTCTGTAAGACTAGAATCTTTCTGTGAGACTAGAATCTTTCTGTGAGACTAGAATCTTTCTGTGAGACTAGAATCTTTCTGTACCATAGCAAGATAAGGCTTCCTTCGTGCACTGGTATTATTCATCTTGATAATTATATATCTATATGTATATATTATCTATATATATACATATAATATATATATATATATAATATATATATATATATATATATATATATATACATACATATATATATGCCAGGCATAGATGCTGACCGCCGACCATCAAGGAATAATCTATACCTAGAAAATGAGAAACTAACACAAAAGTATAAATTTGGAGATACAACAAGCAATGAACACAAGTACCAAAAACAACCAAATAATAATCGGTCAATACAAAGCTCTGCCGATCAGGTTTAAGACAAGAAAATTACATTAATGTGGTCACGTAACAAGATCCAATGGTCTCGCAAAACCAATTCCTTGGAGAACTGTTGATCGAATGATATAGTCAGGAAGACACAAAATACAGTGAAAGTTATAACGTTGGTGAATAAATAGCGATATTTGTTTGGAAGAAACCTAGATTTTGACACACATCCGACAAAAATGGAGGACGTTTATGAACGTATCTCTTCAGCGTTGTACCCTAATGACTCCCTGCATTAATAAAGAAACAAAAACAGCAATGAATGCAAAGATGAAGATTGCAAAAACTGCAAAGAAGAAACAGAAGAAAAAGAACTCTGAAGAAAAATTCTGCAGAAGAAGAAGAATGCAAAGAAGAAGAATAATGCAAAGAAGAAGAAGAAGAAGAAGAAGAAGAAGAAGAAGAAGAAGAGAAGAAGAAGAAGAGAAGAAGAAGAAGAAGGAAAAACATCAACAACGACAAACAACAAAAACAACAACAACAACAACAACAACAATAAGAACAAGAACAAGAACAGATACAGGCACTAGCCAGCCAGCTAAACAGACAGACAGACAGACAGACAGACAGACAGACAGACAGACAGACAGACAGACAGACAGACAGACAGATAGATAGATCGAGGACAGAACGATCATATCACACTCACATAGTTTCAGAAGTAGCAGCAGAGACAGATCCTGGTCTGGTGTGGAGACAGAGGAGCAGCAACATGATCAGGTTTATCAGCAGCATTTCTGCAACAACAGCAACAGCAACATAGCAACATTACAGTCAGGTCATGTGGTATTGTTTATGTAGTAGTAGTAGTAGTAGTAGCAGCAGCAGCAGCAGCAGCAGCAGCAGCAGTAGCAGCAATAGTAGTAGTAGTAGTAGTAGTAGTAGTAGTAGTAGTAGTAGTAGTAGTAGTAGTAGTAGTAGTAGTAGTAGTAGTAGCAGTAGTAGTAGTAGCAGCAGCAGCAGCAGCAATAGTAGTAGTAGTAGTAGTAGTAGTAGTAGTAGTAGTAGTAGTAGTAGTAGTAGTAGTAGTATTAGTACAGCATACACAATTAGTCATCTCTATCATACGCAAACTTTATCTACTGCAGAACGTGAAAAATTGAAACATGACTACAAGAATGGAGATCAAAACACACATAAGTCTGTACTTAACTCGACCTGGAAAGTAATAACACTTTCAACATTTAGTTGACCAGGAACCGCCGAGATTTGAACCTGCGACCTGCAGTAACTAGGACTTTAAAGCATTTTCTTCATGCTGTCCACTTGGCCACCTCTTTCAGTGAACTTGCCCAAAGTGGGTGACTAGTAGCCTTGAAGTTGTTACTTTCAGTGATATTTGTCTCAAGTGTAGACCCATACTTTTGACTCTAAAAGTGATGGGTCGTGTTGCACATCTGTCTGAATCGCTAGGAAGTATCAAATAAATGCAGGCCTGTCAGTATTGGAATACATCTGCCTGTTTGGCGAGGTACTTAACAGTAATACAGACACAAACTTCTCATCCAGTGCGTAGTACAAGCTCCCAATGGCTCCTGTAGTGCATGATTATTATAGATGACCTCCATGGAGTTAAGCTGGAGAACACCCGCGACAACAGTAATACAATGTGCTTTCCAAATTTTAAAAGCCAATATTGTTGTTTTTAGTGTAAGCGCCAGAAGCTATGAAAGTCTTGAATGTGGAAGAATATGCTGTTTAGTTTCCAAAAGCTTACGCAGAGTGAGATTTTAAATACTAACTCACTGTCTCAAATACACAAAGCTCGCAATTTGGCTCATATGCTGACTCCAACATTAATATTAAGTCTAAGTAAGCATCTGATTGAATTCTATTCTTAATGCAAATTCAAAGTGCTATTTCTGAATTACCTACACTAAAGTCGTGTCAAGTTTTAAATGCTAATGCCGGATAATCATTAAAATTTTGATATAGGAAAAAAAAACGGAGATTTAAACGCTTTTATCAAATGTCCCCTGAGAAAAAAAATGCTAACACAAAATGTCGCTTAAGTTTTAAAAGCTAACAATGAATACTACTTAAGTCTTAATTGCTGACACTGAATAGAGACCTATAAAGATACAAGTCCATACACTCACTCAATACACCGAAATAAAGTTTTCACAATCACAGGCAAAACGTTGATCCACATACCTACATACAACAGAAACAACCCACAGTGGCCACTATTCGCATCAAAAACCTGAATGGACAAGAACGATAAAAGTGAACTTCATATACACTGCAAGACAATATATCTTGTTTTCCCTCCTGGACGTTCGTGCAGCAAAACTGCATCTTTCAGACGTTAGCCATCTTGGAGATGGCGTGTCACTTATCAGCAAAGTCTTTTGGATTAGTCCTACTGGTATTCTGGTCTCGATGCAAAATCTTGGAGTCAAAGGGTGTGTATGGGTTGGTTCTCTCTCCTGACCAACCAAGACAAAATTCGAGACTACGTAAAACCTCTCCCTCTACCAATCATTTCCTACCATGAAATCCCTAAAGCGACTTACACGGCTTGTCTCGCCAGTACTCAAGCTTCCACAAACACAGAAATAACAGGAAAAGATAAATGGACTTCTCCTGTAAAAGTAAGCCCCCAAAGCCATTTCGCGGACATCTTGTCACTCTCTACTACGAGAAGATAAAAAGTTGGCGTGCAACATGTGACGTCTTGCACCAGACTGTTTGCACTAAAGGGGGCGTAGGGGTTGGGATGGGTGAGGTGGGACTAAGATGGTGTGTGTGTGTGTGTGTGTGTGGGGGGGGGGGGGTTACCTCCCCTCAAGACTTCAAGGTACTGTGCATCCTCTTAAAGAAACTAATAAGAATCAGACGCAATGTACTGTACGCTTCTTTGCGAGTGAGAATGTTCCAAGCGTAGGTACCAGTTTCCCCCCAACTTCGGATATTCCTCCACACGTACAGAGGAAATGCCCCCACAAATTGCAGGAGTCTCTGTTGAAAAGTACAAGCCAGTCTCACAACTTGTGCTTCTTCTGCCTTTGTAGGCAGCACTTGGCTTGACTTGAGGAAGCAGCACGATGTTGAACAAACAGACTGCATTTACTGATGTAATTTTTTTTGGTACAGAAATGTTTTGGAAGACCTATTGTAGAAAGTACAAGGTGCGTGAGGTTAAAAGTTGGAAAGCCCGAGGCACAGTTTTTTTCCTCGTATTTGTGCATTCCTGAAGTTACTATATAGATAAAAATGTGTGAATGGGTTTTGGAAATTTATTGGCTTTTTTTCCCCCCCAAACCTAATCACAGAAAGTGTGAAAAGTAAAGATGTTTATACTATCTACAGAATTTACACAGAGAAACACACACACACACACACACATCCTTCTCTGTCTCTCTATCTCTCAAACAGTGAGAGAGAGAGAGAGAGAGAGAGAGAGAGAGAGAGGAGAGAGAGAGAGGGAGAGAGAGAGAGAGAGAGAGAGAGAGAGGAGGGAAGAGAGAGAGGGAGAGATAGAGAGAGAGAGAGAGAGAAGAGAGAGAGAGAGAGAGAGAGAGAGAGAGAGAGGAGAGAGAGAGAGACAGAGACAGAGACAGAGACAGAGACAGAGACAGAGAGACAGAAAGACAGAAAGACAGATAGACAGAGAAAGACAGAGAGACAGAGAGACAGAGGGAGGAGAGAGAGAGAGAGAGAGAGAGAGAGAGAGAGAGAG
>CM060336.1:18449445-18451930 GCA_030674155.1 Stramonita haemastoma
CAGTTTTGTTTTGTTTTGTTTTGTTTGTTTGCCTATTTTATTTGGCTGCCTCATCCCTGTGACGTTCCTGTCCTGCTGTTCTTACACTGTTCATTTCAACTCTCCTCCCCAGCCATACCCAGATTCGTCATGTTGCGTCCTCAATGTCATAAGTACACCAAGAGTTTATCATCAGTGTCTTCCCTGAGAGCTTATAGCCAGCTCATTTTTGGGTAGGGGACGGTGGATGTCCAAAAAATCCCTAGGGATTGTGAGGTTCCAACCCGCAACCTTCCAGTCCACAACACAAAGCTCTAACCACTGCGCTGTGGCGGTGTGGCTTGTTGTAGATAAGTGTTTGATATAGGCTTATACACAAGACGTTATGCATGCACGATCTCTGTTTATAGTCTCATAGAAGTGACTTACAAAGGAATGAAGTCAGAGCCAACGTTAACAGTATGCATTGTTTATCTAGCACACGTAAAAGAACCCTCGGAATCAAATACGTTGTTCCTGGCAAAAAATGCGGAAACAAATTCACTCTCATATTACAGAAAGAGATCCTCATGTAAATATAAAAGTATGATGAAAAAAATGTGTGTCTGTGCTCTTGTGGCGACGTGTTCTGCCGTGACTGAGTGGAATATAAAACAATGAATAAATCGTCGAAATCAGACGGTTTGCCAACACTTTGAATAAACATGGATATAGGGTACTGTGCCTATAACTATGATATTTAATATCGTTAACCGTCAGCCCGTCACTGTGCCACACATTATTTTTTTTTATCTCCTCTGTAAGTCCACATTGATTTACTTAGTAAGTGGGACTCTTTCGAGAACTCTGCCCAAGACAACTTTCTTGTTGCCATGAGTTCTTCAACATGCCAGAAAAAGTCTCTTACTTATAGAAGCCTGGTTCAAAGACTTATCATCAAAAATGAGTAGGCCTACCATTACTGTTCTGCAAACGTGCTTATGAAGGGAAGACAAATCGTTAGATGATAGATTTCGTTGTAAAAGTTCCTTGATTTAGTTTAATGCTTGTAGAAACACTTATATCTTTCGTTTAAATTGAGAAAAAAAAGATAACTTGGGGTTTTTAAATAAATATGATATCTATCAGACTCTACATTTCTTAATAAATCAGAGGCAAATAAACTATCCAATGAAATGCAGAAACTTCTGAAGACAGAGTATGGTTGTCTATAGGACAAGGTACTACTTGAAAACAACACTACACGCAAACTTCTTCTTCAGTGTGTATCTACAGTCTCACAAAGATTCCCAGGTGGGAGAGTGAGACAGAGCACATGTTCTGGATGATTTCCAGGATGTAAAGGTGGGGAACGCCCAACAACAACAATAACAAGAGAGAGAGAGAGAGTCACAGAGACAGAGACAGGGAGAGAGAGACAGAGACAGAGACAGAGAGACAGACAAAGACAGAGAGAGACAGAGAGAGACAGAGAGAGATACACAGGAAGAGACAGAGAGAGAGAGATAGAGAGATAAACAGAGATACAAAGACAGACAGAAACACAGAAACAGATAGAGACAAAGAGAGAGAGACAGAGACGCAGAGAGAGACAGAGACACATAGAGACAGAGAAACAGAGAGAAAGAGAGACAGACAGAGAGCCGGCCAGTCAGCCAGACTAGACTAGACAGACAAACATAAAGGTTTTGAGTAACTACAAGTGCATTAGAAAAAGCAGAAGAAAAAAAAGATCACGTGCGTGTGTGTATATATGTGTGCGTGCGTGCGTCCGTGTGTGTGTGCGTGTGCGTGTATCTATGTATGTCTATGTGTGTATATATGTCTGTGTGTGTGTGTGGAGTTTGAGTAACTACAAGTGCATTAGAAAAAGCAGAAGAAAAAAAAGATCACATCAACTTTTCTCTGAAAGAAGCTCTCAGTGTCTGAATATATTCTGCTTCAAAGCTGCCAAAGACATACTACACATACGAACCATATGCATGTTCTATGTACATCATAACAACATTCTACCGTATGCATGTTCTATATACATAATAACAACATTCTAGCGTATGCATGTTCTATGTACATAATAACAACATTCTACCGTATACATGTTCTATGTACATAATAACAACATCTACTTACCGAAGATACGATATATCTACCGACCAGGTACCAGAGACCGATTTTTTGTATATTACTGTTTACATACTTCTCTAGTCTTCACATATAAGTAGTCTTTGATGCATCATCGTAGAGAAGAGAGAGAGAGAGAGAGAGAGAGAGAGGAGAGAGAGAGAGAGAGAGAGAGAGAGAGAAGAGAGAGAGAGAGAGAGAGAGAGAGAGAGAGAGAGAGAGAGAGAGAGAGAGAGAGAGAGAGGAGAGAGAGAGAGAGAGAGAGAGAGAGAGAGAGAGAGAGAGAGAGAGAGAGAGAGAGAGAGAGAGAGAGAGAGAGAGGAGAGAGAGAGAGAGAGAGAGAGAGAGAGAGAGAGAAGAGAGAGAGAGAGAGAGAGAGAGAGAG
>CM060336.1:18452030-18459530 GCA_030674155.1 Stramonita haemastoma
CTCTCTCCATTTCCCTCTGTTCTCGACCTTTCTCAGGGTGTCACTCAGCCTGAAGCCCGTCCACTCTCGGACGTTGTTCTCCCATCTCTTTCTCATCAGAACATCTTGCACACATTGAAAAACTGCACCCTCCTTTCATAAGAAGAATAGGCCAGCCAATTATAGCCACTGGGAGTGGGCGACATGTATATATACCCAGAATGCACTAAGAAAAAAAACACCAAACTCGGCGAAGGACGGGGTTCGCCTAGCAAACAAACCCTACCCAAGACACACTGCCAGAATTTAAAAACAAGTTCAGAGCAACAACTCCTTGAGGAGTTAAAAAGTGGTCAATCAAGTTAACTCAAAATTGACTCCTGTTCATAGTTTTTGACACAGTGAGGACACCATAGACTGACTACCCCTTGTCCACTTGGTCCGGTTTGTCTGGCGACCCCCCCCCCCCCCTCACACACACACACACACACACACACACACACACACACACACACACACACACACACACACAACACACACACACACACACCCATCACACACATCACACACACACACACACACACACACACACACACACACACACACACACACACACACACCACACACACACACACACACACACACACACACAACCACACACACACACACACACACACTACACACACACACACACACACACACACACACCACACACACACACACACACACACACACACACACACAACACACACACACACACACACACACACACACACCACACACACACACACACCACACACACACACACACACCACACACCACACACACACACACACACCAAACACACACACACACACTCCTCCCATCCACCTCCTTGTTTGGTTCTTTATCTTCCTGCCGTTAGTCAAAGTACTCTTTTATCACATTATGGGATGGGGCCTCACGTTTCCTCAAGCATTCTTCAAAGCCTCGAGTGGTACCCGGCCTATCAGACTTCGGACAACAGAACGAGGTTTTAGGTAGGTAGGTAGGAAAGTGGGCGTGCTTCGTTTTGCGGGGATGAAGAAAGTGAATGTTTTTTTTTTTTTTTTTTTTTTTGCTCTCCACTTCACTTCGCTAGCCCTCACTTTGAGGTTATAGATGTTGTTCCCCTTTTTTCTTTTGATTCCGGAACTTTTTGCCTAGTCTTTTTCTTCCGTCGTCTTTTGTGTTTTGGTACTATCTTTTCTGGATTCTTTTTTATTTTGGGGGGATGGGGTGTGGGGTGGGGTGATGCTTTTTTTTTTTGGTTGTGGTTTTTGTCTCTGTGTGTGTGTCGGTCTGTGTCTGTCTGTGTTTAACTGTTTGTTTGTCTGTTTTTCTGTCTTTCTCTGGCTGTTTGATGCTGGCTATTTTCGTGTTGAAAACGTGTTTGACTTTCTTCCTTCTGACATTTCTTTTTCTTTTTCTTTTTTTTTCTTCCTTTCTTTCTTCTGCTTCTTTTCCCTCTATTTCTCTCTGTTCATCTGTCTGTATGTCTGTCCTCTGTGTCTGTCTGTATGTCGCTATCTGTGTGTGTGTCTATGTCTGTCTGCTGTCTGTCTGTCTGTCTGCTATCTGTCTGTCTTCTGTCTGTCTGTCTGTCTGTCTGCATGTTTCTCTGTTTGATTCTCACTCTCGTTTGTGCGATTGTTTTGGTCTACAGATTGTTTCGATGCGTGTATGTTTTACAAGAACAGCTTGCAATACAATGCTTGGCCTGTAACCTTTATTTTTTGCATATCAAAGTAGTTCATTTATTGTGTTTCTCCTCTACCTCTCTGTCTATCTTTCCCTTACCCCCCCACCCCTCTCACTCTCTCTACCTCTCTCATCATCCTCTCTCCATCTCTCTCCTCTCCTCATCCTCCACACACTCATCCCCCCACACAAACACACACACTTAGAACCTGTCCCCTCTATCAAAAGAGAAGACCATTTTGTGCCGATGGGAACACAACACAATTTTTGTTTTACAAAATTGCATTCACTTGGAAACTGGACGTAAAACGATCAAACAACAGATGAATGGTTATGTACTTTTCCTCAAAATAAAAGAATAAGATAAAAAGAAAAAGGAACAAAAAAAAAAATACTGCACGTTTGCTTATAGCCATCCTCATCGATTCAAAATGTATGCGTGTAATGTCCCTACAAAATAATAATAACTGAAAATTGCCCATTGTTTTTAGCAGACCACTGTCTCTAGGCCCTACTACTCAGAGATGCAGGGGCCATTATAGTTCCTGAAACGGGAATATTATATATGATATTAATAAACAAACAAATAAGTTAACGAGGTTTCTTGTGGATACTATTTCTCTAACGCAACAGCCCCCCCCCCCTCCCCACCACCAACCAGCTTGCTTTTTTTCGTCAATTATCACTCTTCTTCCTTATGCACTTTGAAGGCTTGCGTCGCAAACCAAGCATTACTCCAAAACAAATTTTTGAGATTTCTGCTCCAATTGTTTGGGAAGTCTCTTTCCTTTCAGTCACGGACCAAAAAAAAAAAAAAGATTCCAAAGAAATTGTAGATGGCTGTTTCATATTTCATGCATCGTATTGTTAGTTGTGCAGCGAAAATGTGGCCAGAACTTCTGGAGCAATGAATGGGTTCCTGTACTGGTTTCTTTTCTTAAAAAAAAAAAGATATTGAGAGTTCTACTATTGATAGAGAGGGAGTAGAGAAGTGAGATGAGTGTAATGAGGGTGGTGGTGGTGGTGGGTGGGAGAGGGGGGTAGAGTGGTGGTAAGGAGGCTGATGTGAGGTGGGGTGGGTGGTAGGGGTAGGGGGGGGGGGGGTGGGGGGCTTCTGAGGTTGAAAAATTGATGAAAAAAATGGATTGAGATCTTTTGATGTGCAAATTTTTTGTCACGCTTGCATAACAGTCATTGTTAATCGTAAAAGTGGAAGCCAGTTCAATATGCCTTTATCTGTCTTTGTATGCACGAATTTTCTCTGTCAGTCAGTCAGTCAGTCAGTCAGCCAGCCACAGCCAGCCAGCCAGCCAGCCAGCCAGTCAGTCAGTCAGTCAGTCAGTCAGTCAGTCAGTCAGTCAATCAGTCAGTCAGTTTCTGCCTATATGGGCTGAATGTCAGTCTCTCTGTCTGTGTCTGTCTCTGTGCCTATTTTCTTTTTTTCTGCATCTGTCTTTTTATCTCTGTACCTGTCTTTCTGTCTCTCTTCTGGTTTGACCGTCCTCTTTGTCATTGTATTTGCTTTTATCTGTCTATCTTCTGTCTGTCTGTCTCTGTCTGTCTGTCTGTCTAGCTGTCTGTCTGTCTGTTTGTCTCTCCCCCTTTAGATGTTTACGGGAAGGGGTTGCTATAATATATTTTTAAAGTTTTGGTTTGTTTTGGTTGTGGTTTTGGGTTTTGTTTTTTGTTGTTGTTGTTGTTGTTGTTGTTGTTTTGTGTTGTTTAAGAGGATTTGCTTTTGGTTTGCTGTCTCTATTCGGGGTAAGGGCCAGATGTTCAAAAAGGGTATGTGAATGCTTCTCTGTCACCCGTGAAAAATAAAAGATTATTCAAAGATCATTCATATTCATTCATTCATTCATTAAATCATTCATTCATTCATTCATTCATTCATTCATTCATTCATCATCATTCATCATCATTCTTCTCTCACTCTTTCCTCTCTCTCTCTTTCTCTCTCTTGTTGTCTTTGTGTCTTGTCTGTGTGTCTCTCTCTATCTGCGCGTCTCCGTCTATCCTGTCTTTAATGCTGCTAGGAACGTTTATTTACCAAAGTGGGCAAAGCCTCAGACTGGGTCGTCCTGATGTATTTCGTATGTTTCACAATAATTTGGCTCATAGATTTGAATTAATTGCGGCTGTAAATCATGTTAACTGTTCTGCGCAGATTCCGTGCATGAAATGAATTATCATTACTTCATTCAACATCGTAATCATAAAGCTTTATCTTTCTGCATGTTTGTTTATTTGTCCGTCTCTGTCTGCCTATCTGTCTGTCTGTCGCTGTCTGTCTCTCTGTCTGTCTGTCTGTCATCTGTAATTGTTTTGCATGCAGGCATGCACCCAAGAGCATGCATACTGGCTACTTCCACTCACTCACACACACACACACACTCACACACACAACACACAACAACAACACACACACATCCACACACCACACCACACACACACACACACACACACACACACACCAACACACACAACACACACACACACACACACACACACACACACACACACAACCCCTATACTGTAAACTAAAGTAATTATACAAGAGAGAGAAAGAAAAAAAAGAAATGGGGACCCTTTGCATTTCGAAGTCTCAATCCTATGAACTGGTCAGCAGAAGAGAGAAAGGGTCAATCAGCCCTCAGACCCAGTGTATGGTCATTGGAAATCCTCTCCTCCATTCACTGTCCCTACCTGACCATTCAGCCATCTGACTGACGCTACACAGCTAAGAGAGAGAGAGGTGGGGGGGGGGGGGGGGGCAGATTGGCTGGGAGGGTCATCATGGTCATTGACGCTGAAAAGATGGCTCTTTGTTTAACACACAGACGCAGGCACAGACCAACAGGCAGAAAAGACAGGGAGACATGGATACATAGGTAGATAGGCAGACAGATCCATCCATCCACATCCATCCATCCATACACATCAACCAATCCACCATCCATCCGATCCACCATCATCCAACAGACAGACAGACAGACAGACAAATACATACATACATACATACATACATACATTCATGCATGTATGCATGCATACATGCATCAGACAACATACAGTCATACAACAGACAGACAGACAGCTGACACACCCACACGCAACACAGAAACAGACAGGCGTAACTCAACAGACATACAGTGCAGTATGCACATATGCACGCACACACCAGCACGATGAACCGCACACAATAGGGATACACATACAATGCGTACACCTCGATGTGCACACACGCAAAAATACACACACACAACACACAACACACACACACACATACACACACAACACCACACACACACACACACACACACACACACAACAATACAAACACACAACAACACACACACATACACACAGATACAGACAGACTCAAAATCTAAAACCCTTGTTTAGAGGGTCCCTCTCCTATGAATTGGTCAGCAGAAGAAAGGGTCAATCAGCCCTCAGCCCTCAGTGTATGGTCATTGGAAAACCTCTACTCCATTCACTGTCCTACTCTGACATTCAGCCATCTGACTGACCGCTACACAGAGAGAGAGAGAGAGAGAGAGAGAGAGAGAGAGAGAGAGAGAGAGAGAGAGAGAGAGAGAGAGAGAGAGAGAGAGAGAGAGAGAGAGGAGTGAGGGGGTGGGGGCTGATTGGCTGGAGGGTCATCATGGTCATTGACGATGAAAAGGATTCTCTTCTCTTTCAACCTATCCTCTAACGCCCTCCCCCACCCCCTCTTGAACAGAAACAGAGAACAAAAGCGAACTGAAAGAAAGAAAGGAAGAGAGAAAACAAAGAAGGAAAGAAAGAAAGAAAGAAAGGAAGAGAGAAAGAAAAAAGGAAAGAAAGAAAGAAAGAAAGAAAGAGAGAGAGAGAGAGAGAGAGAGAGAGAGAGAGGAGAGAGAGAGAGAGAGAGAGAAGAGAGAGAGAGAGAGAGAGAGAGAGAGAGAGAGAGAGAGAGAGAGAGAGAGAGGAGAGAGAGAGGGGAGAGAGAGAGAAGAGAGAGAGAGAGAGAGAGAGAGAGAGAGAGAGAGAGAGAACTCGAACTCGAACTCGAACTCGAAAAATTTATTCATGAAAAGGCCATGGCCCATACATGAAGGGGGTTGCCAAATTGCTTAGTATAACAATACACACAGCAACAAAACATCGCAGGGTGAGACCATTTCATGCCATGGAAACCAGGCATTGATTAGTAATGTACATCCAAACACGACACACTTTACAGTCCGATATGTTATGGCATTCCCAGCCTTTGGATAGTCTTTGTCACCTAGCCCTGATAAGTAGGTCACTAAGTATTGCTTAATCCCTTGAAGCACAGGATAGGGTCTCCCTATGTAGTGTGGATTCGCTTCCCATTCCGCAAACTGGCCAGTTTGACGTGTTCCTCTTTTAACATGTTTTTCTCTTGCTGTTTGACAAACCAGTACACGCATACTGGCTCACTGTCTGGTTGGCATGCATACTGGATCACAATGTCGTCAGACTCACACGTCACAATATCCTCACCATCGGTATGATGTAGGACAGGTTTCTTAAGTGTGTATTTCTTTGGCTGTCTCTCAATCTTTTCTGCACTGATCTATCAGTTAGAGTAGCCACATACTGTTTGACATTTCCTGTGTGGAATGCACCAACAATATTTTCATAGTTCACCTCAGGCTGCAAAACACACATATCAGCATAGTCACTACAATCAGGCACGCAGGGTGGTTCTAAATCAACAGATGAAGGCAACTTTACTGATGTTTTTGTGTTGGTGTCTTGTGCGTGTACTGTTGGTAGGTCTACTCTATGCATATCTGCACATACTGCATTCTGCTGTTCTACACCACTGTCAGTAGACTCGAGGCACTGAAGACACAGTCACTTTCACACACAACACTTGCCTGCTTCTCTTTATGCTTTCTGGAGCGTTCCAGATCCCTGCGAGTTTGGGATAAGAATTTTTTCCTGTAGTATGTACTTGTGTACTGCATTCACTGTTGGATCCGCCATGGAGAGAGAGAGAGAGAGAGAGAGAGAGAGAGAAGAGAAGAGAGAGAGAGAGAGAGAGAGAAGAGAGAGAGAGAGAGAGAGAGAGAAGAGAGAGCCAAACGGACAGCCAGACAGCCAGACATACAAAGAGACAGAAACAGACAAACAGAGTAAGGAACAAAAGAAAGAAAGGTGGATATACTATAGGAGTGTGTGCGATAGAGATGAACCCCTCCAAAAGAAAAGAAAAGAAAAAAAGTCACACAGCCAGAGCACACCTACTTGTCTCCAGCCAGCTGCACTGAAGAGAGAAGTACCGGTACTTTGCCTCCTTTGAACCCCGAACACACCAAAATATCTTCCTCTTCTTTCTATTCTCGTCTGTGTCTCTCTGTTGTCTCAATTTTCTCTCTCTCTCCTCTCTGTCTCTGTCTCTCTCTCTCCCTCCTCCTCTTTCTCTCTCTCACTCTCTCTCTGTCTCTGTCTGTCTGTCTGTCTGTCTCTCCCTCCCCCCCTCCCCCCCCTCTCTCTCTCTCTCTCTCTCTCTCTCTCTCTCTCTCCCAGTCCTTCTACTTTACCGTTTCAATCTGCTTCCCACATTCCTCTTTTTATTTTTTTAAATTTTTATTCCTTGTCCATTCAGTACCGCTATCAATCAATAAAAAGACAACAGACGAGCAAACAAAGCAAGCAAGCAAGCAGGCAAGTAAGCAAGCAGGCAAGCAAACAGGCAAGCAAGTGACACCTGCCTCCCCGACCGAAACCATAAAAACAAAACGAAGATGAAGAACAACCGAACCAAACCGAGTGAAATGCATATAA
>CM060336.1:18467030-18472030 GCA_030674155.1 Stramonita haemastoma
CCACAAAAAAAGCATGTTAATCGGTGAATTAAACATTTCTTCTCTATTTAGTTAACTAGGTTTAAATGTCCTGGGAGTCCTGAAGGAAAGAGTTTAGAAGTTTAGATTCAGGTATACTTGGAAAATGTATGTACAAATTTGGTTTGTTTGTTTGTTTTATAAAGCTGAATGTATTTTTCTTTTCAATCTCTTGGGTCAGTTTACGTGTGTTAATCTTCAACTCCATCTATTCCTCCCTTTTCGTATCGAAGCAACAGACAATCAAGGCTGTATGTTAAAACATACTGAGTTAAGAAGGAGAGTGGCAGGATGGTTAAGACGTTCGCCTGCCTACAAGTAAACCGTGAGGTTCTGGGTTTGATTCCCAGCCTTGCCCTTTCTCCCCAGTTTGACCACACACAAAAAAAATCGAACTGAATGTCACAGTCCTTCGGATGAGTCTATAAACCGAGACCCCATGTATAAACGGGTGCGGAACATCTTGCACACACGTTAAAAACTCGTTCCGCCTCTTAGAAGAGTAGGCCATTGTGTGCCGGTAGGAACAGATGACAAAAAACAAAAAACAAAACCGTACATACACGAGTGTCGTATTTAGACACCATCCCTGAAATCGGATTGCGGCTACCTAAAGGATGTGGGGGAAAACAGAAAAACAGTTGCATGTGGAAACATCTTACAAGTTGGTGAACCTTGGAGCTCTAGCCAAGAAACAACCCCACCCCCCCACCCCCACCCCCATCCAAACTATACTATGAGTCATGTCAATGTATTCAACGGTTTTGCAAAATAGCACACACATACTTCGCTTGCGCAATAAAGCTATTAGGGCACTAGGTAAAGCATCTACAGAGCATATTTCTTCACATAGCTGATGTAGCGTATACAAGATGATATACCAGCACGCAGAAAGACCTTGTTAGAAAAAACAACAACTCGTTATTGTCTGTAGGTAGGGGTATAGGGTGCGATGTTGATAGTTTCAGTTTCCCCCTCTCTCTCTCTTGTCTTTTCTTGTTGCTGCTGCTGTTGTTGTTGTTGTTGTTGTTGCTGTTGCTGTTGTGGTTTACAGGTGCCTGTGATAAACTAGGGGAAGCATGCTTGAGTTCCTCTGATGTGTTGGGAAAGGGTTTTTTTTTTTTTTTTTTTTTTTTTTTTTTTTTTTTTTACAGAGAAACAGGCTGTTCTGTTCTTGTGTCATTGAGTTTGAATGTTTGATTTTGTTTTTGTTTTTTATTTGCCATTAATTGGTGTTGTTTATAGCGGTGATTAATTTTCTCTCTGTCTTTCTCCTTCTGTGTGTTCTCTCTTTGTCTTTATCTGTTTTCTCTGCTCTCTGTCTCTCTCATTATCTATCTCTCTCTCTCTCTCTCCTGTCTCTCACTCTTCTCTCTCTCTCTCTCTCTCTCTCTCTCTTCTCTCCTCTCTCCTCTCTCTCTCCTTCTCTCTCTCTCTCTCTCTCTCTCTCTCTCTCTCTCTCTCTCTCTCTCTCTCTCTCTCTCTCTCTCTCTCTCTCTCTCTCTCTCTCTCTCTCTCTCTCTCTCTCTCTCTCTCTCTCTCTCTCCTCTCTTCTCTCTCCTCTCTCTCTCTCTCTCCTCTTCTCTCTCTCACTCTCTCTCTCTCTCTCTCTCTCTCTCTCTCTCTCCTCTCTCCCTCTTCTCTTACTTGTACCACTTTATGTCACAGCAGATTTCTCTGCGTGAAATTCGGGCTGCTCTCCCGGGAGAGCGCGTCGCCACATGCGCAGCGCCTACCCATTTCTTTTTATTTTTCCTGCATGCAACTGTATTTGTTTCCCTATCAGAGTGGCTTTTTTCTACAGAATTTGCCAGGGTCAACCCCCTTGTTGCCGTGGGTTCTTTTACGTGCGCTAAATAGTGATGTGTAACACACGGGACCTCGGTTTATCGTCTCATCCGAAAGACTAGCGCCCAGACCACCACTCAGGGTCTAATGGATGGGGGAAAAGTTTTGGGTCCAAACGGGGTACGAACCACCGCACACTCCGACCCAGACTTTTCGCTTTCTAGGCAAGGCGCGTTACCACCTAGACCACCGATCCACCTCTCTTTCCTTTCTTTCGTTCTTCTTCTTCCTGTGGGGAGTCATCGCGGCATTAGACTAAAAAAAACTTCTTCACATTCTTCAATCATTTTGGTTGTCAGCCAAAGCCTGGGTGTCAGTAAAATGTTTGAACCTTCCAATATCATTGCCTCACCATTTCATGTCTACTATGGAACTTTGTTTTCTACCCACCACTCCGTCTCCTTATCCAAGTTTCGTACAAGAGCAGGCCAGCTACAGCCGGTAGTAGGGATGGAGCGAACATACCCAGCATGCATTTTGCGTGCTAATTAAATTCTAAACGAAGACTGATAAAAAAACTGAGGCTGTGAACTTCATCTATCAAAGAATGTTCCCTTCTTCTCTCGTTCGCTTTACACCGTCAGGTGTGTCTGGGAAAAATAATGGTTATGTCCTTTCCAGCTCCTCTCGTGCCCATACGAAGTGCTTCTGACTTCAGTGAAAAAAAAAAAGCTGAAGTGGTACAGGCACGTCACACGAACATCTGGACTGGCCAAGCAAGAGAACAGTTAAAGGAGGGAGAAAAAGAAGCAAACGAGAGAAAACGATGGGAAAGACATCAGAGAGTGGACTGGATATAAGTTGAACGACTTGCTACAGAAAACTAAGAAGTGAACTTAGGAGGGGAGGAAGCTGGTTGCAACTTCTTCAGTGGTGCCCCAACGGTCGACTGGATTACGGGACAGGTGGAGATGAATGTCCATCAACAGTGATGCAATCGTGCTTTCATTAAACTGGCCAGTCACGAGTTGGATGTTCTAATCCCCAGGTTATCCCACCGCTTTCTTCAATTTAGTGGCAAAGCAAAAAAGGTTTAATTAATCCCAGCTCTCATCAACAGACAACTGCAAATCCGTCTAATCAAGCACTAGCCGCGCGCAACATCATCAGAATGATGGTAAAATAAAGTTGTGTTTTTGGTTAAAGATTTGTTAGAATGAACAATATGTCACCCAAGTCCACAATCTCTTTGCCTCTCTGTGCCTGTCTGTCTGTCTGTCTGTCTGTCTGTCTGTCTGTCTGTCTGTCTGTCTGTCTGTCTGTCTGTCTGTCTGTCAGTCTGTCTGTCTGTCTGTCTCTGTCTCTGTCTCTCTGTCTCTGTCTCTGTCTCTTTCTGTCTGTCTCTGTCTGGTTGGCTGTCTGTCTGTCTGTCTCTGTCTATCTGTCTGTCTGTCTGTCTATGTTCTGTCTGTCTGTCTGTCTGTCTGTCTGTGTCTGTCTGTCTGTCTGTCTGTCTGTCTGTCTGTCTGTCTGTCTGTCTGTCTGTCTATGTTCTGTCTGTCTGTCTGTCTGTCTGTCTGTGTCTGTCTGTCTGTCTGTCTGTCTGTCTGTCTGTCTGTCTGTCTGTCTGTCTGTCTATGTTCTGTCTGTCTGTCTGTCTGTCTGTCTCTGTCTATCTGTCTGTCTGTCTGTCTATGTTCTGTCTGTCTGTCTGTCTGTCTGTCTGTGTCTGTCTGTCTGTCTGTCTGTCTGTCTGTCTGTCTGTCTGTCTGTCTCTCTAAGTAGGAGATGGGGGGATGCGCTGTATAAAATAGACAAGTGAAGAAAACTGGTATTCAGTATGATGATGATGATAGTGACGATGCTGATGACAGTGATAATAATGGTAA
Source organism: Stramonita haemastoma (assembly GCA_030674155.1). Classification (NCBI taxonomy): domain Eukaryota; kingdom Metazoa; phylum Mollusca; class Gastropoda; order Neogastropoda; family Muricidae; genus Stramonita; species Stramonita haemastoma. The sequence goes on from CM060336.1 coordinate 18,470,726, forward strand.
TGACGATGAGTAATGAACTTTAAGTGAAAAAAAATAATCTACAAATTTCATCTCTCATCCCAGCTTGTCTGAAAAAAATACACAACTGCAAATAAATGGGTAAACAAAAACAAACAAACAAACAAACAAACACAAAACCACCCCCGCCAACTTCCCCAAGCCCGCCAACCAACAACGAACCAAACACACAGAGACCCCCCCCCCCCAAAAAAAAAAAAAAAAGAAGAAAAAAAAAAGAACAACAAACAAAAACAACAAACCCCCCCAAACCAAACCCAAACAAAAGAAAATCAAAAGCAACAACCAAAAACAAAAATATCCACCCAACAAAACAAAACAAAACAAAGACCCCCCCCCCCCAGAAAAAAAACAAAACAAAAAAATCTTGCTAACTTTCTCTTTTCTGGGATGGAATTCTGGCACAAGAATTGATTTGCAGATCTCCTCTTGTTGCTGGTTTCGTTGAGTATACCCCCAGCTTAACACTCTGGGGGGTCACCCAGAATGTGCATTCTGACTCACTCATCCCACCTAAGAATCACTGTGAGACTGTAGGCACCCACTCACCAGATAAAAACAACAACAACAACAAAACTCGCCTGTCTGGATGATTTTTCAAGTACCTCGCCGGCGCCATATAAGCAGCCATACTCCGACTTTAACAGAATTTTTTCCCCTTTGTCTGGATGTTTTCAAGTACCTCGTTACATAAGCATCCACACTTCGACTTCAGAGAACTTTTCTTTTTAAAATTATATATATATTAAAATATATATATATATATATATATATATATATATATATATATATATATATATATATATATATATATATATATATATATATATATATATATATATTTTTTTTTTTTTTACTCCTTTAACAGAGAGTAGTACCAAAAGTTTGTCATGACTGAAAACAATCTCAACACAATATTTTAAAGCATAACAACACTTCAGTGGAGGCCTCGGCATTTTGTTGTTGTTGTTGCTTACATTAATAACGGACAGAGTTTTTAAAGGTAGGAGACAGGGTTTTTTTTCCCACGTCTGTTTCCCAAGTGTGACATAGAAAATTGTCTGGGATTTGCCAGGAGTTGACAGAGGGATGTGCATGGTTCATTTTTTAGCACAGTTTTTTGTTGTTGTTGTCGTTGTGCCGGCATTGTTGTCTTGGACATGGATAAAACATTCTATCTTTCGCCTCCTGTTTTTAATTACCCGCATTATCTTCACATCAAAATGAGATTACCTTCATTTCAGCACTGATGCAGATGGGATTTGCGCAGCTTGTTTGGGTTATTAC
>CM060336.1:18482030-18492030 GCA_030674155.1 Stramonita haemastoma
CTGTATCATAGTTGCAGTTTTAATCTGAGTTTCAAATTTGACGAGGTGACAGCCCTGATACGGCCTGTGTGGTCGGCGGGGCTATAAACAACATGATTGGATTGGATTGGAAGCTTTAACCTTTCTCACATCCAAGTTGTCAATGAAAATTAAACTTCTGTCAGGGAGGAGGGGAGTGGCCTTATGGTTAGAACATTGCACTTGTGTCATCTGACGGCCTGGGTTCAAGCCCCACCACTGCAGCACCCGTTCAAGCTGAGTTTTTAGCCCTAGAGATAACATCAGTGCCGAGTCCACGCCACTAGACTGGACTTATGACTTATGCCTGTGAATTCCCTTGGGAACATAGGGCTGCAACAACACTCCTCCAACGGACTCGGTTCTGGAGATCCTCTTCAGTTCGGCCCATGTCATTCCGGCTGCCTTCGTCTCTGCTTCAATGCTTCTGCGCCAGGTCTGTTTTGGTCGACCCATTTTCCGCTTCCCTTACGCCTCTAGAAGTTCTTTGGATTAAACTATAATCCGAGTTCCAGTGTGCAAACGTACGCAGAACATATTGCGCACACGTTAATTAAACCCGCTGCCTTCCGAAAGTGTAGGCCATTGCGTGCCAGTAGATATGGATGACAAAATTAAAAAAAAAGAAAACGCATGCACATTGGTGTCCTGTTTAGACATCATCCTTGAAGTCGAAATGCAGCTGCCTTAATAGTTAGGCCCCAAAACGGTTTTATACACAAAATCTCATCATTGGTGAAGTTTGGAGCTTTAGCTGAAGACTGTACAACACACCTCCCCTTCTGTCAAAACTTGAGTTTGCCAAATAATGGAAAGAGGATACAGGAAGAGATGAGTCAATAAATAGAGTAATAGGGGTCATGGGTTGAAGAGGAAATGAAATGGAAGGTGAGGAGGAAAAAAAAAGGGTCAAAAACACGGAAGGAAACTATTAACCCCTCCCCCTAACCCCCAAAAACAAATAACAGGAGACAATTTTGTTTTCGCATCAAACTAGTGAAGCAAAATACATACATCAGAGCTGTTACAAAGAGCAGTAACCTGTGTGCCCCCTCTCCTCTCCTCCCCCCCCCCTTCCTATTCTGCTCTTCCCCCTCCTCACCACTGTGAATGCTGCAGCAGTAGGGTGCTCACTGCATCATCTCCTATCCTTTGTCATTTCAATCCCCTGGTGTGATTTTGGGTCTGCACAAAATAATGCTTGGTTTTATTATAGTCCTCGTTTTTTGCTGGCTTACTTTGGTGCCCTCTCCATGCTTGTATTCCTTCCCATCTCCTCCCACCCACCCTCCCGGCCCACCTCATATATATCCATTTCCAAACCACCACCTCCATTTCACCTTCCCCCATTTTCTCCTTTTTTGCATTTTTAAAACGAGTATGTAAAGTTAGTCCATCATTCATGTGCAGTGTATTCTACATGCAGATTGTTACCTTATCTGTATGTGTGAGGATGTGTGTGTGTGTGTGTGTGTGTGTGTGTGTGTGTGTGTGTGTGTGTGTGGTGCGTGCGTGAGAGAGAGAGAGAGAGAGAGAGAGAGAGAGAGAGAGAGAGAGAGAGAGAGAGAGAGACGAGACAGACAGACAGACAGACAGACAGACAGAGACAGACAGACAGACAGACAGACAGACAGACAGACAGACAGACAACTGACAGACAAACAAACAAAGAGACAAACAGATAAACAGGCAGACCGACAGACAAAGAGACGGACAGAAACATTCAGAATCTCACAGAAAGCAACAGAAAGACAAAGCCAAAGACACAGAAAAAAACAGAGTGGAGAAAATGAGATGATTATCATAGAAAATACAAATCTAAAAAAATCAGTCTCAGCACATAGTTCCCATCTCTAATGACCTCATTACTGTGACTTTACACTGGCAGTCAGTGAACTCTGAGGTAATTTCTGGCCTCTCTATTGATCTGACAAGTCTTGTCACATTGTGGTTATTGATCATGACAGTTATGTAACTGCTGTGCGAGGAAGATGAAAAACACTTTAATGGTTGCTGGTCAAACAGATAAAACAAAGGAAAGTAGCACCAAATGGTTCCGTAAAGGGATAATGAAATAGTATTCTTGACGATGATTGACTGTAAAAGCTTTAAAGTGTTGAAATAGCTGGCACTTACTATTCTGAGTGGATGGAAGGAGGGATGTAGAGGGAGGGGAGGGGGGGGGGGGGTCAGGGATGGTGGAAGTGGAAGTGTGAGTAAAATAAACGGAAAATGTTATCTTTCATTTACTGAAAGGCAATATTTTTTATTCTAAGGTTAGAGCTGAGACTCACTAATGGTGACAAGTTTAGTGGATGCTACTGTTTCCCCCTTATCATTACAGGAGCTGCATTCTGACTTTGAGGATACTGTTGGGAATTGAGTATATCAATTTTGCAAGGGCTGTATAAAGGTTTCTCCCTGCTCTTTCTGATTTTTTTTTGGTACTGTTGTGGATTCTTTTGACGTTTATTAATACATAAGCCTATGGGTTTTGACTAGCTTAGAATCTCACCCAACAGACTTGAAGAGGAAAGAACAAGGCTGGGAATTAAACCCATAACTTCATGGTTTACTTGTTAGGCGGTTGACCATTTAAGGATCAGAAATTATCGTACTAGCTTACACACAATTAATTCTTCTATAATATTCCATTCTGTTAAATCTTCCATGTTTCTTATATGATTTTACCTACTCTTGACCTATAGTTTCATCTTGAAATGACAAGATAGTGGCAACATTTGATCTCATAACCATATTCTATAGACATGAATCTCGAAAGTTTTTACGTGCTTTACCATAAGCATTGCATTGAAGCAATACATGCTTTTCATCATCCATATTTTAGCTACACAAAGCACACAGTCAATCAGTGGATGTGCAGTTTATAACCATCATTTATTTGCATTCAATGTCATAAAACCTTGGCTTAAATCTTGGGCAACTTAGCCTGTGCAATTTATGTACAATGATGCTTTGACAGTTTTCAAGTTGAAATACGTTTTTTTTAAGTGAAAAGAACCGACCCTCAAAGAAGCTGAACCTGAAGCTATGATAAATCATATGGTGGACATTGAGTATAACAATATGGACTGATCATTCCATAGACAATATGGATGATTTGACCTATGTCCATCTTTCCAAGAATGGAACCGTCTATACAACTAAAAAGCTTTGTCAATAATTACGTTTTATAGAACAGAAAACACATATGAAAATTGTGAATGGCTATTGAAATGGTGACTTTAGGGAGGGGGGAAGATAGCCAGTGATTAGAGCATGGTATTGCCGTTTGCACCCTCCCCCCCCCCCCCCCCCCCCCCCCCCCCCTCATCTAAAATGTATGGCTAGAAGCTTATTTCTAAAAACACAAGAAACAACTTTAAAGTGATGAATTCATAGCTAACCATGAGTCAGAAAATTTAATCAGATGTTGATGTAAATTTCAACACAAACATCACCACCAACTCCAAGATCAGACTGATGCATTCCCCGGTCAGGTCCATAGACGTCTATGCATATGAAACATGGGCAAAACATATAAAAGATATAGGCAATGGACATGATATGCTCTTTAACATCTTGGTCTCTTGTACAGAGATTACATAGCCAATGAGAAAGTGAAAACCAGAATTGAAAACGCCATCAGGGAATAAGAAGAACTCCTGACTTGAATAAAAACAACAACAAACAAAACAAAACAAATGCAGACTGATGTGATATGGATCGTGTGACATGAACGACTGGATTTGGCCAAGACTGTCATACACGGAACAGTGCAAGGAGGGAGACAAAGAAGCAGAGAGAGAAAACACATCAGAGAGTAGACTGGTCTTGATACCACTTTATGTCACAGCAGATTTCTCTGCGTGAAATTCGGGCTGCTCTCCCGGGGAGAGCGCGTCGCCACAAGCGCAGCGCCTACCCATTATTCCCCCCCCCCCCCCCAGGGATGGTGACTTAACACGACCCCTGTGTGCATGCTGGTTTTTTAAATAATTATTTTGTCATCCGCTCTTACCGGCACACGATGGCCTGCTCTTCCGAAAGGCGGAGCGGGTTTTAACGTGTGCGCAAGATCTTCTGCGTGCGTTCGCACACGGGGCCTCGGTTTCTAGTCTCATCCGAATGACTGTAAACGCAATTTTTAATTTTTGCTTTTATTTTTTTTTTGTAGTGAGTGGAACAATATACTACTAAAAGCTGAGGACGGTGAAAAGTGCAGGAAGCTGGTTGCAAATTCTTTAGTGGCGCCCAAAATGATCGACCAGACTTCAGGATAGGTGAAAGGTGTAAGGTGAGTGAAACTGCTGCATGTATGATGCAAGCAGTAGGAAATGATGCATTCAATATAATAACTGGTTTGATGCAGAATTCGAACAAATAAGAAAAACAAATATTTGAAAATATCTGCAAATGTTAAAAAAGAAAACAAAAAGAGCAAAACGACACGATATGTAGTTTGTATCGCGTACTGAACATATCAATATTAAAATTAAAACAATTTTTTTTAAAGAGAAAAGACTATCAAGCTTAAATGTTCCACACATGAATCAAAAGCAATTTGGGAAATAAGAAGATCTAAAATTTCTACTTAACAATGCTATAATCATTTTAAAAGGTTTTCAATGCCTTTGAAGATATCGCAACACAAAAAAGAAAACAAATACTAAAAAAAAAGATGACAAGGGAGACTCTGAGCCGCTGTTTAATAACCCTTTTTCAGGGGAAAAAGAAGTTATTGCTAGAATAAACCTCTAAAAAGGGGCCAAAGTGCAAGCATAAAGAGACTCGAAAGAGAATTGCTAAAGAATTCAAACACATTCCTCATAGACCCTGATTCCATTATTCAGTAAGACATTTTGGAAATGGCAGTCTTTTCTGGCTAATGGGATAAATTCATAATCACACCAATTTAAAAAAAAAAAAGGGATGTTAACATTCCCAATAATTACCGTGAGGCCATCCCTTGCATGCATCTTATGCAAAGTTTATGCCTGAATTTTAGATACACTGCAAACCAGATGGGCAAAAGGGAGAAAAATCATGGAAGAACAAGCACATTTCAGATAAAGTTATAGCACAATTCATTTTTTTTTCTCATTGTACTCTCTCCTACAAAAATGTTGCATTCATATATATATATATTATATATATATATATATATATATATATATATATATATATATATATATATATATATATATATATATATATATATATTGTATATATATGTATGTATGTATGTATGTAGTATTGTATGTATGTATGTATGTATGTATGTATGTATGTATGTATGTATGTATGTATGTATGTATGTATGTATGTATGTATGTATGTATTGCATTTGTTGACTTTAAGACAGGTTTTGACGCTGGAAACCATAATATTCTATGGAATGAACTGCTTGAAAACGGTGTAAATAGAAGACTATATATGACCCTTAAAGTCACTTACAACCCAGTAATTCAATGTGTGTGTGTGTGTGTGTGTGTGCGAGCGCACGTGCGTGCGTGTGTGTGTGTGTGTGTGTGTGTTGTGTGTGTGTGTGTGTGTGCGCGAACGCACGTGCGTGTGTGTGTGTGCATATGTGCATGCGTGCATGTGTGTGTATGAGTGTGTGCGTGTAGGTATAGTAGGCACAGATTTCTAGTATCGTAACTTTTTTGAAGATGCAATAGCTTGTGAATGATTTCAGCTATCAGATAAATATGCTGCACTTGATGTCTGTATTTTGTGTGCTCATGTGTCGACATTGTCAAACACAACTCTGTTATCAACTTTAGTCCAGGTTGTGTTTTGAGCTGTGATTTGTTCTGTAATTTTGAGCCGAATTTTGTTTGAATAATTACTTGGTCAAAGTCAGTACTTAATTCATAATTTTGGAATATGCATATTCAGGAGGGCAGTACAGGGTACATGCCAAGGTGTATAACTATGCCAAGGTCTTATCAAAGATAGCAAGAGGCATATTTAGTTTTTGTCATATTTCCATTTTTGCCTTTTTTGAATTGTACTGTGGTCAAAGGCCATAGTACAATGAATCATTTCAGAGCATGCACTCACACACATAGATACACACACACGCACGCACAAAACACACGCACGTACGCACGCACGCGCGCGCGCGTGCACACACACACACACACAGTAAAACAAAACACAACTAAAGAAAACAAGACCCACGGAAGTCATGTCAAACAAGACAATTTCATTAACTCAAAAAGATTATATCATAACAACAACAACAACAGCAACAGAACACCCCAATTACAGAAACACCGTAAATTAGAAGAAAAAAAACAACACCAACAAAACAACACCACCAACAACAATAACCACCTTAATTCCAAGACACGAACATTTTCACTAGAATTTCCTGACACTTGGCTTCTTAGACAAAATATCAGAAGGGGGAGGGAGAAGGGGGAGGGAGAAGGGGGAGGGGAGGGGGGGGAAGGAGACTGAGGGGAGGGTTTGATTTAACCTCTTAGCCACCAATTTTGCAATGAAATTAAACTCCTGTCAAGGTTTTAGTTTTGCCCACAAAAAGTAAGTGAGAGAGAGAGAAGAGAGAGAGAGAGAGGAGAGAGAGGAGAGAGAGAGAGAGAGAGAGAGGAGAGAGAGAGAGAGAGGAGAGAGGAGAGAGAGAGAGAGAGAGAGAGACAGAAGACAGACAGACAGAGACAGACAGACAGACAGACAGAAGACAGACAGACAGAGCAGACAGGACAGAAGACAGAGAGAGGCAGAGAGACAGATAGACAGACAGACAGACAGGACAGAGAGAGAAAGAGAGAGAGAGAGAGAGAGAGAGAGAGAGAGAGAGAGAGAGAGAGAGAGAGAGAGAGAGGAGAGAGAGAGAGAGAGAGACAGACAGACAGACAGACAGACAGACAGACAGACAGACAGACAGACAGACAGACAGACGGAGAGACAGAGAGACAAGAGACAGACATAGAGAGAGAGAGACAGAGAGAGAGACAGAGACAGACAGACAGACAGACAGACAGACAGAGAGGGGGGGGGGGGTAAGGGGTTAAGGTAAGGGTATGGAAGAATGAGAGTCATGTGTTGAGGAGGAAATGAAATGGAAAATGATGGGATGATAAAAAAAAAAAGGTCATGAAGGCGAAAGGAAACTCTAATGCACTATAAAAAAGGAAGACCATTTTTCTTTTACATCAAGCCAAGTGAAGCGAAATACATACACATCAGTGTTTGAACAAAAGGGCAGTAACCTCATCTCCTTTATCCTTCTTATTCTTTGCTTCCCTGCTTCTGAATGTACGTGGGTGGTGCAAACAAGAATGGCTCCTACCCCATGTCTTTTTGACACTCCCTCCCCCCTCCCCTGGTATGCTGTAATGGTTGTTGTTACTTGTTGTAGTGGATCGGTGGTCTAGAGGTATAACGCACCTGCTTAGAAAGGAAAAGTCCAGGTCGGAGTGTGGAGTGTGCGGTGGTTTGAATCCCTTTGAGCCCCAAACTCCCCCCCCCCCATCCATTAGACCATGAGTGGTCGTCTGGTTGCTAGTCTTTTGGATGAGAGGATAAACGAGGTCCCGTGTGTTACACATAATTTTTAGTTTACGTAAAAGAACCCACGGCAACAAGAAGGCTGTCCCTGGCAAAATTCTGTAGAGTAAAGCCACTCCTATAGGGAAACAAATACAGTTGCATACAGGAAAAAGAAAAAAAAAAGGTGGCACTGCACTTGTGGCCACGTGCTCTCCCCGGGGAGAGCAGAGAAACCTTCTGTGACAGACAGTGGTATAAAATGAATAAACTAAAATAATTAAACTTGGAATGTTATTTGCATGTGTACTCTGTATACCACTTTAAGTCATGGTTGATTTCTCTGCATGAAGTTCGGGCTGCCGTCTCTAGGGAAAGCGTGTTACCACAAGAGCAGCATCGCCCATTCTTACATTACTATTTTTCCTGTCTGCACGTGTATTTGTTACCCTGTCAGAGTGGCTTTTTTTATACATAATTTTGCCTTTTACAACTCTCTTGTTGCCATGGGCTCTTTTACATGCGCTGAATAATGCTGCACATAGGACCTCGGTTTATGGTGTCATCCCAAAGTCTAGCACCAAGACCAGTACTCATGGTCTTGTGGATAGGGGGAAAAGTTTCAGGCACACACACTGGGAACAAACTAGGACTTTTTGCTTTCTAGGCAGTTGCATAACCACTAGGCCACTGAGCTCCTTGTTTCATCTTCCAGACCCTCACCCTCTACCCTATCCTTGTCTTCATCAATGGTTCATTCCTCTTACTCCCTACTACTCCTTCTGTTTTGGTTTCAGAAACCAGTTTCCAAAGCAAGTATTTAAGACATCCCTATGCCATTGTGTAGGCCATTGTGTACCGGTGGGAACAGATGACAAGATTTACGAAACTGCATACACACGGGGACTGGATGAAAAAAGCACATGAGTCTTATTCCATTATCCTTGATATAAAAGAATAAATATATAATGAATATGCAGCATATTTCACAAAAAGTAGCAAAAACATGCACACTTGCAAGTGGTAGTGCTTTACTTCAAGATCCTATGGTCCAGCAACATCGAACAGAGACTCTGTCAGCTGACTGATCAGTGTAAAATGGGTTCTAGCATGGGGGGAAAACTGAAAAAAAAAGATTAGAAGACAAAATTTGGCAGATTGTAAAGCCACCAATTTTGAACACACACACACACAACACACACACACACACAACACAACTACATACACACACACACACACACACACACACACACACACACACACACACACACACACACACACACACACACACACACATGTTGTGCAGAACTGAGAAGAGAGAGAGAGAGAGAGAGGAGAGAGAGAGAGAGAGAGAGAGAGAGAGAGGAGAGAGAGAGAGAGAGAGAGAGAGAGAGAGAGAGGAGAGAGAGAGAGAGAGAGAGAGAGAGAGAGAGAGAAGAGAGAGACAGACAGACAGACAGACAGACAGACAGACAGACAGACAGACAGCAGACAGACAGACAGACAGACAGACAGTCAGACAGACAGACAATAGGACAGACAGACAGACAGACAGACACTGACAGACAAACATAGAGAAAGAGAAAAAACAGAATCAGACAGACTGAGCCTTTGCAAAATATCAGAGAAAGGGAGACATTACCTATCAAAAAGACAGAAATAGAAAACTAACCACCAAAATCAGAGAGGTACAGACAGAAAGCACAAGTGGAGCTGATTATTGTAAAAAAAAAATCTAAAAAAAATCAGTCTATATGGTTCGCCTCTCATCTCAGCACATACCTCCCATCTCTAATGGCTTCATTACTGTGACTTTACACCGGCAGTCAGTGAACTCTGAGGTAACTTCTGGCCTCTCTATTGATCTGACAAGTCTTGTCACATTGTCGTTATTGATCATGACAGTTATGTAACTGCTGTGCTAGGAGGATGACATAGTAGACACGAATCTGATCCACACTTTTTCTTTTTGTTTTTCTTTTTGGTTGTTGATGAAACAGATGAAAGAAGAGATCAAGGATTTGGGTGGTTTTGTAATTGGATAATTCATGGATATTCTTGACAATGATTACATGAAAGTTTCTCAAGTGTTGCTTTTTCATGCTGCCCTAAAATGATGGAAATGATACTGAGATGGTAACAAATATTTGCACATTACTATCATTTCAAAAATGTAAACCCCTTTGTGTATAGGATGCGTGTGTGTATGTTGTGTGTGTAGGTGGGTGGGTACCTGCGTGCATATGTGCGTGCATGCACGGGTGTCTGTACTCATTTGAATATATCTTTTCTATCGTTTTGTTCACATTGGGTTCATGTGAAAGTGGGGAGGGGGAGGGTTATCAGAAGATGGAAAGATATTTCCCAAATTGTTTTCTTTGTGTTTGTATTGTTATTTTTTTTGCTTTTTTTAAGTGGAGTTGTAGCAAATATTTTGCATATTCAACCTTCTGACAGTCTTGAT
>CM060336.1:18504826-18512326 GCA_030674155.1 Stramonita haemastoma
TTTTTTTTTAACCTCCTCATACGTTGATATAAATTTTTTGAAGAAAAGAAAGTTTTGGGAAAATGTTCAAAAGTTTGGGTTACCTAGGTTTCGTTCCCTCCTTAAACCTTTGTAAGGGACCCAAAACCCCAAGATCCTCCAGAGGGTAAAAAAAAAAACCTCGGGTGTGTGTATGTGTGTGTGTTTGGGGCGTGCGTCCCGTGTGTATGCGTGTGTGTGTGTTTTTTGTGTGTGTTTATGTGTTTTGTTTTTTATGTTTTGTCCCGCGGGAAAGTGTGTACAAAAGTTCCCATATACATATGCATATATCTATATATCTTTTATATTATATATCTATATCTCCCCTCTCTCTTTTATTTTTTTATCTCTGTGTGTATCTATTTGCTTTAAAGTGTGCGTGCTTGCGTGTGTATGTTTTTGCGCCCCGGTTTGGTGTATGTGTTTTTTTATGTGTGTTTTGAAATTGGAATTAAAGAATCCCTTTGCCCCGGGAAATTGTTTTGTTTTAAATTTTTAAAATTTTGGGTTTCCCCAAAGTTTGTGCTGTTTTATAGTGCAGTCCCAAAAAGAAGACGGGGGGAAACGATGACAAATCTACAAAAATAAACACTACAGCGTTTCTTTATCGTACCTGGGGCCCGTTTTTTCGTAGCAGAGCGTGTACCCGTTTTAAAACATTTTCCGGGCCCCTGGAACATTTCACACACGCACGGGGCACACACCCCACACACATCATCCCATACTTTTTCACCACACATACTCAAACACACGCGCACACACTCACACACACAAAACATTTTCACCTTTCACACACTTTAATTCTTTGTATGTTATATTTATATATTTTTTAATGCACATACATGCACCAAAAAAACACACATAAATAAACACCCCAGCACGCAACTACAAATTACATGCATAGTTTAAAATATTCACTACAACATTTTTCCACACACACACCCCCACGCGGGCGCGCACACCCCACACCCCATCCCCACCCCACACCCCACACACACACACCCGGACACGCCACGTACGCACCCCCAGCACCCACACGCCGCACAAAACTCACGGGGGCCGGGGAATTTGCCTTTTTTTGGGGCCCGAACTTTTTTCTCGCAATTTTGGGCGACCCCGGGTTTTGATTTTTCCCCCCCGAGGAAAATTTTTCCTCTGGGCGGTTTAAAATCAATTTCTGGAATCCACTCTTCCTGGGAAAATCCCTTTTTATGAGACAGTTTTAAACCGGAAGGGGGCCCCGGGTGGGGAAAAAAGCGCAGAAAAACTTGGCCCCCCGCCCCCTTTTTCAATTTGGAGTAGGCCATTGTTTTTGGGGGCCCGGGGGGAACGATGGCAAGTTTAAAATAACTGCATACAAAAGGGGGAAATGGCCGTTTTTGTTAAAAAGCACCCCGAGTGCTTATTCAATTATCCTCGATGTAAATAAATGAAAATTTAAATAATACTCACATTCAAAATGAAGGGGAAAGAAAGGAGCATAAAAAGTAGTTAGAAGACAGACAGGGCAGACAGGGGGGACAGATAGATAGACGACAGACAGATTGACAGATAGGACAGACAGACAGACAGGGCAGGGGCGATAGTTTGATAGTTAAATAAATAGATAGAAAAGAAAAGATAGATTTGTGATAGATAGATTAGAGGGGAGAAGAGAGAGATGGGGGGAGAAGGGGGGGGACGGTGAGAGGGGAGGGGGGAGGGGGTGAAGGGAGAGAGGGAGGTGGGGGGGAGAGGAGGGGAAGGGGGGGAGGAGAGAGAGATGGGATAAGCGATGGAGAGAGGATAAGTGGGAAGAGTTGGAGGGTTTGGGGATAACGGGGGGAGGAAGGGGGAGAGGAGGAATCAGGAGAGGGCGGACGAAAGGGAAAAGGAGGGGGGGAAGAAAAAGGAAAAAAAGAGGGGGAGGGGGAAAAGAGTGGGGAAGAGGAAAGGGGGAGGGGGAAGGGGGAGGAGCAAACAAAACCCCCTTTAAAAAAAAAGACGAGGGCAGGGAATGAGAGGAGGGAGGAAGGGAAGGGGCCCAAAGGGGGGGGGGGACTAAGGTTTGGGGAAAAACAAAAAGAGAAGGGTTGAGGAGAAGGGGGGGGGTTTTTGGAAAAAGGAAAAAGGAAAAGGAGGGGAGGAGAGGAAGGGAGGAAAGGGGGAAAGAGGAAAAAAAAAAAAAAAAGGGGGGGAAAAAGGGGGGAAAAGGAGCGGAATGGGGGAGATTTATGAGGGGGGGGGGGAGAGGGGAAAATCGAAGAGAGAAGAAAATTGGGTATTGAAAGGGAAAATGAAGGGAAAAAAAGGAAGAAGGGAAGATGGAGAGAGAGAGGAAGGGAAAGGGGGGATTTGAGGGGAAAAAAAGAAGGAAAAGAGCAAGAAAAAAGAAGGGGGACACCCCCGGCATGAAAAGAAAAGGGAAAAGGGGGGGGGAAAAGGAAAGGGGAAAAGGGGGGGGAAAGGGGGGGCCCCAAATTGGGAACCGGGGTTCCGGGGAAAAAAAGGGGGGTTTTTTTAAAAAGGGGAAAAAAGGGGGGGGGAAAAAAAAGAAAAGGTTTGGGGGGGCCAAAAAAGGGAGAAGGGGGGAGGGGGGAGGGGGGGGGGGGGGGGAAAAAGGGGCCGGAAAGGGAAAAGGGGAAAAAAAGAAAGGGAAAAAGAGGGGGGGGGGCCTTTCCCCCCCAAATTTTTGGGGTGGTTTTTGGGGGAAAAGGGGGGGGGGGAAAGGGGGGGGGAAAAAAGGAAAAAGGGGAGAAGGGGGAAAAGGGAAAAAAGGGGGGAGAAGAAGAAGAAAAGGGGAAGGGAAAAGGGGTAGGGAAGGGGATAGATAGATAGATAGATAGATAGATAGATAGATAGATAGAGAGAGGAGAGAGGAGAGAGTGAGAGAGAGAGAGGAGAGAGAGAGAGAGAGAGAGGAGAGAGAGAGAGAGAGAGAGAGAGAGAGAGAGAGAGAGAGAGAGAGAGAGAGAGAGAGAGAGAGAGACATAAATCGATAGATAATCGATAGATAAATCGATAGATTGATTGGTTGATTGATAGATTGATTAACTGATTGATGGATAGATACCGACATTCAGACATTCAGACACAGACAGACAGACAGACAGACAGACAGACAGACAGACAGACAGACAGACAGACATTCAGACATTCAGACATTCAGTCAGACAGACAGACAGACAGACAGAGAGCATACTGTGGCAAAACGCATGAAGTTGCTTGACACCACCACAGTGCAGAGAAGACAAGGAGGGCAGTAGCAACTGCAGGAACAGCCATGGTTCTTCTGATCTGTGAACCTGAGAAACATAACGATGTGGCAATTCATTAAACATGTACGTCAAGATTTGTTTAGATAATAACTACTGATTGATAGTTTGATGGTTTTCAGGTCAAAATGCCTTTTATGAATGTGAGATATCGGGGAGGGGTGTGTGTTCGTTTCTCTGCTAGAGCTCCGAGGTTCACCAATGATGAACATGCAACCGTTTTTTCCCACCATGAAGGTAGGCGCTGCCGACTTTGGGGATGTCTGTGGTTTCAATCTCCTGCGGGGATTTGTCTCCCCTGTTCTGCAGGACGTAGACCTGGTCTGTATTCTAGTCTTTCGAATGTGAAGATAAATTGAAACTGTGCACAATGCACGTTTTCTTTCTATTGTAACCATGTGTGATATACTCGGGTTGTTGCCCTTACGACGCTCATTCAAGCTAACCACCACAGTCACCCTACAAGGCATGATCTGTTGTATCCTCAAGAATTCAAGCTCACCATCACAGTCACCCTATAAGGCATGATCTGTTGTATCCTCAAGAATTCAAGCTCACCACCACAGTCACCCTATAAGGCATGATCTGTTGTATCCTCCAGAATTCAAGCCCACAGGAAGCTTTCAACACTGCAGTGCACACAGCGCACAAAGCCAACATCACTCAGTTAAGAGTTTTCTAATTATGTAGCGCCATCCTTTCCTTTTACCCAGTGCAGGTGTGGTCAGTTCCTGCTATAATGAGCATCAGCTGGCCCAACAGCTGGGCTGGGATGGAATTAATTAATTAGCAGCTGAGAGGAGCTGAAAGTGGGGGAAACTGACAGCTAGCTGTGAGAGATGCCACACAACAGGTCTAACATTGCTGCTGCGTCCCTTCAGTGGTGGTCACTGCTGCCTCTTCTGAACCCCAACATAGGCAGGACACCCATTCTCTATCCCTTACAGATGATGATGATGACATTAGCTAAGTGTCAGAGCCTGACTTAAGACGACCCAGTCCATGGAGATAGCGTCCACACCCCCCTGTGCCGACAGCAATAATCTCCTATAAAATAACCTGTAGACTCTGAAGGCTTTGTCCCAAATTCTTTACAGGCACAGAAGTGTTGGGAAATAAGCCAAACCTGATGTCACCATGAGACCAGAGTAACGAAGGCAACCGAACACAGACTGTTTTCTCTGTGATGCATGATGGTTAATGGTGGGAGGATAGTGATGATCATTATCATGATGATAATGATGATGATGATGATGATAATGACGACGACGACGACGACGACGACGACGACGACGATGATGATGATGATGATGATGATGATGATGATGATGATGATATGGAAGTACACCAACTTTGATGAGACTACTTGACTTGGACGTACTCTTTGCTTTCTGTCATAATAATTGTAACCGTGGCACGACCAGAGAGGAGAGATACAGACACCTGCACTACTGGTCAGGTAGTTTGAAAACCACTCTCTCTCAAAATTGCACACACAGTGTAGATGGTGCCCTACTCTGTGGTTTTATTCTTCATTCACTACAAGTTCCTGAAAAACACTGACCGTAGCGAGAGGCAGGCTGGCTGTGTTCCCCAATCCTTTTACATCTAAAGCTAAAGGCATTTGCAGCCACAACTGTCTTGCCAGGAGCACAGAAGGCTCACCAGTGTGCTATAGTGGCTGGAACACCCGCTAGTTATTTTATCTTTATTTATTTCATTTTGTACCACTTTATGTCAACAGCATATTTCTCTGCATGAATTTCGGGCTGCTCTCCCTCCCCGGAGAGAGAGAGCGCGTCGCCACAAGTGCAGCGCCTACCCATCATTTTTTTTCTCTTTTTCCTGTCTGCAACTGTATTTGTTTTCCTATCAGAGTAGCTTTTTTTTTTTTTTAAACATAATTTTGCCAGGGACAACCCTCCTGTTGCCGTGGGCTCTTTTAAATGCGCTAAATAATGATGTGTAACACACGGGACCTCGGTTTATCGTCTCATCCGAAAGACTAGCACCCAGACTACAACTCAGGGTCTAATGGATGGGGGAAAAGTTTTGGGCCCAAACGGGATTCAAACCACCGTACACTCCGACCTGGACTTTTCGCTTTCTAGGCAGGCTCGTTATCTCTAGACCACCGAGTCCTAGCTATGCACGTTGAAGAATAACAACCCACAGAGGTTTTGTACTAAAGACTGCGTTTTGTTGGCAGAGGAATCTGTGAGCAGCCAGCAAAAACAAATGGTGGCTGTACTTTGTAGTTTCATGCCAAGAAAAAAATGTCCTGTATTTCATGCAGAAGCAGAAGAGATGGCCTCGACATGAATATTGAACAGCTTTTCTGTATGCCTGCAAAATATGGATCTAGAGAGCGGATCTATATATCTACCAAAAGAAAAAAATCCATTTCATGACAAGGCCATGATGTTGGACTTGGCTCAGCAACAGACACAGTGAGTATAATTATCAGCAATGAACAATTATTGTAGTTAACCAATGAATAGTGCGCTTGTCCCTGCATTCATATTCACATCAGATTAAAAGAAACACGTTAGTACTGCCGCAATCATATTCTACTGATGCAAGTTAAAATATATAATATATTGGTACAGTTACAAATTCTGCCTATACCAGATTCTTTTTACACAATCTATATAAGCACAGCCATACGCCATATATTCTACTGATATCAGATTTTAAAAAATAGCTATGTTAGCATTGCTACATATTCTGTTGATATAAGATTAAAAAAAAAATTGATTCGGCCATACAATGTGTTGATATATTCATATAAAACAAAGTTTACACGGCCGTAGATTTTTCTGATCTCAGATTTGATCTATAAAAAAATTGCATGGCCATGAATTCTGCTGATATCATATTTTCAAAATCAATACGGCACGGCTATAAACTCTGCTGATACCAGATTTTAGAAAACAAAATTGGCACACCCATGTATTCTGCTGATATCACAAACTAAAACCATTATGGCACGGCCATATATTTATCCGATATCAATTTTTTAAAACCATTATGGTACAGCTGTATATTCTGCTGATATCAGATTTAAGAAAAAGGAATTTACATAGCGCTATATCTTGCAAAAACAAATCAAAGCGCTTGCATTCAACCAATTCTTGCACATGCAGCCAACAACAATTTAGATTTTTAACGAAGTCAATGTACACACACACACACACACACACACACACACACACACACACACACACACACACACACACACACACACACACATAGAGGTTAAACACTTCGGAAGGGTGGTAGATATTTCGATATAATGGCATGGTCATAAATTCTGCTGATATCAAATTTTTAACAAAAAACTTCTATTAGCAGATTCATACAGTCTACTGATACAAAACTGAAAAAAAATACTACACTAGCACACCCATATATTCTGATGATATCAGATTTGAAAATCCTAGGTTGGCATAGACATAACTTCTGCTGATGCCAGATCAAAACAAACTATGTTGATATAGCCATGAGACAAGATCCAAAAGCCTTGCTAATTAAGATTTTCCGGGGAACTATGATGTAAAGAAGTGACAGGTAGAAAAAAGATGGACCGACACAAAAGACGTAGCAACAATTTGCAGGGTCCCAGGCTTTGGTGCGTAGGTTTCGGCACATAGATATTGATATAGGTTTGATGCATAGGCTTTGACACATAGGCTTTGATGATAGGCTTTGACACATAGGCTTTGATGCATAGTTTGATACATACGCTTTGATGCATAGGTTTTAGTGAATAGGCTTTGGTACATGGGCTTTGTCATATAGGCTTTGGCGCATAGGCTTTGGCATATAGGCTTTGGTGCATAGGGTTTTGGAAGATAACCTTTAGCACACAGCTGATATAAGTGGAAACATGTGATGGACAGTTCTTCAATGAACACACAGATGACACTCCTAAAAGTGACAGAAATGAAATCTTTCACATTCATTTTCTCAGATTGAACATCCTGTTCTCATGATTTTCGGTTGTCATACGCCAATAGTAAAAGACTATGTTTTTGTTTGGGGGTGGTTAGGGGAATATCAAACCTAACCATTGAAAACCCAAACGAATATTTGACATGGCCCACACAGAACATTTAACTACAAGGAGCACAGCTTTCCTCTTTGCAATATATCAGATAACACGCAGCTAAAGAAAAAAAAGCTTTGATAAGCCGTAAGGGGTTATCCTACATTCTAGTGTGCAAGA
>CM060336.1:18514826-18524826 GCA_030674155.1 Stramonita haemastoma
TATGTGTGTGTATGATTGTGTATGTATGTATGTATGTGTGTGTGTGTGTGTGTGTGTGTGTGTGTGTGTGTGTGTGTGTGTGTGTGTGTGTGGTGTGTGTGTGTGTGTGTGTGTGATAACAGCAGTAGCAGTACAGTACCAGCAGTAGTGCTAGTGGTGTTGCTGATGGTAGTGTAAAAGTATGTAGTAGTAGTAGTAGTAGTAGTAGTAGTAGTAGTAGTAGTAGTAGTAGTAGTAGTGTAGTAGTAGTTAGTAGTAGTCTGTAATTTAATGTTCTTCCTTTTCAAGCAATAAAATAGATTAAAATCAATGCCTATGTGTGTGTATGCTCTCTCTCTCTCCTCTCTCTCTCTCTCTCTCTCTCTCTCTCTCTCTCTCTCTCTCTCTCTCTCTCTCTCTCTCTCTCTCTTTCTTTCTCTATCTATCTATCTCTTTGTCTTTCTCTGTTTCTCTGTCTCTCCCTCTTTCTCTCGCTCTATCTCTGTGTCTCTCTTTCTCTGTGTCTCTCTCACACACACAAACACAGAGAGAGAGACAGAGAGAGAGAGAGAGAGAGAGGAGAGAGAGAGAGAGAGAGAGAGAGAAGAGAGAGAGAGATGGAGAGGAGATGAGGAGAGAGAGAGATGGAGGAGAGAGAGAGGAGAGAGAGAGAGAGAGACAGGAAGACAGACAGACAGACAGACAGACAGACAGACAGACAGACAGACGAGAAGAAGAGAGAGAGAGAGAGAGAGAGAGAGAGAGAGAGAGAAGAGAGAGAGAGAGAGAGACGAGAAGAGACGAGAGAGAGAGAGAGAGAGAGAGGAGAGAGAGAGAGAGAGAGAGAGAAGAGAGAGAGAGAGGACAGAGGACAGAGGAGAGAGACAAGGCAAGGCAAGGCAAGGCAAGGCAAGGCAGGCAAGATATTTTATTCGAGGATAATAGATAAGCACTCGTGTGCTTTTTTACATCCAGTCCCCGCCCTTTTCAGGGATACATCAAGATGAAAAGATACTAAACAATAAAATTTTACGCAGTACCAAGCAACACACAAGAATAAGGACACTATATATGATAAGGTAATAAAAATGCACTCGATCAGAAGACAAAATCAGGAGTCACAATAACAAGATTTTGATTATGGAAGAATAGAAAAGTGTTAATAGGTAAAGAGCAAACAAGAGAACAAGATGAAATAAACAACTGGAAACATCAATCCACCACCATCTGTCAAAAGTTATACATGTGATATAAATCATACATTTGGATAAATGGGGGGAAACTTTTTTTTAACTAATATTGGAGGGGGGGGGGGGGGAGAGATACTGCCAATAAAAATATAAATAAAATCAACAATTATAATGATCCAAATACCAAAGGTAAGGAACCATACCAAGCATCAAACAACAGGCAAGAATTAACACAGAGATACAATATTACGGTAATGTTATAAAAGTCACTGATTCAGAAACGAAAATGAGAAGTAAGAATCAATGATGATTTTGAGTTGAATAAAAAAAGCAAGAAAAACAAAGAACAAACAAAAACAAAACAAACAAAGAAAGGGCGCAATAATTAAAGAGTAAACATGAGAATATGATGAGGTTAAATGACTAGAAACATCAATCCACCACCATCTATCATCAAAATAAGTCCCATAAAACATAAGATTTTGATAAAAGAGGGGAAAGAACAACAACAACAGGTAAGGATTACGACAGAGATACAATATTAAGGTAAGAGAGAGAGAGAGAGAGAGAGAGAAGAGAGAGAGAGAGAGAGAGAGAGAGAGAGAGAGAGAGGAGAGAGAGAGAGAGACAGAGAGAGAGAGAGAGAGAGAGAGAGAGAGGAGGGGAGAGAGAGAGGAGAGAGAGGGGAGAGAGAGGAGAGGAGAGAGAGAGAGAGAGAGAGAAGAGAGAGAGAGAGAGAAAAAGCAGGGACAGCGGTGGACATACACAGAGACAGAGTTAGACAGAGGCACTGAAACTAGCTACAGCCATATTATGCTGGTGCAGTAATGCCAACAGTTCAAACGTCTATATTGCGTTCTTTCTCTCCGAAATTGGATACACTACAATCACAATTCAATCAATCCAACAAAGACAGATAAATTTACAACACTTACCTACATATCACAGCTTCAAAACATTAGTAAAAACAGCCATAAACACACACTGACTCACACACTCACACACGCCACAAAAACGCCTTGCGAACACATAACACTATGACAGCTTCAAGCTTTGAATAGTTGAAAGGAGCAGAGCAATCTACCCGTAAACAAGTCAAGAAGGAAGTTTAAGGGTGGGTTAAGTATGACGTTACTGACGTGATTGTGTAGTTCAGGGTGCACACAGGTGACTTTATATCTGAAAGGAAAAAAAAGTCTCCCCCATTCAATTTTTATCCCCAGGGATAGAATTTAAAGCAGTTTGATCGGTTTACTCTTTTCAGGTCACTCTGAGTTGTTTCTTTGTGATTGATAAAGATAGTCGCTTACAAACAAGGTCGGGAGGATTTCTCTTTCTGTGTCTCTCTCTGTCTCCCTGTCTGTCTCTCTGTCTTTCTTTCCATTCTTTCTGTCTGTCTGTCTGTCTGTCTGTCTGTCTGTCTCTCCCTTCTCTCTCTCTCTCTCCCTCTTTCTCTCTCTCTCCCCCCCCCCTCTCTCTCTCTCTCTCTCTCTCTCTCTCTCTCTCTCTCTCTCTCTCTCTCTCTCTCTCTCTTTCCCTTTCTCTCTCTCATATGGCTCAGAGGCAATGCAGACAGCTACATTAGATACAAAGGCAGGTGGACAAATAAATAGTGCACAGATAGAAAGATAAATTTATAGATAGATACATTCACAAACAGACATTGAGACAGATAGACCTTTAGATAGAAGACACATACATACATACATACATACATACATACATACATACATACATACATACATACATACATACATACATACATACATGCACGCAAGCACGCATGCACGCATGCACGCACGCACGCACGCACGCACGCACGTGTACACATAAGTGTACAAAGGTTTACGATTGCATGCACACACGTACACATACGCTCGCCTGCATGCACGTGTGCGCGCGCGCACACACACATACACAGACACACACACACACACGCACAAACACACAAACACACACACATACACATACACACACAAACACACAAACAAAACACACACACACACAAACACACACACAAACACACACACACAAACACACAAACACACACACACACACACGCACACGCACGCACGCCCCCCTCCCCCCTCCCAACCACTACCACCACACACATAGGCTACACACAAACACCCGCAGTTAAAAAGTCAGAGATAAGGAGTTGGTGGGGAGAAAAGGGAATTTCAATGCATGCACAATCACTGTAACTCAATCTACACTGAGGAGGCGCATTGCAATTTCTCTGTGCAGTCACTCTCAAAGGATTTGTGTAGTTCGCACAAAAAGAAAAAAAAGGAAAAAAAAAGCAAAGCAAATAGACCGTGTCGTGAGCTGTGTCACAAAGTGATATTTGTCCTAAAGTGGATCGGCCCTACGGAGATCAGAAATCCTTCAGGGCTTTGGATGGAGACTTTCTGTTCAAATTTCACCTTCCGCTTTTCGGAAGAGTAGGCCATTGTGTGCTGGTGGGAACAGATAACAATATTTACACAACTTAACAGCATATGCACGGGGCCTGGATGAAAAAAGCACACGATTGATTATTCTATTATCCTCGATACAAAAGAATTTAAAAAAAGAAAATAAATAAAAATCCCCTTTTACTTCATAGGGGGGTGGGCTGCCAATGCACACACTGCAAATAGCAAGACAAACGATTGGAAATCTGATCTTATTGTTGGTATGAGCGCTCGAATCGGGTAAAACAACGAAATAGTGCATGTGTACGTGTATGTACGAGTGCGTAGGTAAATAATAGGTGTTTTTTGGGTTTTTTTTTTTTTTTAGTCAATGGTCTTAATAACGTTGTATTCCTACATTGTGTGTGTGTGTGTGTGTGTGTGTGTGTGTGTGTGTGTGTGTGTGTGTGTGTGTGTTGTGTGTGTGTGTGTGTTGTGTGTGTGTGTGTGTGTGTGTGTGTGTGTGTGTGTGTGTGTGTGTGTGTGTGTGTGTGTGTGTGCCCGCGCGCGTACGTGTCGTGATTGCGTGGGTGCGTGTGTCAGTTAGTTTTTTGTGATATTTTTATTTTAAGTTATCTTAGAATGTTTGAACAAATATGAAATGTAACTATCTTGTGGTGTTTTTTTATCATATGATTCGTATCAAAATGCCTGTCAGTATGGTAATTGCTCTTCAGGGGATAATTAAAGTGTTTTGATTTGACTTAACTTGACTCTCTCTTGAACGTTAGTGTATACTCGTTTTATGTAATTTCTGGTCGTGATTGAGTTTTCATTTATCTGATCTCTTTTTTATTTTTTATTACAGTTATTGTGGGTTGTGTTTTTCAAGTGAGCTCATATAAAACACTGTGCTACACATTTGGAAACAATGATATCTGGTTACGTTTGTAGTGAGTTCGCACAGTTTAAAGGCCTGAATCCAGTTAAAGACAAGAATACTACTTAAGGACACTACAGTGGTGTAGTCACGATTCCCTTTGTGGGTGCACCCAGGATGCCTATCAAAATAGGATCAGGAAGTTCTTTGAGAACTGTATTTGCTACCCAGTCTGCTTTCATTCTTTCTATGGTAAAAAAATATATATATATGCTCAGCGTGTATCATTGTGTGTGTGTGTGTGTGTGTGTGTGTGTGTGTGTGTGTGTGTGTGTGTGTGTGTGTGTGTGTGTGTGTGTTGTGTGTATGTGTGTATGTGTGTGTGAGTGTGTGTGTGTGTGTGTGTGTGTGTGTGTGTGTGTGTTTGTGTGTGTGAGTGAGTGTGTGTGTGTGCATGAATGGATGAGTGCATGTGTGCATGTGTTGTGCATGCATGTACAAGTGCGCGTGTATGTGTGTTTGTGTGTGTTTGTGTATGTCTGCGTATGTGTGTATGAGTTTGTGTGTACTTCTTTCTATACGTCTGTATGTCTGTGTACGTGCGTAAATGCGTGTGTGTGTGTGTGTGTGTGTGTGTGTGTGTGTGTTTGTGTAGGTGTGTATGTATGTGGGTGTGGGTACGAGTGTACATGTTTGCCTGTGTGCGAGCGTGTGTGTGAGTGTGTTTGCGTGTGTGTGTGTGTGTGTGCGCACGTGCAAGTGTGTGTGTTTGTATGTGTGAGTGTTTGTGCGCGCGCGCGGGCGCTCGAAACGAGAGAGAGAGAGAGAGGAGAGAGAGGAGAGAGAGAGAGAGAGAGAGAGAGAGAGAAGAGAGAGAGAGAGAGAGAGAGAGAGAGAGAGAGAGAGAGAGAGAGAGAGAGAGAGAGAGAGAGAGAGAGAGAGAGGAGAGAGAGAGAGAGAGAGAGAGAGAGAGAGAGAGAGAGAGAGAGAGAGAAGGGAGGAGAGAGGGTCTGTGGTTGGCCTAACCTAGTTTTACAATTTGTCCTTGAAAATATGTATACTTCAAATAACCAATAAAACATGAAAAATAATCCAACATGAAGACAAACTCTCACACAGTACTGAATAATAACACTTACAAATTTTATTCAAACAGTCATACTACACACTAACATCGATCTGTTCTGTAAATAACAATAGTAGCACACAAACTATCGTCTTATCCGAAAGACTAACACCTAGACCACCTCTCATGGTCTCATGGATGGAGGCAAAGTTTTGGGCCCAAACAGGATTTGAACCACCGCACCCTTCGACCCTGGCTTTTCGCTTTCTAGATAGGCGCCTTACCTCTAGACCACCGATTCATGCGCTGTAAACGCTCGGGTAAAGAAAAAAAAAGATTTATGCATTGACTAGGAAAACTACCTGCATGCCTATACATGTGAATCTGTGTGCGAGGATCATGTTACGGAAATGCCCCAGATTTGATACTGCTTTGTGAGCCATTCTTTACGCTCACATTCATGATACATCTACTCTAAGGGCCTTTCTCCTTTTCATTATTATTATTTTTTTTGCTGGCTAATCTTTTGTGTGAAACACCGAATCAGAGACAGCGCTATTTGAGGCTACGTGGCAAGGTAGAACTCTACGCTTCTTGTCATGATATATTCCGGTGTCAACCGGGCCCCGAGAGATACAGACACCTGCAGTGTTGGTCACATAATTTAAGGAACACTATCAACATCGATTCCATAAAGTGGATGAAGCTCGACTGTGTAGTTACAGTTTTCCTAATGAGCCCATCGCAAACTCACTCTGGGCACGAGTCGGTTAGAATCCGAAAAACTCCCTATGATTCAAACCTGTGACCTTCCAGTCTGTAACCCAAGGCCTAACCACTGCACCATGGTGGCTGGTTTACTGTACTAGCCTTAATTCCACTATTCCTATCATGATACATCCGCTGTGTGAGCCTTTCTCTACTCTTCCTTTCTCTACTCTTCCTTTCTCTACTCTTCCTTTCTCTACTCTTCCTTTCTCCACTCTTCCTTTCTCTACTCTTCCTTTCTCCACTCTTCCTTTCTCTACTCTTCCTTTCTCTACTCTTCCTTTCTCTACTCTTCCTTTCTCCACTCTTCCTTTCTCCACTCTTCCTTTCTCCACTCTTCCTTTCTCCCCTCTTTCCTTTCTCTATTCTTCCTTTCTCTATTCTTCCTTTCTCCTTTCTTCCTTTCTCTACTCTTCCTTTCTCTACTCTTCCTTTCTCTATTCTTCCTTTCTCTATTCTTCCTTTCTCCACTCTTCCTTTCTCTATTCTTCCTTTCTCTATTCTTCCTTTCTCTAAACTTCCTTTCTCTGATCTTCCTTTCTCCACTCTTCCTTTCTCCTCTCATTCCTTTCTCCACTCTTCCTTTCTCCTCTCATTCCTTTCTCCACTCTTCCTAGCATGATACATTCAGGTGTCCACAACCCTTGAGTGACACAGACACCTGCAGTGCTGTTCAAGGAAGTTGAGCTACATTTTCAAAATCACATCCATAAAGTTGATGATGCTCGACTGTGTGGTCCCAGTCTTCCCTATGAACCATTATAATCTTTTTCTCCAATTTAGAATTGTTCCCTCCTGTTGTATCGTATAATTATCTGTTTACCTGGCCAAATTAAAAAGAAAAATCTGTTTACCTGCTTTCAATAGCCAAAATCCCCATCAACCCTCTGTGTATAACCTTCACATGTGCGCGCGCGCGCGCGCGTGTGTGTGTGTGTGTGTGTGTGTGTGTGTGTGTGTGTGTGTGTGTTTGTATGTATGTATGTATGTATGTATGTATGTATGTGTGTATGCGTGTATGCGTGTATGCGTGTATGCGTGTATGCGTGTATGCGTGTATGCGTGCATGCGTGCATGCATGCATGCATGCATGTATGTATGTATGTATGTATGTATGTATGTATGTATGTATGTATGTATGTATGTATGTGTGTATGTATGTATGTGTGTATGTGTGTATGTATGTATGTATGTATGTATGTATGTATGTATGTATGTATGTATGTATGTATGTATGTATGTATGTATGTATGTATGTATGTATGTATGTATGTATGTGCGTATGTATGTATGTATGTATGTATTAGTGTGTGTGTGTGTGTGCATGTGTGCATGTGTGCATGTGTGCATTGTGTGTGTGTATGTGTGTGTGTGTGTGTGTGTGTGTGTGTGTGTGTGTGTGTGTGTGTGTGTGTGTGTGTGTGTTTGTTGTGTGTGTGTCCGATTTCTATATCTTCTTCTATTTTCTATTTTTATATTTGCAAGAACTTTTCTGTTTTTCTTTCTTTGTTATTTCCTCGTGTCTGTCTTTCCTTCATTTTGGATTGAAGGTGTAGAATATAATGATCGGCTTTACGGATGAACGCTGGAGGAAAAGTTGAAGTAGACTGCTTATTAAAGCTGAAACAACTATTGGAAGATAGCACTACTAGATGTTTACTGGTCTACTCACCACTTAAAGTAAAAATACCCAGGAAAACGGCCAAGGTTGTCATCATCATCATCATCATCATCATTCATCATCATCATCATCATCATCATCATCATCATCATCATCATCATCATCATCATCATCATTCTAGAAACACGTACAGGAAAATCCTGGTTGCTGTTTTCCTCTTTTACAGTTAGGCTGATGACAAATTGAGTTTTCTGCCAGTTATTTTCGTCTCTGTTTCAAATGCTACTTCCCCCCCCCCCCCCTTATTCCTTTAAATGTGTCAATGCTATTACAAAATGCAAGGGATGAATGATAAATAGCTTTTAATTTACAGCTAACATTTTCTGGTTAAAAAAAAATCACCCCAGTGCCATATCAAAACGTCAATCTTTCCCTGTCTCTGTCTCCGTCGGTCTCTTTCTTTCCTTTTGTCTGTCTGTTTGTCTGTCTGCCTGTCTGTCGGTCTCTCTCTCTCTCTCTCTCTCTCTCTCTCTCTCTCTCTCTCTCTCTCTCTCTCTCTCTCTCTCTCTCTCTCTCTCTCTCTCTCTCTCTCTCTCTCTCTAACACACACACAAATACACACGCGCGCGCGCGGACGCGCGCGCACACACACACACTCACAACAGGGGAATATAGGAAGGGAATAGAGGAAGGAAGAAAGAGAGAGAGTGCATGTGTATGTGTGTATATGCGTATGTGCGTGCGTATATGTGTGTGTGTGTGTGTGTGTGTGTGTGCGTGTGGCTGTGTGTGCATACGCACGCATGCGTGCGTAGGTGCGTGTATATGCATTTATTTATTTATGCATGCATTTATTTATGTATGTGCGTGTGTATATTATTATGTCCGTTTGTATATATCCTTGTGTGTGTGTTCATGTGCAGACGCCCGCGCGCGCATACCTACGCCCAGGCAGCACACACACACATCTATGTGCGTGCGTGCAAGCATGTGTGCGCCCAAGTGTATGTGTGCGAGGACGTGTGTTTTACAAGGTTTTGTTAAACCAGCAGTCGGCACCATTGGCGTCTTTGAATTCTCCTTGTGCATTGAAATTGATTTTATGCTGTGACCAGGAAGTTGTACGTGTACTGTATACGCGTACTAGTTCGGTTTACAGCGTTTCTAACATTTGAATAATTCTGTGCCCATTTCTAATGTGGGATCCCCATATATGTGTGTATCAATCGTTATCTAACTTAAACCAATCAGCCTGGTGTGACTGTCGACAGTGTGTATTTTGTTTTGTTTTGTTTTATGCTGATAGGTGTGATTGTGTTATTTCATTTGGGGTCAGGAGAACGAGAATCGTATGTGTGTCGAGAGGTAAGGATTGACGGTATCTTTGTTGAAGGTTGAGTGTGTGTGTGTGTGTGTGTGTGTGTGTGTGTGTGTGTGTGTGTGTGTGTGTGTGTGTGTGTGTGTGTGTGTGTGTGTGTGCGTGTGCGTGCGTGTGCGTGCGTGCGTGCGTGCGTGCGTGTGTGTGTTTGTGTGTTTGTGTGCATTTGGTTGTGTGTTTGTGTGTGTGTGCGTTTGGTTGTGCGTTTCTGTGTGTGTTTGTTTGTGTGTGTGTGTGTGTTTGCAGCAGCAGCAATAGTAGTAGTAGTAGTAGTAGCAGCAGCAGCAGCAGCAGCAGCAGCAGCAGTAGTAGTCGTAGTAGTAATAGTCGTCGTCGTCGTCGAGTAGTAGTAGTAGTAGTAGTAGTAGTAGTAGTAGTAGTAGTAGTAGTAGTAGTAGTAGTAGTAGTAGTAGTAGTAGTAGTAGTAGTAGTAGTAGTGGTCTTCTTCTTTTCTCATGACCGGGATGGTCGTGGAGGAGACATGAGAGACAATTCTGCAGCCAGCCGTCGCCATCCAGCCCTGTCCTCTGCCTTCCGAATGAGTGTTGGACTGTCCAGGTGGTAGTAGTGGTAGTAGTGTTCTATGAGCTGTTTTATTTTTCTGTGTGTCAGGTCCGCTGATCAGCAGAACCATGGCTGTTCCTGCAGTTGCTGCCGCCATTCTTATGTTTTCTGCACTACGGCTGTGTCAAGCGACTTCGTGTGTTTCACCACAGTAAGCT
>CM060336.1:18544721-18552221 GCA_030674155.1 Stramonita haemastoma
ATTGAAGTGTAGAAAAAATGCATTTCATATTGAGGTGTAGGAAAATGGATTTCATGTAGCGCAAAAAAAGAAGTTTTCATGAAATTCTACTACGGACTGTGGAACACTACTTTTCAGCATCAAAGGGGATGGTATAACGTCATACACTCTCAGGTTTTAGATATGCGCCTGTCATGTCGTAAGCCTTGACAAAGATTCTGAGATGAAATCGAACACGTGTACTTATAGTTCAATAGCAGGCATGTGCAGGGAAACATTTCTAACCAGTAGAGCATTGTTGTGTGTTTTACATCCATGTGAAATGGAAGGGCTGTTAGCTGTCCTCGTTATGTCATCGTTTCCCATTTCTTTACAGCAATGTGACCGAAGCTTCTGATGACCTGCTGTTTTCTAATATCACATAACCCTCAGAAATCAATTCGCATTCATAGTTGTTAGAAAGTATGCTAATATTAATAGTCTATCATTATAAGTTGACCTTGCTGAGTCAGTTGTTTGTTATTTTCATTTTCAAGTACGCCATTTACACTCACTAGCTGTTTTGTAGGTAGCAGATTGGACGAGTGAGGCTCATTTTGAAATAAGCTTTGATGTGGTTCTTCTTGGTTCTATTAAAGTTTTATTATAGAATGTTCTGTTGGATCAGGTGATCTTTTACCCCACAAGCCTAAGTCACCCGGAGAGGGATCAGTGGATTGCAAAAAGCAAAACACCTCACCCCTAATCAGCCCCACAGTGATCAGTCAAGACAGAACGGACTGTCTGAAGTTCCAGTATAGAACACAGCCATCAACATTCCAGCTCACTGTCTCCATTCAGATACATCTGGAGGAGCAAAGTTCTGCAGTGGTTTGGAATTATACCAGTTCAGGAACACAATCAGCTGAAAGTTCCTTTGTGTGTCCCATACAAGTCAACGCCTCGTTCAAGGTAATTTTCTGTATGGTTATGATAGTAAAATAATACCTCAAATTTGCGGTTTGATCTTTGCCAGGTTTTCTGTAAACATATTTTATTTTGATGCCTCACCTTCTCGGGGCCCACAGAATCAGAGACAAATTTTCTTTCAATGCATGATAATCAATGACAATGAAGATGATGTAACAAAACTGCTGTGGAAGTGCATCTGCTTTGCGACTACGTGACAGGGTCGAACTCTGTGGTTTCTATGATAATATACCCCAACGTCAACCAGGCCGACAGATACAGACACCTGCAGTGTTGGTCAGACAATTGAAGCAACACTCCCAAACTTGCATCCGTAGAGTGGAATAAGCTCGACTGCATGGTCCCAGTCTTCCCAATGAGCCCACAGCACACTCACTCTGGGTAGGAGCTGGCCGGAATCGAAAACTCTCCTGTGATTCCTATGAGATCCGAACCCGCGACCTTCCAGTCCGGAACCCGAGGCGCTAACCACTGCGCAAAGGTGGCTAGTATACATGGAACTTCGCTATGATCATTTCGACCGTTTTCAGCATTGGCCAATATTCCTCGATGATTTTTCCAATTCTTAAAAGAAATAATCAGTGGTCTGCTTGTGGCTTCAGTCTGTTCAATATTATGTTCAACACGACCTTGCTTGGGTGGCATATGAGGCTAATTGTGTGGTAATTCTGGCACTGCTGAAGATTTCCTTTCTTGGTGAGGGTGATGAAGAGTGACTGTGTCCATGGTGTTGGCCTTTTTTTCTGACTGCCAGATCTTGTTGCAGATTTTTTAGTACAGTGTTGAATATGGCTTCCCCTCCAGCTTGAACCATCTCAGCTGGAATGCTGTCAGCCCCTGCTGACTTCCCCTTTTTCAGCGATCTGATTGCTATTGCCACTTCTTCCCGGAAGATAGGGTGGCTGTTTGTATCTGTGCTTGAGGGAAAATTGAGGACTTCTGGATCTCCTGTGGTTTTGTAGTTATACAGGTCAGAACAGTATTCTGTCCATCTGTTCAGCATATCCTGGTCATCAGTGAGGCACTTCCCAATCTTGTCTTGGATTGTTGAGCTTCTTCCCTGTTTTGTGCTAGTCAGGTCTTTCACCAGTTGATATGCTTTCTTGCTGTTGTTTTTCTTGATGTTTTCTTTACTGTCCTGCCACTGTTCACTGATCCATTTCTCTTTTGCTTCTGTCATGGACTTTCTGATTCTTTTGTTGATTGCCCTATATTGTTCTGCTCTTTCTTCTGTTTATGTTTTCTTTTTCTTCAACTCTCTGCGTTTGTCACTTAGCTGTAGGATGTTAGGTGTGACCCAAGGTTTCTGACTGATCGATGTTTGGCAAGAAGTTCACTTGCTAAGGGACAAGCAGGTTTCAGAGCAGGGCGTAGCATAACTGAACAGAACTTTAATCTCAGAATACTCTGTGAGCGTTACCTTTAACACCAACAAGACTTCCACCATGTCTTTATTGATTTTAAGAAGGCATTCGACAGGGTGTGGCATGCAGCTTTGTGGGCAATCATGAAACTGTAAAGCATCAATGCAAACCTGATCAGAGTAATCAAAGAGCTGTACAACAAGGCCACCATTGCAGTGTAAAACAATAGCAACATTGGAGAGTGGTTTCAGACAACAGTTGGAGTAAGGCAGGGCTGTCTACTATCACCCACTCTTTTCAACATCTTCCTTGAGAGAATCATGGCTGATGCACTGGAAACACCATAAAGGATCAGTCAGCATTGGTGGCAGAACAGTCACAAAACCTCCGCTTCGCAGATGACATTGACGGAGTAGCAGGATCAGAACAGGAGCTTGCCAGCCTAACAGAAAACCTGAACTAGGCCTCTAAAACACACGGCATGGAATTCAGTGAAAAGAAAACTAAACTGATGACCAATAACACCAGGGGCATCAGCACTGATATCAAGGTCAATGACTAGAAGCTGGAAACGGTTCAAATCTTCAAGTACTTCGGAGTTGTTGTATCAGACAAGGGTTCCAAGCCAGAGGTAGTATGCAGAATTGCATAGACAATAACAGTACTGTCAAAACTGAACACCATCTGGAAAGATAAAAATATCTCACTCAACTCCAAGATGAGACTAATGCGCTCCCTTGTCATATCCATATTCCTGTATGCCTGTGAATCGTGGACCCTGACTGCAGATTTGGAGAGAAGAGTACAGGCGGTAGAGACGTGATGCTTCTGGAGACTCCTTGGGGTCTCCTACGGAGACCATAATAATAAGCAATGAAAAAGTGCATTACAGAATCCAGCAAACCATTGGTACCTACGAAAATCTTCTATCAATCGTAAAGAAGCGCAAACTGAAATGGTACGGGCATGTCACAAGATCAAATGGACTTGCAAAAATAATGCTGCAAGGCACAGTCCAAGGAAGAAGAAATAGAGGCAGACCAAGGAAGAGATGAGAGGACAACATCAGCAAATGGACAGGCCTAGAACTCAACAAAATTTTGAGAAAGGCAGAACAGAGAGAGGAATAAGGGAACTGGTTGTCAAGTCTTCAGGGGTGCCCCCACGGTCACCAGACTAAGGGATAGATAGATATAGAGAGAGAATAAGTGCTACTCATCATGACAAGCAATATTGTTTATTATGTCATATTTTTTTTATAATTCAAATTCAATTCAAATTCAAAAATACTTTATTATCTAATACAGAAATTCACGCGGGTTACATGAAACACATAATAAAGCAAACATGTAAAAAGTGGTTGTTGTTGTTGCTTCGATTTTACGTCTGTTCACTCAAAGTGATATTAGACGATGGGAAGGGAAGGGGAGGGTCTAGTATATTGATGGATGTGTGCAGTAAAATGGGTGTCTTTTTCTTAATAATGCATACAGAACATAGATTTGGGCTAAACGGTGATAACAACAAGTAAATACATAACAATTGCTAGTATAACTTAAAACTATAACAAATTTTCTAAAGAACTATTCATTAAAGATTTTGTTATACGAAATGTCAAATTAAGATTTTTTAAAATCTTATCCAAGGATTTTTTCGAGAAAGAGGGTAAGAATGGTTTTAGACTCTTACATTCAAAAATTATGTGACTGTTTGTAATTTTCTCACCGCACAAACATTTTATATTTTTGCTATATTTAGTGATGTAAAAAGTAACATCACGGAAAAAAACACACACAAAAAACATAGTATCCGAACATCAGCTCGCACATATCATAATATAAAAATCACCCACAACACAGCAATACCTCACCCAGTCATAAACTCACCAAAACAAAATCTCAACCATTCCTACGCACACCAGTTTGCTCACGCATTCACACACACACACACACACACACACACACACACACACACACACACACACACACACACACACACACACACACACACACACACACACACATACATACACACACAAACACTCACACACACACACATACACACACAGGTCGTTCACACACACGCGCTCGGGCGCGCGCGCTGTTGAAAACACTGAATACATGTGCACACATTTTTATTAAATAAACCATATTGATATTA
Source organism: Stramonita haemastoma (assembly GCA_030674155.1). Lineage (NCBI taxonomy): Eukaryota > Metazoa > Mollusca > Gastropoda > Neogastropoda > Muricidae > Stramonita > Stramonita haemastoma. The sequence goes on from CM060336.1 coordinate 18,549,194, forward strand.
AATCATTTAACTTGTTAAAACAAGTCGTATGATAAGACAAATTAATATCAATGAAAGTAACAATCTTTTATAAAAGTTTTAAGCACAGTCTAAGATAATAACACACGCACACATTTTTATTGCATAAACAAATAATTTCTAAAACATACCGTATAATATTAAAAGACAGTTGTTTTTTTAAAAAGTGCCTCCCTATGCTTTAGATTGTCCCGTCCCTTTCCTAGCTGAGCTCTGTTTCTCCCTCGCCTCCCACCCCCACCCCCTTCCACCATCACTTGCTTCTTCTCTCTCTCTCTCTCTCTCTCTCTCTCTCTCTCTCTCTCTCTCTCTCTCTCTCTCCTCTCTCTCTCTCTCTCTCTCTCTCTCTCTCTCTCTCTCTCTCTACAGTTGATCAGGACAACAGATTGGTTGAACTGAAATAGGACGTTGGCCGCCTCAGTAATATTTTCCATCCACTTTGTGATGTTTTTGGTGAGGGGGCAAATTTTAGGGAGGCACCGGTGTTGCAACCTCAGTGTAGTGTAAACAACAGACAGCCTGCACGTGCTGTGCATGGGACAGATTTTAACGTGGTGTGTTCTACTTTGGATGTAAACACAAGCCAGGATGAAGTTGTAAACACTGTATGCATGAATGAATGTGTGTCCGATGTTGTGAATAAAGATGAGTTGCAAGATGCGTGTGCTTTCTCTACTACATTGATTGACTATGATGAAAAAAATGTGAATTGCTCCCCTTTATGCAAGACATCTAAATTGTTTTCTTTTTTGCACTGGAATGTAAATGGGTTATTGTCTAAACTGTGTGATATGGATTTTGTGTCATATGTTTGTTCCTTCGATTTTATTTGTCTTGTTGAAACTTTTGTTGAGGATTTTCACTCTTCAGTGTTTGTTGGCTATGAGGCATTTTGTAAACCTGCTACTAAACTTTCAGTGCAAGGGAGACGATCAGGTGGTCTTTTGTGTCTCATTAGACGGGAATTATGTTCCTTTGTGAAACAGCTGGACATAAAATCAGATATTTTTTTTGCGTTCATGATTGATAAAGCTTTGTTTGGTACAATAAAAGATGTATTATATGTGGCCGTTTATGTACCACCAACTGATTCACCATATTATAGAATTTTTTATATTGAAAATGGAATAATGGTACTGGAAGATTTTCTTTGTGACTGTATGCTTTCTTGTGGTGATGTTTATGTCATATTGGGAGGGGATTTTAATAGTAGAATATCCAATGTTTCTTTAGATTTTGAGGACAGTCGTGCGCCATTTACAGATCAATACCTAAGTGGACCTTTACATTCAAATAGAATGTCACAAGATAATGTCTTAAATCAATATGGTAAAATGTTATTAAATATGTGCACTGCATTACATTTACATATTTTGAATGGTTCGTGTCATGGCGACCGTCAGGGTTGCTACACGTACATTTCTGAGACTGGAAGCAGTGTCAATGATTATTTCATGATGTCTGAAGATATGTTTATTCAATTTTCTGAGGATTGTGAGATGAATGTTTCTGAAAGGTGTGAATCTGACCACATGCCTTTGGTGCTTTATGTTAATTTTCCTAAGGAAAACATGGTTGAAGAAAAAGAGGAAAAAAACAAATGTACAGTGGAAAAGTTTGTTTGGAATGAAATATATTGTGAAATGTTTGACAGGGCAATAGACTCAGATGAGATACAAGAAAAATTAAGTATGGCTAGTGACCTGATAGATGTTAATATTAACCAAGCTCTTGATATTTTTAACAGTTGCATGAAAGACTGTGCTGATTGCATGAAAAAGCAGACAAATGTAAATAGAAAGTATGGCTACAGTGATTGGTATGATATGGAATGTCGTGTATGTAAAAGAAATGTTCGTAAATTATTAAACAAGTATCGTAGTTCTTTATCCCCATTTGATCGTGATCTGTATCGCACTGCAAGGCGTGACTATAAGAAGCTTTTGAAGACAAAACGTAAACTATTCAATAACGCTATGTTAGATAAATTGATTGCTTCTGTTGGTAGTCAGAAGGAGTTCTGGAATGTAATGCGTAGTATACAGTGTAAAAGAAAGCAGCCTGTGAATAATGTTAGTCTAGACGATTGGTTTCAACATTTCCAGAAATTGTTAGAAAAAAATGATGATATTCATAATGTTACAGACAGGGAAGAAGTGACTGATGATAGTGATTATGGTGATGATTATTTTAATCGTCCAATTTCGAAAGAAGAAGTAATATTAGCCTTAAGGAAATTAAAAAACCAAAAGGCTGCTGGACCTGATGGTATTATTGGAGAGATGATAAAAACTGCATGTAAATCAGAGTTTGTAATAAAATTTCTTGTACAATTTTTTAATGCTTTATTTGATAAGGGCATGTATCCTGATAGTTGGACGGAGTCAATTGTTCTCCCTTTGTACAAAAAGGGTAATGTTAATAATCCAAATAACTACAGAGGAATTTCTTTGTGTAATATTAGTAGTAAATTATATAGTGCAGTTATAAATAGAAGACTTCAGGAGTGGGTAGAGGAGAACAACATAACTGGTGAATTTCAGGCTGGGTTTAAACGAAATTACTCCACTATAGATCACATGTTTACTTTAATGGCTTTTGTTCAGAAGCAGTTTTGTTTGAATCGTAAGTTATATGTGGCTTTCATCGATTTTGAGAAAGCCTTTGATTCTGTTAATAGAAGTATATTGTGGCCTATTTTGTTTAAGAATGGAATTCGGGGAAAACTGTTTAAATGCATTATGAGTATGTATGAATTTGTAAATGCAAGAGTTAGATGTGGTGCTTCATTGACAGATTATATAAACTGTACAGCTGGTGTTAAACAAGGAGATGTGTGTAGTCCTATTTTGTTTTCCTTATTTATTAATGAGTTAACATTAGAAGTTATACGTAATGGAAGACATGGTGCACAATTCATTGATGACAGTTTAGAAATGTTTTTACTCCTTCTGGCTGATGATGTAGTGTTAGTTTCAGAGACAATAGTGGGGTTACAAAGACAATTAAA
>CM060336.1:18557221-18559721 GCA_030674155.1 Stramonita haemastoma
TGGTGCAGAAGCTGATGTTGTTGCTTCTGATGATCTTCTCGAGTCTGACTAGAGCAGATGTTGCTGTTGCAATGCGAGCTTTCACTTCATTGTTTGATCTGCCATCTTTTTGTTAGGATGGAGCCTAAGTATTTGAATTGGCTCACCTCTTCTAGTGTTTCTCCATTCATCTTTATTTCCGTGATGCCATTACTCGCGCTGTTGACCATGATCTTTGATTTCTCTGTACTGACCTCCATGCCGTATGCGCTCGCTTGATCTGTTAAATTGTCTGTGAGGATTTGCAGTTCTTGTTTGCTGCTGCCCATGACGTCATTGTCATCTGCAAATCTGAGGTTGTAAAGGGGTCTTCCACCAATGGAGATGGAAGTGTGGTGGTTCTGCAGTGTCTCTGTCATGATGTTTTCGAGGAAGAGGTTGAAGAGTACAGGTGAGAGAAGGCAGCCCTGGCGAACCCCAACCGTGGTCTTGAAGAACTCGCCCACGTGATTGTTCATGAAAACTGCACTTTTTGCGTTCTCGTACAGAGCCTTGATGACTTCAATTAGGCAGCTGTCAATGTTGAAGTGCCTGAGTACTTGCCAGAGGCCGTCATGCCATACCCTGTCAAAGGCCTTTTTGAAGTCTATGAAATTGTGGTACAAGTCTTTTTGGTGTTGGAGATGCTTCTCTATCAGAATTCTCAGATTGAAAATTTGTTCCATTGTGCTGCGTTTTGGTCTAAAGCCCGCTTGTTCTTCTGCCAGGAGTTTTTCCGCTTGGTTTTTCAGTCTGTTGAGGACTACCTGCAGCATGAGCTTGCTAGGATGACTTATGAGACTGATGGTTCTGTAGTTCTGGCATTGCTTGAGGTTTCCTTTCTTTGGCAGGGGTATTATTACAAGAGACTGTGTCCATTCTTTTGGCCATTCTTTGGTGTCGTGGATCTTCTGACAAAGTTCTGTGAATCGCCTTGCTGTTTCATTCCCTCCGTTTTTTATGAGTTCAGCTGGGATGTTATCGATTCCAGGGGACTTCCCCTTCTTCAATTGTTTAATAGCTGCATCTACTTCACACCTTAGTATTGGTGGGTCTTTATCTTGGTGTTCAGGGGGTTTGTCAGAAACTATGTTGGTATCTGGGTGTAGTGGGTAGTTGTACAATCCCTCACAGTATTCTGTCCAGCGTTGGAGGATGGCATTGTTTTCCGTTAAAAGATTTCCTTCTTTGTCTTCAATAACAGAGGCTTTAGGCTGTGTGGTTTTCGTTAGTGCTTTCAAAGTGTCGTAAGCTGTTTTGCTGTTTCTCTTGGTCATTCCAGCTTCGATGTTGTTGCATTGTTCTTCTATCCACGCTTCTTTGGCTTCTCTCATCTTTTTCCTCACTTCTCTGTGGCTATCCATGTACTTCTTGTAAGCTTCTTGACTTGTGAACTTTTGTTTTTTAAGTTCTCTTCTTTTGTCGCAGAGGTCAAGAACCTCATTTGTCACCCAGGGTTGTTTTTTTGTTCTGCTTCTTCCTAATGTTTCTTCTGCTGCTGTCGTTAGCACTTCTTTGATGTTGTTGGCCAGTGTGTCCACATCATTGTCGATGGCTGTGAGTGCGGCGAACTTTCCTCCAATGTTGGCTTGGAAGATCTCAACCACTGTTGGGTCTTTGAGTTTTTCCAGGTCGAATCTTATGCGTGGGCTTTTTGGCTGTTGTTTTGCTTTCAGTTTTAGCCTGATGGTGGTAAGTACAAGGTCGTGGTCACTGCCAATGTCAGCTCCTGGGAATGTTCTTGTGTTTGCCTTGTTTATGCTGGATTTGAATCTTTGGGGTGACAGAATGTAATCAATTTGATTATGAATCAGACCATTTGGTGAGTGCCAGGTTGATGTTCTGGATGGCTTGTGAGGGTGGAGTGTGTTAGCCAAAGTCAGTTTGTGCTCCTTTGCGAATTCCAGCAGCCGCTGTCCTCTGTCATTTGTTTCTCTCAGTCTAAATCGTCCTGTGGTTCCTGCCCAGGTGTCATAGGCATCAGGTCCCACCTTAGCATTCCAGTCGCCTTCCACAATAAGGATGTCTTTTGGGGGCGTTTTGGAGATGACGTTTTCAAGTTCTTCATAGAATTCTTCTATCTGATCATCATCGTAGTCAGATGTTGGAGCATACACTTGGATGATGGTGAGATTCTGGGGTTTTGCAGAAACTCTGATTGAGATGAGTCTGCTGGATACTGTGTGTGCAGCTGATGATGCTTGACACAATCTCTTTCCTGACAATAAAGCCTACTCCATGTTGATGTAGTTTCTCTTCTCCGCTGTACCATATTTTGTGGCCGTCTTGCGTGGTTGTTTCTCCAAAGCCAACCCATCTGACTTCCGCAAGCCCTAGGATGTCCCATTTATACCTCTGTAATTCATGTGTAAGTTCCTGTACTCTTCCTGTTTGGTACAGAGTCCTTACATTCCATGTACCAATGGTTGCCCCTTTATCTGGAAGCTTTAGAGTTGGTTCTGCCCCAGTAGCACACTTGTCA
>CM060336.1:18569721-18573765 GCA_030674155.1 Stramonita haemastoma
ACGTGCATGTCAATTTCCTTGACGTAAGACAGGTAGTGTTGATGATAGAGCCCAAGTAGATGGAATAATGTTTTCAAGCACAGCGTGATCAATACAGATTGATGCTGATGCAGGAACACCCATCCACCATGACACTTGTATTTTATATCTGATCGTGAGTCAAAACTCCTTGTAGGCATGGACAAGTATATTCATCAGCTGCTGTATCTTTCCCTTAGTGTGTGAGGCCAGGGCTGCATCATCTGCAAAGAGCATCTCCCTTACAAAAACTGAGTAAATTTCGACTTTAAACAATCTTCCTGATGTATACATGTGAAGTGTCTGAAGGTATAGCTCATCAGCATTCAAAATAATATTCTCAACACTGTTAGGGCAATGACACATTCTGTTTTGCACTGCTCTTGATTGCAAAGGGTTTGAAAACCTTTTGTTCATAGCTGGCAGTTTCCAACATGCCGTGATGAAAAGAGGCTACGATGTTGAGCAGCTGGGACAGCCACTCGTGTTCAGTAGCTGAAACAGGTCTCTCCTATTCACTTGATCGAATGCCTTTGAAAGGTTGATGAAGGCAAGGAAAAGTGAAATCTGTTGTTCTCACTATTTATTCTACATCTTTTCCACTGAGAGTACTACATCAATTGTAGATCTTTTCGTCCTAAATCTACATTGTAACTCATCGTAAAAGTAAGTGGCAAGGACCTGCAGTCATCAGCTAACACAACCTAAGTACACACCTTGCCCACAGTGCTCAGTGGAGAGATGCCATGGTGATTATTGCAGTCACTGTGGTCACCTTGCACTTGTACAGAGTAAGGATCTTTGCAGTGCACATGTCCTGGGGGTATCACCCCTTCTCCTCAGCAGAGGCACAGAAGATCAGGAAGATGTTCCAGCAAGGCCGGTATGGTATGCTTGATGCTTTTGGACTCTGTGCAGTAATCTCCCAATGCTTAGCCATTGGCTAGATCATCAAGGGCTTTGCTGGATTCTTCTGAGGTGGGCTCGGTGTCCAGTCCATTAAGTACTGTCAAGTCTTCAATATATGCAGCACAATAATAAATACCATGCAATGCACTACAAAACAATGCAACACAATATAAAAGAATACAAGACAATGCAATATAATGCAAAGGCGGCCACAGATGAGTTTTTAGTCACATAGTTTTAAGGGTTTATATGACCTAAACATGGGCACCACATTTATTGAGCTGTAAATTTTGCTTCTATATCTAAAAAGAAAAAAATGGTATAATGTTTTATCCAGAATTATCCATTGATGATTTTCAGCTCCGAAGGGATCCAAGACCCGAGACAACAGAAGAGACAGCTATTCTGAAATCCGTGCTTCACACTTCGATCCTGCCATACCTGTGGAGGACAGTGGCTACTTCGAGTCTGATGACGCTGCAGCATGTTCCCCTGATCCGGACATAGATCCGTATGAACGGATCCACGAGGACATGCCTGCAGACACACAAGATCCAGAAGACGATGACTACAGCCACATCAATGCTAGAGGATTCCCCGACAGAGCCGTTCTACCAGAGATAGCTGAGGATGATTATCATCACATCCACACACCTCACAGCACCTCCGGAGGACCAGAAAGTTCTGCCGACACCCTGGCGCAGAAGAAAGGAAAGCCTGCAGAGAGGCCGGCCATGGGGTACGTCTACAGTCAGGTGAACAAGAAAGGCAAGAAAATGTCTGTGGAAGCAGGCACACCTGACCCGGGCAACGCTAATGGCAAGAAAGCCCAGAAACCTTCTGTGGCACCGAAACCTGGTCACAGCAAAGGCGATGGGAATATTGCCTCCTCCACCCAAATGCAAAGATCAGAGTTTGATGACGAAAACTTGGAAGACGGGGTTTCTGATCCCTACAACCGAATCCACACATCAGCGACACCTCACCATGGCACTAGTTCTGTAGACAAGAGGCCAGATCCTGATGCTGACACGTACAACAGAATCGTTATGGCTTCAGACTCTGGCCAAAGAGGGCCATCCCCCAACGTGGATGTCGAGGATGACTACAACTCCCTCGATTTCGACCACGCGGCTCCAGCACAGGAAAAAGCCACTGGTTCCTATGATCACGTGTGCAGTAACCCTGACGACGACTACAGCAGAGCTGACGGTGGAAAGAAACTCGTTGTCATGGACTCCAGTTATGATCGTGTCAGATTCGCTGATGCCTGAAGGAATGAAAAGAAACTTGTTGTCATGGATTCCAGTTATGATCGTGTCCGATTCGCTGATGCCTGAAGGAATGACTGGGATCCTTAGATGTTAGGGGATTTAAGGTTACACCCTCTTTCAATGATGTCAAAACAGCTTGAACTATGCTAGTGCTTTCTGTGTGTGGCGTATATAGGATTCTGTGTTCATTATTTTGTGCTTGATAAAAGTGGTGATTATGTTTTTATCGTGGCACTGAAAATGACATTTTTTGCCACTCATGTCTCATGTCTGTTGTCTTCACCAGAACTTTATTCTTGGATTTAAAAACAAAACATTATTTACTGACTTGAACAAGCTATGCCTGTTGACTTTGATTTCTTAAACTTTACGTTTGGTGACAGGAATTGGTATCTGTTTAGACTAGTTTGTATTCTATTTGATGAAACTACCACATTTCTAATCTACATTACCTATGTGATGGAAAACGAACATTGAAGCGCTTTCTTATGCCTTGCATTCCAGTTTGGCTATTTTTACTTCCGAAATTTGTCAAGTATGTGTTAGGTAATTCAGACATTGTTACTCTCTGAATTAAGTTTTTTTTGTTTAATTATGCCCGTTTCTAGATAATGTGTTTTCCAGTGCTTTGTCAAATCGATATTTCTATTAACTCTCTCTCCACACACACACACACACACACACACACACACACACACACGACGCGCGCGCGCGCGCGCGCGCACGCGCGCGCGCGCGCGCGCATGACGCACGCACGCACACACACACACCTCACATATATATTACCGTAAAATCCCTAGCATACGACCACCCCCCTGTGCACTAATTTAGGGCAAAACTGGGGGTGGGCGTTTGCTAGGGATAGACCCCTTTGCACAAAGTATTTTTTTGTGCTGAACCGTGTAATTGAGCGAATACAAATCCCGAAAGCAGGTAAGTTAGGTCATGTGAGTAGAAGTGAAGGAACATAGAAAAAAAGGGACTTTGAGGCAAAGAAGGCCAACGAGTCCCATCGCTTTCCGTTGTAGGTCCTTGTTTCGCAATACCCTGCCTTCAGATTTTTCATCTTCCAGATAATGCAGTCCACCTTGGTCGACATGTTTAGATCTAACTGCTGGTCCTTTTGACAGTTTCCGTTTTTGTTTGTCTTTTCCGTACTGCTGTTCAAGTCTATCTCTGTTTCCACTCCATTCCCTGATCCTCTTCCTATCCACAGAAAATTCATGGGCACACTCCAAAACATTCCCACCTGCTTCATTATCCAGATACTGGAGGGCTTCCAATTTGAAAGATACAGTATAAGACTGTCGCTTGGGCATTTTGCAAAAATGGCTCTGAGAGATTCAAGAACCAACTTCCAGCCATCAGGAAGCGTGGTCAAAGTGCCCGTACGTCAGTGACAGATAAAAGATAAAAGACGCCAGTGGAAAAAGCATGACGTAATTTTAATTCACTTTGTTGGGGATGGGTGGGAGTGAGGAGAGGGGACAAAGAATAAGAAAAAAAGGAAAGAAACACAAAAAGGTACAGAAGGGGGAAAGATGACTTTTAGAACAGTCTGCACAAATCCTAGTGAAAGTGAGCATAGTCTCTTTGAAAAAAGCAGGTGGGCGTTTGCTAGGTAGCTACCCCTTTGCACAACTTTTGGCCCAAAGTGGGGGGTGGGCGTTTGCTAGATGGTGGGCTTATGCTATGGATTTTACGGTATATATGAAAGAGAGAGACAAGGCAAGGCAAGGCAAGGCAAAATTCTTTTATTCGAGGATAATAGATAAGCACTCGTGTGCTTTTTACATCCAGTCCCTGCCCTTTTCAGGGATAACATTAAGATAGAAAAAAAAAA
>CM060336.1:18573865-18576365 GCA_030674155.1 Stramonita haemastoma
ACACACACACACACACACACACACACACACACACACAGGGAGGGAGGGAGGGAGGGAGAAAGAGAAGGGGGAGAAGGAGAGGGGATATAATTGGTTTATTATTTTTGGTGCATCAAGTGGATTAGAAGGTGATTTTTGAAGGTAGTCAATGATTGGTGCTCTTTAATTGAATCGGGAAGGGAGTTCCACAGCACAGGGCCTGAGTATAGTAAACTAGATTTAAACAAGTCTATTCTTGGGATTGGGACACTTGGCTTTTCAGTATTTCTGGAATGATTCATTGGGAACTTATCTCTTAAGGACGTGGGGACAGCTCCTGCCATTATCTTAAACATCAGTATGTCTTTGTTATATTTTAGTCTTTGTTGTAGGGGGAGAATATTTAACTGAGTATAATCCACTTCAAGTAAGGTTGTTTTTTTCAGAAGGATAAGTTTGAGAGCACGTTTATACAGACTTAATAACGGTTTCATAGTGTTTGCACTGGCAGAATCCCAGAGGGTTGAGGCATAGTCTATTGAGGATTGTATGTAAGCTTGGAAGAATAATTTCCTTGAATTGTAGTCAAGGAAATGTTTAATTTTAGTCAATTGGTATACCTTTGGGACAGATATTTGCATAGATGAGATATGTGGTAGAACCAGCTGAGATTTTCATCGATTGTTACTCCTAGAACTTTGTGATGAGAGGTTTGTTCAATTGCTTCCTTTCTTATTTGGATTGGAAACTGTTTATGAGGTAATTTTTGTCGCTTTTATCTGGTGGTGGTAAGCATGCATTTTGTTTTTTGGGGGTGAATAGACATATGGTTCAGTTCTGTCCATTTGACAAGATCATTACAGCTTTGTTGTAATATGGTTGCAAGAGAGTCAATGTCGTTATGGCTTGTATGTATGGTTGTATCATCTGCAAATAGTTCACATTTAGATTTGATAAGTAGAGGAAGGTCATTTATGTATAAGGAAAAGAGAATAGGTCCTAGTATAGATCCCTGTGGTACTCCATAATGAATGGGTTTTAGATTGGATGTGGATGTAGTTGTTGAGACACATTGTTGTCTGTTTTTAAGATAAGAAGAGAGTAGTTCTAGACTATTTGATGATAGATTGTACAGTTCTAGCTTTCTGATGAGAAGTGTGTGGTCAATTGTATCAAATGCTTTTTTAAAATCTACAAATAATACTCCACAAAATTTGTTTTCATTGATGTGTGATAGCCAATTGTCTATGAGACTAGTCAGTGCAGTATGACATGAGTGATTTTGTCTGAATCCTGATTGATTAGGGTGAAGTAGGTTGTTAGTATCTATGTGATGGACTAAGTGTTTATTTATATGTTTTTCCAGGGGTTTTGAAAGGAGGGATATAATAGAGATTGGCCTATAATTTGATGGATCTGAAGTGTCACCAGATTTGTGGATGGGGATTACTTTAGCAGTTTTGAAGGCATTGGGGAAATAGTTATTTTCAAGACATTGGTTATATATATATGTTAGGGTGTCTGTGATAACTGGAGCTGACAATTTCAGAATTCTGCTGTCTATTCCATCGAGACCTCGTGTCCTTGATTGTTTGAGGTGAATTAAGTAATTATAGACCTCAAAAACTGAAATGAATGGTATGTGAAGTTTTGAGGGAATATGCTTGTCTTGGCAGTATTGTCTTAATGTGTTGAGGTTATTGGATTTGGAATCATCATTGTTAACAACGTTAGTTGAGACGTGTATGAAGTGATTGTTGAGTTGTTCAGCAGTAACATCTTTGATTACATTTGATTTGGAAGATGATTGTTTATTTGTTATTTGATTTATGGCCCTCCAAATAATTTTTGAGTTTTGTTTGGAAGATAGTAAATCTTGGAAATATTTCTTTTTTTCTCGACGTTTCTGTGAGTTTATGGCGTTTCGTAATCTTTTTGACTCTTCATGATATTTATGTGGGTTTTTTTTAAATCTCTAAGATAGCATGCTTCTTCTAGTTCTTTTGTAATCCAAGGTGGTTTGGGGACATGTTTGACCCTTATGGTTTTAAGTGGAGCATGTTTGTTGTAGATTTCAGTGAAAGTTTTTATCCAGAATTCGATGGCCAAGTCTGGATCAGTAATGTTAAATGTTTCTGAGAGCATAGAGTTACTTAGATCGAGAAGGAAAAGCTGTTCATTAAATTTTGCAAAAGAACGATATGTTATGTTTTTATGGCCAGGTTTGGGAATTTTTGCTCCTTTTTTTGACCATGTAGTACAGACTGGGTAGTGATCGCTGCAGTTATAGACAGGGACACATGTTTCTATGATGTTTTGGGGATTTGATACATAGATGTGATCAATTATTGTGCTTGAATTTGGTGTGACTCTCGTGGGTAAACTAACTAGTTGGTGAAGGTTGAAAGAATTAGTAATTTGCGTCCATGTATTATTTACTTTTGTTAGATCAATATTAAAATCACCGAGCAGTATTACTTCCCTGGATTCTAATAGAACTACATTCATCATTTCGTCAAAC
>CM060336.1:18581365-18583865 GCA_030674155.1 Stramonita haemastoma
GATGAATTTATCTATTCATCTATATTCATTACTAGAGTGTATAGGAGTTGAGGTTAGTGAAATAAGGGTTTTATCATTGTTGCACACGTCATGCTACGATAACAGTATTTCCTGTGAGAGGCAGTTTGGCATTATATAAAGATCATATATAAAGAAGCATTACTCGTTTAAAGATGCTAAAAGAAAACCACAACATTTTGTGTTGGAAAATCTTTATTCGTGTTGCTGGTTTTGTCCGAAGCGCACAACAATAAAACAGTCTGCCTATAACTGGCCTCCGTTTCAAAGGAATTCATATATATATATATATATATATATATATATATATATATATATATATATATATATATATATATATATATATATATATATATATATATATATATATATATATATTTATCGCCTGCCAATATGTAAATCGTGAGTTTCTGGGTTCGTACCCAGCCTCGCCCTTTCTTCCCAGTTTGACGAAAAAATCGAACTGAATGTCAAAGTCATTCGGATGAGACTCGAAACCGCAGCCTCTTTTTAGAGGCCACATTCCCACTGACTGACCGTGCTGTCGTTGCCGAGAAGTTGAGTTGTACAGAGAAGAGGCAGATTAAATATGTGCACTCTGTTACAAAGGAATGGTAGTACAGTCCATCCTATACGTTTTAAATACATTGCCAAGTCCTGCAGACCAGACTATAAACCGAGCTCCTGTGTGCGAATGCACGCAGAACATCTTGCGCACAACGTTAAAACCCCGTTCCACCTTTCGGAAGAGTAGGCCATCGTGTGCCGGTAGGAGCGGATGACAAAATTATAACAACCCAGCATGCTCACAGGTGTCGTGTTTAGACACAATTCCTGAGGAAAAATCGTGGAGTTGGAGTCCCAGAGCGGCTCGGGGCTGTAGGTATATGGCAACGTTCTGGTGGCTCCTGCGACGGTACTGGAACCATTCGTATCGGTCAATGCCCTTCCAATGGATCATTCCAGTGCCGTGGAGAGGTGGGGGGGGGGTCTGCTGCATGGGTAACAGCTTGCCCTCCATACATACTTGCCCAGGCTTTGTGCTCTAAAGACTAGAGCACAACTCCATAGTCTTCCGAGACTGATGAGTGCCTACTACTACTACTATATATATATATATATATATATATATATATATATATATATATATATATATATATATATATATATATATATATATATAAAAAATATGATATAGAACTCCACAAAATGCGTCAGTGGTCAAATTGGTGACAAATTCCATTACATTTTTTCTTTTGTCATTCTTAAATAAAACTTGTAAAAACTTACATCAACATAACATCGACAAATTTTAATACTTTGAAGTAGAAAAATACATCCTTATAATTATTCATTATTAGGAAGACTTTTCTCAATGTGATCAAACCAGTTAATGCTATCAGAGGGAACAACATAAGACATGTTCTAGGAATTTGAAATAGGTCAACAGAAAACGAATTGCCATTTCTGTGCTATAATATTATTTTGTAATATAATACAGTTGAATAGTGCATGTCAAAGTCAAGTTCCTCTGATATGATTTTTTTCTAGAATTTTTGTTGTAATAATTATCCTCCAAATCCCTAAAGACATGACAGTAAATTTTGAAAAATCAAAAATTTAGAATACAGCTCTCGCCCCTTTTGTTTTGGTTTTGTTTGTTTAGTTGGGGTTTTTTGTTTCTTGTTGTTGTTGTTGGGGTTTTTTTTGGTCTTCTCTGCAGTTAGATAAACTAGTTTCCGAGAAAACTGCAGCATTAATAATTAACATGCCCTCCTCCCCCCTCCCCTCCTTCTCTCTCTCCCTCTCTCTCCTCTCCTCTCCTCTCTCTCCTCTCTCCTCTCACTCTCTCTCTCTCTCTCTCTCTCTCTCTCCTCTCTCTCCTCTCTCTTCTTCCTCTCTCTCTCTCTCTCTCTCTCTCTTCTCTCTCTCTCCTCTCTCTCTCTCTCTCCTCTCCTCTCTCTCTCTTCTCTCTCTCTCTCTCTCTCTCTCTCTCTCTCTCTCCTCTCTCTCTCTCTCTCTCTCTCTCTCTCTCTCTCTCTCTCTCTCTCTCTCTCTCTCTCTCTCTCTACCTCGGGTCTGTCTGTCTTACTCGTCTGTCTGTCTGACTGTCTCATCTCTCTCCTCACTCTCTCTCGTCAACTCTCTCAACATTCTTCTCTTTCCTCTCTCTCTCCTCTCTCTCTCTCTCTCCTCTCTCCTCTCACATGGAAATGAATGACAGCATGAACAAAACTGCATACACACGGAGACTGGATGTAAAAAAAAAAGCACAATAGTGCTTATTCCAATATCCTCGAAATAAAAAGGAAAAAAAAAAAAGAAAACACTTATATACACATACAGACAGATAGAGAGACAGACAGTCAGACAAACAAATAGACAGACAGACGGAAAGAGAGACAGGCAGACATCAGACACATAGACAAGCAGACAGACAGGCAGACAGACAGAAAAACACAGACAGACAATCGGACAGACA
>CM060336.1:18591365-18596365 GCA_030674155.1 Stramonita haemastoma
AAAATAAAGTACATAGGAAAAATGCTATGTGGAAAAATAACACTGCAGAAAGAGCCTCCTGTGCTCCCATCCAATCCAATCCATTCCAGTCATGTTGCTTATAGCCTCCGCCGACCACACAGGCCATATCGGGGCTGTCACCTCGTCAAATTTGAAATTTCAATTAAAACTGTGCAACCATAATATTATACAGATTAAAATGAGGTATAAAGCCAACTCTACTAACCTTGCTTGTATCAATATGTAGAGTTTCATCTCATGAAGTTGCTTTAAAAAATGTAACATTTTTGGGGTGGCCAGAGGTGCTGAAGTGGGAGAACTTGCCGAAGCGTGGGACCTCTGACTTTCTGGCTTCTGACCACAGTCCTGATATCAGAGAAATCTGGAAAGGACTATAATTCGACTAAAACAAAATTGCTTGTATCGACGCCCTGGTCAACCATGAGGGTCAGCCCAGGACGGGCACCGCGCTGTGGGAAAAACTCACATCGATCCCACATAAAATGAGATAAAAACCTTCTGTGCTCGTCCCTGTGTTTATAATATCTCTGCCTTGTCGCCAGAACAAAACAACTCAAGCTAAATGCTCTAAAATGTACAAAAAAGAAAAAAAGACTTGTAAAAATTGGTTCCAGAAAAGGCAGGAGAATGAAGTGGGGAAGACAGAAGAAATAAAACAAGAGAGGTGATAGAGGGGTAAGGAAAAAAAAGACAGAAACAAAGAGAATGATAGAAAAGAAAAAAATTTCCTGCACTGAACTTCCAGAAGGTGGGGGATGCTGTTTAGTGTGTTACACTAACTAAAAGTGTCCCAGCATCTCCACGGGGTGAAGTGTTTGTCATGGAATATAAATAAACAGGATTGAAAGACTGAAACACAGGCTACTTTTCAAAAACACATGCATTCAGGGCTGGAGTCAGAATGTATCGGCTGAGGCCAGCGGGCAGACCTCCTGAAACATGACAAAACACTGGACAAGGCACTACGCACCCCTGGGGAGAGAGAGAGAGAGAGAGAGAGAGAGAGAGAGAGGAGAGAAGAGAGAGAGAGAGAGAGAGAGAGAGAGAGAGAGAGAGAGACAGAGAGAGAGAGACAGAGAGAGAGAGAGACAGACAGACAGACAGACAGACAGACAGACAGACAGACAGAGACAGAGACAGACAGACAGACAGAGACAGACAGACCGACAGTCAGACAGACAGACAGACAGACAGACAGACAGAGACAGAGAGCCAGGACAGACAGCAGACAGACAGACAGACAGACAGAGACAGAGAGCCAGACAGACAGTCAGACAGACAGACAGACAGACAGACAGACAGACAGACAGACAGACAGACAGACAGAGACAGAGAGCAGCAGACAGACAGACAGACCGACAGACAGACAGACAGACAGACAGACCGACAGTCAGACAGACAGACAGACAGACAGAGACAGAGAGACAGAGAGACAGACAGACAGACAGACAGACAGACAGACAGACAGAGACAGACAGACAGACAGTCAGACAGACAGACAGACAGACAGAGACAGAGAGCCAGACAGACAGACAGACAGACAGACAGACAGAAGGATTTTGTCTCTTTTGGGGGTCGCTTACTTCATCCAACGTCATCATGAAAAGTGACAGATGGTGCATCGTGAGCATATATTATATATCCTCCACTGCCTGAATTTCAAAATTATGTACTTCCTTACAGTTTTAAAAGGCTTAGGTGTTAGTATTTTTTGGTCTATGTGGTAAGCATAATTATTATAAAGGATTGAGAGACACGCGATTCAAATTGTGCCATCGTGTTAAATTATTACGATTCAGAGGCAATGGGTGTGGTAATGTACCATGTCTCGATGAATAAGCACGCAAAATGATGTCATTACAGCAGCAGGATTTAAAAAAAAGAAGAAATGATTCATCAGACGTAATAGAAACCTGGTGATTAACTTGAAAAACAAAGGGGCAGTTAGGCAACCTTTGGGGATGCCATTTTGTAACAGGCTCTTAGAATAGATGACTGTGTATTGAAGATTACCAACCTGTTTGTGGTTTACAGAAAGACCAATCTGCACGGAGGATCTTGATGCATACGCAATATGGATGTGTTCCTCCTAATCTTGAAAGTCATGGTTTATGTGGTCAAAGGCCTTTTACAGATCAATAATCAATGGGCTGCAGACGTTATTTCAAAGTTCACTCGTCAATCGACTTAATGATCAGAGACAGACAGACAGACAGACAGACAGACAGATACAGAGAGATGGAGAGAGAGGGGAGAGGGAGAAGAAGAGAGAGGGGAGAGTGAGAGAGAGAGAGAGTGTTTTGTGTGAGAGAGAGAGAGAGAGAGAGAGAGAGAGAGAGAGAGAGAGAGAGAGGTGCGGCAAGGCAAGGCAAGGCAAATTCTTTTATTCGAGGATAATAGGTAAGCACTCGTGTGCTTTGTTACATCCAGTCCCCGCCCTTTTCAGGGATAACATCAAGATAAAAAGATAACCTCAATTACACAACGACAATTATAATGATCCAAATACAAAGAGCAAGAAACCATACCAAGTATCAAACAACAGGTAAGAAATAATACAGAGATACAATAATAAGGTAGTGATATAAAAAGGCACTCATTCAGAAACGAAAATAAGAAGAAGAATCAATGATGATTTTGATTTGAATGATAAAAAGGCACAATAATTAAAGAATATACATGAGAATATGATAGGTTAAATGACTTAAAACATCAATCCACCACCATCTGTCATCAAAAAAAGTTATATAAGACATTACATTTTGATAAAATGGGAGAAAAAAACAAAACCAAAAAACCCAAAGAACCCAAACAGACAAACAAAACAAAACAAAAAAAAACGAAAAACAACAACAACAACAACAACAAAACAAAGAAGAATCAATGATGATTTTGATTTGAATAATAAAAAGACGCAATAATTAAAGAGTATACATGAGAATTTGATACGTTAAATGACCTAAAACATCAATCCACCACATAAACAAAAAACAAAAAAGACAAAACAAAAACGCACACACACACACACACACACACACACACACACACACACACACACACACACACACACACACACACACACACACACACACACACACACACACACACACACACACACACACACACACACACTCACTCACTCACTCACTCACTCGCAGGTTCGCCAGCATGTCATTAATAAGCTTCATTCTAAAGGAAATATATGCCTTAAATTTAGATAAAATCATATATCCAAACACAAGAGGAATCTATTGCTGTTGGGCACATATTTTGTACAATATATGTGCTAACACCTCACTTAATCTTATGGTTATGGTCATAAGATCACATTCATAACCATATCCTAATCATGATGGACATAGTTATTCAGCTTACTTAGATGGATCATTAATTGAGTTTACGCAATATCAATTACATTTAACACACATGATTATTAGCATAGAGAATACAAAATATGAATAGAACATTTCTCAATATGGAAGGCAAACATTTTTAGACAAAAGGTCACACATTCAGAGAGAGAGAGAGTGGGGGGGGGGGGTTCCAACAGGATGAGGTGTGGTTAGTTACTTCTGATGCATCAAGTGGATTAGAAGGTGATTTTTGAAGGTTGTTAATGATTGGAGCTGTTTAACTGAATCGGGAAGAGAATTCCACAGCATAGGGCCTGAGTACAGTAAACTAGATTTGAACAGGTCTATTCTTGGGATGGGGACAACAAGCTTTACATTATTTCTGGAATGATTCATAGGAAACTTATCTTTTAAGGATGTGGGTATAGCTCCTGCCATTATCCTGTACATCATGATGCCTTTGTTATATTTTAGTCTTCGGTGTAGGAGAGGAACATTTAACTGAGTATAATCTACTTCTACCAAGGTTTTCTTCAAAAGGACGAGTTTAAGAGAACGTTTGTACAGGCTTAATAATGGTTTCAAAGTGTTTGCACTGGCAGAATCCCACAGGGTTGAAGCATAATCTATTGAGGATTGTAAATAAGCTTAAAAAAATAATTTCCTTCAGTGAAAGTCAAGAAAGTGTTTGATTTTAGTCAACTGGTATACTCTTTGGGATAAATACTTGCATAGTTGAGAGATGTGGTAGAACCAGCTGAGATTTTCGTCGATTGTTACTCCTAGGACTTTGTGGTGAGAGATTTGTTCAATTGCTTCCTTATTGATCTGGATGGGAAACAGTTTGTGAGATAAATTTTGTCACTTTTGTCTGGTTATGATAAGCATGGATTTTGTGTTTTGGGGGGCGTATTGTCATATGGTTCAGTTCTGACCATTTGACAAGATCATCAGTGCTTTTTTGTAAAATGGTTGCAAGAGAGTCAATGTCGTTATGATTTGTATGTATGGTTGTGTCATCAGCAAATAGTTTACATTTGGATTTGATGTGTAGAGGGAGGTCATTTATATATAATGAGAAGAGAATTGGCCTTAGTATGGATCCTTGTGGTACTCCATAATCAATGGGCTTTAGTTTGGATGTGGATGTAGCTATTGAGACACATTGTTGCCTGTGTGTAAGATGGGAATTAAGTAGTCCTAGGGTTTCTGTATAGATGTTATATAGATTTAGCTTTTTGAGAAGAAGTTTGTGGTCAATCGTATCAAATGCCTTTTTGAAATCTACAAATAATACTCCACAAAATTTATTGTCATTATTGTTTGATAGCCAATTGTCGACAAGACTGGTCAGTGCAGTATAACACGAGTGATTTTGTCTAAATCCAGACTGATTCGGGTGAAGTAGGTTGTTGATATCTATATGACGGACTAGGTTTTTATTTATATGGTTTTTTTTTCCGAAGAGAGAGAGAGAGAGAGAGAGAGAGAGAGAGAGAGAGAGAGAGAGAGAGAGAGAGAGAGAGAGAGAGAGAGAGAGAGAGAGAGAGAAAGAGAGACAGAGACAGAGACAGAGAGACAGAGAGAAATAGAGAAATAGAGAAACAGAGAAAGCGCGAGAGAGAA
>CM060336.1:18596465-18598965 GCA_030674155.1 Stramonita haemastoma
GGAGAGAGAGAGGAAGGAGGGTGGAGAAAAAGGGAGAGGAGGAGAGGAGTGTGTGTTTGTGTGTGTTGGTGTTGTTTTTGTGTGTGTGTGTGTGTGTTTTGTGTGTGTGTTGTGTGTGTTTTGGTGTGTGTGTTTTTGTGTGGTGTGATTGTTGTTTTGGGTTTTTGGGGGTTTGGGGTTGGGGGTGTGTTTTGTGGGTTGTGTGTATGTTTGTGTGTGTGTTGTACGGGTACGTTTTGTCATGTTTGTGCATGTGTTTTATGTGAGTGGGGAAATGTTTTGATAAAAAATGTTTTGTGTGTACGTGCGCGCGGGTGTTTTTGTATGAGCATATGTGTGTGTGTGTGTGTGTGGGGGGGTTGAAAAGATGTTGTTTTTGTTGTTGTTTTCTGTGTGGATCATCAAAATTTTTCCCCCTTTCCCTTTTTTTGTTTTTTCCCCCATTTTTTTTCTGTTCTTTTTTTTTTTTTGGGTTTTTTCCTTTTGTTATTCTTTTTTTTTCCCTTTTTCGCTTTGTTCCCTCGTATGAGTGTTTTTGTATGTCTTTCTTTTTGTAAAATGTCTGTTTTTTTTTCCCCGTCTTTCTGCCCTTTTGTCTGTCTTTTCTTTTGTTTTCCTGTCTGTCTGTATCCCTGTTTTTTTTTTTTTTCTGTCTTTTTTTTCTGTCTGTTTTTTGTCTTCTTTCTTTTCTGTCTGTCTTTCTGCTTTCTTTTTGTCTTTTGTTTTTCTTTTGTTTTTTGTTTTTCTGTCTTTCTGTTTGTTGTCTTTTGTTTGTCTGTTGTTGTCTGTCTGTTTTTGTTTTTTTTGTCTTTTTTTTGGGTCTGTCTTTCTGTTTGTCTGTCTGTCTTTTGTTTGTCGTCGTTTTTGTTTGTCTGTCTGTCCCCCGTCTGTTGTTTGTTTTTCTTTTCCCCCTAAATTTTTCCCCCTCCCTGTCTGACTGTTGATCTTTTGAATTTTTTCTTTTTTCTCCTATGTATCCTACCCCCCATCCCCCCTTCCCCCTCTTTTCCCTATGTCTGTTTGTTGTCTGTCTATGTTATCTGTTGTCTGTCTTTTTGATCTGTTTTTCTGTGTGTCTTTGTGTCTGTGTGTTACCCGTCTGTCTTCCCCCCCCCCCCCTGTCTTTTCCCCCCCCTCTCTCTTTCTAGGTACCTTTTTTAAACCCACGTTCAGATTTTCTCTCTCCCTCCTCCCCCCCCCCCCTCTCTCTCTCTCTCTCTCTCTCTCTCTCTCTCTCTCTCTCTCTTTCTCTCTCTGGCCAAACTTTACCGTACCACGAGGTACACACCACACACACACATACACACACACACACACACATACACATCAGTAAACAGGAACCAACAAACACACACACACACGCAACAACAACAACAACAACAACAACAACAACAACAACAACAACAACAACAACAATAACAATAACAACAACAAGAGATCGGTGGTCTTGAAGTAACGCGCCTGCCTAGAAAGCGAAAAGTCCGGGTCGGAGTGTGCGGTGGTTTCAATCCCGTTTGGACCCAAAACTTTTCCCCCGTCCATTAGACCATGAGTGGTGATCTGGGTGCTAGTCTTTCGGATTAGACGATAAACCGAGGTCCCGTGTGTTACACATCACTATTTAGCACACGTAAAAGAACCCACGGCAACAAGAGGGTTGTCCCTGGCAAAATTCTGTAGAAAAAAGCCACTCTGATAGGGAAACAAATACAGTTGCAGACAGGAAAAAGAAAAACAAATAAAGGGTAGGCGCTGCACTTGTGGTGACGCGCTCTACCGGGGAGGGCAGCCCGAATTTCAGGCAGAGAAATCTGCTGTGACATAAAGTTGTATAAAATAAACTAAATCCACATATCTTCCAAATAAAGTACGCTTATCAGTCCAATACAAAACAAACCCCAACACATTTAAATCAATGAATCAATCACCCTGTCAAACCAATCAAGCTATACAAAATAGATAACGAATACTTTATGATCTCGGTAATAATTATGATAAATTCACGTGGGTTACAGGGGATATCTGTGAAAGAGACATTTATCACATAAAACAGCACACACATCAGTAATCAGAATCTCAGGCAAACCATTTTTATGCTTAAAGATCCAGATACAGATATAGGCATTGATAATGATAGGTAAAGAGCTTCGATCCGTTCTACCCCCCACCTCTTCACATCACTTGAAAATAGAATTAACTGTAAACCATATACAATACTTATCTATTTATTTATTCTTTCATATCGAGGATAATAGAATAAGCATTCGTGTTTTTTTTTTTTACATCCAGTCTCCATGTGTATGCAGTTGTGTAAATATTGTGATCTGTTCCACCGGCACACATTGGCCTACTCTTACGAAATACGGAAAAGGATTTAACGTGTGCGCGAGATGTTCTACGTGCGTTCGCACACGGGGCCTTGGTTTACAGTCTCATCCGAAAGACTTTTGTGGAGAATGGAGTCAGCACTGATGTTAACTCCAGGAGAAAAATCTCCTCG
>CM060336.1:18603965-18606465 GCA_030674155.1 Stramonita haemastoma
AAAATTTAAAATTTGGGGGGGCCCCCCCCTTTGGGTTTTTTGGGGGGGAAATTTTTTCCGGGTTTTTTTTTTTTTTTTTTTCCCCCTTTTTTTTTTTTTTTTTTTTTTTTTCCTTAATTTTATTTTTTTTTTTTGGGCCTTTTTTTAATTTTTTTTTTGGGGGAAAAATTTTTTTGGGGGTTTTTGGGAAAAAAAAATTTTTAAAAAAGGAAAAAGGGGTTTTTTTTTAAAAACCCGGGGTTTTTCCCCCCTTTTTTTTTTTTAAAAAATTTTTTTTTTTTTTCCCTTTTTTTAAAATTTTTTTTTTTAAAAAATTTTTTAATTTTTAAAATTTTTTTTTGGGGGGGAAAAAAAAAAAGGGGGCCCCCCTTTCCTTTCCCCCCTTTCCCCCCCCCAAAAAAAATTTTCCCCCCAAAAAATTTTTGGGGGGAAAAAATTTTTAAAAAAAGGGGGGGAAAAAAATTTTTTTAAGGAAAATTTTTTTAAAATTTTAAAGAAAAAAATTTTTTTCCCCCCTTTTTGGGGGCCGGGGGTTGGCCGGGGGGGGGGGGAAAAAGGGGGGAAAAAAAGGGGGGTTTTCCTTTTTTTTTTTTTTTTAAAAAAAAAAAAAAAAAAAGGGGGGGGGTTAAATTTTTTAATTTTTTTTTTTAAAAAAAAGTTTTTAATTTTGGGGGGGTTGGGGTTAAAAAGGGAATTTTTTATTTTTTTTTTTTTGGGGAAATTTTTTTTTAAAAAATTTTTTAAAAAAATTTTTTTTTTAATTTTTTTTTTTATTTTTTTTTTTTTTTTCCAAAAAAAATTTTGTGTTTTTAAAAAAAAAATTTTTTTTTTTTTTCCCCCTTTTTTGGGCCTTTTTTTTTAAAAAAACCCCCCCCCCCCGGGGGGGGGCAAAAAATTTTTTTTTAAAAATTTTTTTAAAAAAAAAGGGGGAAAAAAAAAACCCTTTTTTTCCCCTTTTTTTTTGGGGGGGGGGTTTTTTTAAAAAAATTTTTTTTTGGGGGGGAAAAGGGGGGGGGGTTTTTTTTTCTTTTTTTTTTTAAAAAAAAGGGGGGGGGGGCCCCCGGGAAAATTTTTTAACCTTTTTTTAAAAAAAATTTTTTTTAAAAAAAAATTTTTGGGGTTTAAAAAAAAATTTTTTTTCCCCCCAAAAAATTTTTTAAAAAAAAAAGGGAAAAAGGGTTTAAAAATTTTTTCCAAAATTTTTTTAAAAAAATTTAATTTTAAAAATTTTTTTTTTTTTCTTTTTTTTTTCCTTTTGGCCCCCCCCCCAAATTTTTTTTTTGGGGGTTAAAATTTTTTTAAAAAACCCCCTTTTAAATTTTTTTTAAAGGTTTCCAAAAAAAATTTTGGCCAAAATTTTTTTTTGGGGGTTTAAAAAATTTTTTAAAAAAAAAAAAAAAAACCCCTTTTTTGGGGGGGGGGGTTTTTTAAAAAAATTTTTTTGGGGTTTTCCCCCTTTTGGGGTTTTTTTTCCCCCTTTTTTCCCCCCCCCCCTTTTCCCCCCCCCGGGGGGGGGGGGCCCCCGGGGGGGTTTAAAAAAAATTTTCCTCCACCCGGGGTTTTTTTTTAAAATTTTTTTTTTTAAAAAAAACCCCCCCGGGGGGGAAAGGGGGGAAGAAAAAAAAAAAAAAAAAGGGGGAAGGGATTTTTTTTTTTTTTTTTTGGGGGGGAAAGTAAAAAGGGGGGGAAAAAAAAAAATTTTTAAAAAAAAAAAAGGGGGGAAAAAAAGTTAAGGAGAGGAAAAAAAAAAAAAAACAAAAAAAAAAAAAAAAAAAAAAAAAAAAAAGGGGGGGGGGGAAAAAAAAAGGGGGGGGGAAAAAAGGGGGGAAAAAAAAAACAAAAAAAAAAAAGGGGGGGGGGGAAAAAAAAAAAAAAGGGGAAAAGGGGGAAAATTTTTCCCAAAAACCCTTTTTAAAAAAAGGGGGGGGGGGGGGAAAAAAGGGGGGAAAAAAGGGAAGGGGGAAAGAGGAGGGGGAAAAGGGGGGGGGGGGAAAAAGGAAGAAAAAGGAAAAAAGGGAAGAAGAAAAAGGGGGGGGGGAAAAAAAGGGGGAGAAAGGGGGGGGGGAAAGAAGAAGGGGGAAGGGGGGAAAGAGGGGAAAAAAAAAAAAAAGAGAGCCCGAAAAAAAAAAAAAGGGGAAAAAAAAAAAAAAAGGGGAAGGAAAGAAAAAAAAAGGGGAAAAAAAAAAAAGGGGAAAAAAAAAAAAGAAAAAAAAAAGAAAAAAAAAAAAAAAAACCCCCAAAAAAAAAAAAAAACAAACGGGGGGGGAAAAAAAATTTTAAAAAAGAAAGACAAAAAAAAAACCAAAAAAAAGGGAAAAAAAAAAACCCCCAAAAAAAAGGGGAAAAGGGGGGGGGGGGGGGGGGAAAAAGGGAAAAAAAAGGGGGGGAAAAAGGGGGGGGGGAAAAAAAAAAGGGGGACATGGAAAAAAGGGGAAGGGGGAAAAAAAGGGGGGGGGAGGTAAAAAAAATTTTGGGGGGAAAAAAAAGGGGAAGGAAAAAC
>CM060336.1:18616465-18621465 GCA_030674155.1 Stramonita haemastoma
TATCTATTATCCTCGAATAAAAGAATTTTGCCTTGCCTTGCCTTGCCTTGTCTCTCTCTTTCATATATACCGTAAACTCCCTAGCATAAGCCCACCATCTAGCAAACGCCCCCCCCCCACTTTGGGCCAAAAGTTGTGCACAGGGGTAGCTACCTAGCAAACGCCCACCCTGCTTTTTTCAAAGAGACTATGCTCACTTTCACTAGGATTTGTGCAGACTGTTCTAAAAGTCATATTTCCCCCTTCTGTACCTTTTTGTGTTTCTTTCCTTTTTTTTTTTTATTCTTTGTCCCCTATCCTCACTCCCACCCATCCCCAACAAAGTGAATTAAAATTACGTCATGCTTTTTCCACTGGCGTCTTTTATCTTTTATCTGTCACTGACGTACGGGCACTTTGACCACGTTTCCTGATGGCCGGAAGTTGGTTCTTGAATCTCTCAGAGCCATTTTTGCAAAATGCCCAAGCGACAGTCTTACACTGTATCTTTCAAATTGGAAGCCCTCCAGTATCTGGATAATGAAGCAGGTGGGAATGTTTCGGAGTGTGCCCGTGAATTTTCTGTGGATAGGAAGAGGATCAGGGAATGGAGTGGAAACAGAGATAGACTTGAACAGCAGTACGGAAAAGACAAACAAAAACGGAAACTGTCAAAAGGACCAGCAGTTAGATCTGAACATGTCGACCAAGGTGGACTGCATTATCTGGAAGATGAAAAATCTGAAGGCAGGGTATTGCGAAACAAGGACCTACAACGGAAAGCGATGGGACTCGTTGGCCTTCTTTGCCTCAAAGTCCCTTTTTTCTATGTTCCTTCACTTCTACTCACATGACCTAACTTACCTGCTTTCGGGATTTGTAATCGCTCAATTACACGGTTCAGCACAAAAAAATACTTTGTGCAAAGGGGTCTATCCCTAGCAAACGCCCACCCCCCAGTTTTGCCCTAAATTAGTGCACAGGGGGGGTGGGCGTATGCTAGGGATTTTACGGTAATATATATGTGAGTGTGTGTGTGTGTGTGCGTGCGTGCGTCATGCGCGCGCGCGCGCGCGCGTGTGTGTGTGTGTGTGTGTGTGTGTGTGTGTGTGTGTGTGTGTGAGAGAGAGTTAATAGAAATATCGATTTGACAAAGCACTGGAAAACACATTATCTAGAAACGGGCATAATTAAACAATAAAACTTAATTCAGAGAGTAACAATGTCTGAAATACCTAACACATACTTGACAAATTTCGGAAGTAAAAATAGCCAAACTGGAATGCAAGGCATAAGAAAGCGCTTCAATGTTCGTTTTCCATCACATAGGTAATGTAGATTAGAAATGTAGTAGTTTCATAAAATAGAATACAAACTAGTCTAAAAAGATACCAATTCCTGTCACCAAACGTAAAGTTTAAGAAATCAAAGTCAACAGGCATAGCTTGTTCAAGTCAGTAAATAATGTTTTGTTTTTAAATCCAAGAATAAAGTTCTGGTGAAGACAACAGACATGAGACATGAGTGGCAAAAAATGTCATTTTCAGTGCCACGATAAAAACATAATCACCACTTTTATCAAGCACAAAATAATGAACACAGAATCCTATATACGCCACACACAGAAAGCACTAGCATAGTTCAAGCTGTTTTGACATGATTGAAAGAGGGTGTAAACTGAAATCCCCTAACATCTAAGGATCCCACTCATTCCTTCAGGCATCAGCGAATCTGACACGATCATAACTGGAGTCCATGACAACGAGTTTCTTTTCATTCCTTCAGGCATCAGCGAATCTGACACGATCATAACTGGAGTCCATGACAACGAGTTTCTTTCCATTCCTTCAGGCATCAGCGAATCTGACACGATCATAACTGGAGTCCATGACAACGAGTTTCTTTCCACCGTCAGCTCTGCTGTAGTCGTCGTCAGGGTTACTGCACACGTGATCATAGGAACCAATGGCTTTTTCCTGTGCTGGAGCCGCGTGGTCGAAATCGAGGGAGTTGTAGTCATCCTCGACATCCACGTTGGGGGATGGCCCTCTTTGGCCAGAGTCTGAAGCCATGACGATTCTGTTGTACGTGTCAGCATCAGGATCTGGCCTCGTGTCTACAGAGCTAGCGCCATGGTGAGGTGTCGCTGATGTGTGGATTCGGTTGTAGGGATCGGAAACCCCGTCTTCCAAGTTTTCGTCATCCATCTCTGATCTTTGCATTTGGGTGGAGGAGGCTGTGTTCCCATCGCCTTTGCTGTGACCAGGTTTCGGTGCTACAGCAGGTTTCTGGGCTTTCTGGCCATTAGCGTTGCCCGGGTCAGGTGTGCCTGCTTCCACAGACATTTTCTTGCCTTTCTTGTTCACCTGAGTGTAGGCGTACCCCATGGCCGGCCTCTCTGCAGGCTTTCCTTTCTTCTGCGCCAGGGTGTAGGCAGAACTTTCTGGTCCTCCGGAGGTGCTGTGAGGTGTGTGGATGTGATGATAATCATCCTCAGCTATCTCTGGTAGAACAGCTCTGTCGGGGAATTCTGTAGCATTGATGTGGCTGTAGTCATCGTCTTCTGGATCTTGTGTGTCTGCAGGTATGTCCTCGTGGATCCGTTCATACGGATCTATGTCCGGATCAGGGGAACAGGCTGCAGCGTCATCAGACTCGAAGTAGCCACTGTCCTCCACAGGTATGCCATGATCGAAGTGTGAAGCACGGATTTCAGAATAGCTGTCTTTTCTGTTGTCTCGGGTCTTGGATCCCTTCGGAGCTGAAAATCATCAATGGATAATTCTGGATAAAGCATTATACCATTTTTTCTTTTTAGATATAGAAGCAAAATTTACAGCTCAATAAATGTGGTGCCCATGTTTAGGTCATATAAACCCTTAAAACTATGTGGTTAAAAACTCATCTGTGGCCGCCTTTGCATTATATTGCATTGTCTTGTATTCTTTTATATTGTGTTGCATTGTTTTGTAATGCATTGCATGGTATTATTATTGTGCTGCATATATTGAAGACTTGACAGTACTTAATGGACTGGACACCGAGCCCACCTCAAAGAAGAATCCAGCAAAGCCATTGATGATCTAGCCAATGGCAAAGCATTGGGAGATTACTGCACAGAGTCCAAAAGCATCAAGCATACCATACCGGCCTTGCTGGAACATCTTCACGATCTTCTGTGCCTCTGCTGAGGAGAAGGGGTGACACCCCCAGGACATGTGCACTGTAAAGATCCTTACTCTGTACAAGAGCAAGGTGACCACAGTGACTGCAATAATCACCATGGCATCTCTCCACTGAGCACTGTGGGCAAGGTGTGTACATAGGTTGTGTTAGCTGATGACTGCAGGTCCTTGCCACTCACTTTTACGATGAGTTACAATGTAGATTTAGGACGAAAAGATCTACAATTGATGTAGTACTCTCAGTGGGAAAGATGTAGAATAAATAGTGAGAACAACAGATGTCACTTTTCCTTGCCGTCATCAACCTTTCAAAGGCATTCGATCAAGTGAATAGGAGAGACCTGTTTCAGCTACTGAACACGAGTGGCTGTCCCAGCTGCTCAACATCGTAGCCTCTTTTCATCACGACATGTTGGAAACTGCCAGCTATGAACAAAAGGTTTTCAAACCCTTTGCAATCAAGAGCAGTGCAAAACAGGATGTGTCCTTGATCTAACAATGTTGAGAATATTATTTACAATGCTGATGAGCTATACCTTTAGACAATTCCCATGTATACATCAAGAAGATTATTTAAAGTCGAAATTTACTCAGTTTTTGTGAGGGAGATGCTCTTTGCAGATGATGCAGCCCTGGCCCCACACACTAAGGAAAAGATACAGCCGCTGATGAATATGCTTGTCCATGCCTACAATTTTTTTGACTCACAATCAGTATAAAAATACAAGTGTCATGGTGGGGGATGTTCCTGCATCAACATCAATCTGTATTGATCACACTGTGCTTGAAAACATTATTCCATCTACTTGGGCTCTATCACCAACGCTACATGTCTTTCGTCAAGGTAATTGACATGCACGTTGCCATAGCTACAGCAGCGGTGTCAAAACTTGGCAAGGAACTATGGGACAACTGTCTTTTCCCTGAACACCAAGCTCAAGGTTTTCCCAGTGTGTGTTCTCAGCACTCTGTTCAATGGCAGCAAAGCCTGGATGACATGCACCAGACAGGAGGACTGCCTGAAAAGTGTCCAGTGTCGCTGTCTGTACAGAATGCTTGGGGGGACAAAGTCACCATTGCAACTAATCTTGGACAGGCAGTCTCCCTTAGCTGTCACCTTCTGCTGTGTCAACCACGGTATCTGCTCTGGACTGGTCGTGTGCATTGCATGAAGGATGGCCGCATTCCCAAAGACATGTGTAGGGTGAACTGGCTGCAGGTCACCATTCTTCAGGACATTCAGCACTATAGTTCAAGGATGTGTACAAGCATAATGGTATTGCCACAGACTCAAACTCTGACAGCTGGGAAGCGCTTTTACAATATTTCAATGAATGGAGAAGCGCAGTGCTTGTGTGAATTTGTAGGGGAGAAGCATTATATGACTGAAGGTTTATTTTTGGACAGCTGTGTGAACTGACTGACCCTTTCTCTGCTGATTCTAGTTGTGGACAGGGATTATAGTGTACAAGAAGAAGTTACTCCTGTCACTAAAACATCGTGTATACGCTGAAAGCCAGGAAATGCTTTGATTGCTCAGTGATCGTGATGGAAAGTTCCTGAGAGTCACTGAAAAACTGACACTATGCTTGTCAGTGTCTAAGGCAGACACGTCTGTCACTTGCTGGATGTATCGCAGCCTGAAATTAAAGTTCATATTTGGACCACCTTACTCTCTTCCTAAAGTCCTTTGGATGAGGCCAAAAACCGCGTGCAAACACATTCAGAAGATTACGTACGCTTGGTTAAAAAACCGCACCTGCCTTTTGCAGAAGAGTAGGCCATTATTTGAGTGTTGGAACCGAATGGATGACAAAGCATACACAGCATGTAGTC
>CM060336.1:18626465-18651465 GCA_030674155.1 Stramonita haemastoma
GTATAATAAAGTAACCTGATACATTTTCTTTGCAGCGTACCGCTTTTTTCCTTTTGAGTATTTATTTTCTTATTTTTCTGTTCAAATTATTTTCATGTTACTGTTGTTGGCATCGTTGTCGTTGCTGTTGTTGTTGTTGTTGTTGCTGTTGTTGTTGTTATTGTTGTGGTTGTTGTTGTTGCTGCTGATGGTGATGATGATGATGATGATGATGATGATGATGATGATGATGATGATGATGATGATGATGATGATGATGATGATGGTGATGATGATGATGACGACGACGACGACTTCGACGATGACGACGACGATGACGACGACGACGACGATGATGATGATGACGACGACAACGACGATAATGATGATGATGATGATGATGATGATGATGATGATGATGATGATGATGATGATGATGATGATGATGATGATGATGATGATGATGAAAATGCTGTTGGTGTGTCTTACATAGAAAGCTTGCTAAGTAAACAGAAAATATTATGCTTATTCAATGTACCTTCTAAAAATAGATCTTGATCTGACTTTCACCAGTATGCACGTACATATCTTACTTTCTAAAGGCAGTATTGATGTATATACTTGACAAATGAGAACAATGGAGCATGACTTCTAGAAACTTGTCTTAGAACTAGATGGTGTGTGTGTGTGTGTGTGTGTGTGTGTGTGTGTGTGTGTGTGTGTGTGTGTGTGTGTGTGTGTGTGTGTGTGTGTGTGTGTGTGTGTGTGATTTTACCGTTCCCTTTAAGCGTATGACGGACTCCTTAAAAGCCAACGCACACATGTACATACACACACACAAACACACACACACACGCACGCATACACACACGCACACACACACACACACACACACACACGCACGCACGCACGCACACACACACACACACACACACACACACACACACACACACACACACGCACGCACGCACACACGCACGCACACACACTAATAGCAGGTGTACACCAGTTACCCATGCCAGAATCATCAGCGTGGTCTGAAGTGTCTGATGCGGTGGGTGAGATGACGGGGCTTGTTAATGTCATCAATGGTCTGGTTGTTGTCAGCCCTGAACCTTTTGTCGACGATTGTTCAGTTGTGGTTGATGGGGTAAATGGAACACACTGACCAGAGAATGCTGGTATGACCGTGTCTGATGAACCTATCACTGTGTCAGTGGATGATGTATTGGCGCCGGATGGTGATGGTCTGCATTTTTCTTTCCTTTGCCATCTGCGGAATGTAATGCCACTGACGTTGACTTTCCCACCAGAACTGGGGGAACGTTCTGTGAAGATGATCTGCCAGCACAAAAATGGACAGAAAAAGATGAGGAAATATTGAACATATGGTATCATGTTGAAGATGATGACTTTTTCGTGCTTTTTTGATGATGATGATGATGATGATGATGATGATGATGATGATGATGATGATGATGGTGATGGTGATGGTGATGGTGATGATGATGATGATGATGATGATGATGATGATGATGATGATGATGATGATGATGATGATGATCGCATACATACACAGACATAGAAAAGCACATCTACGTTTGCATGCGTGTATCATACAAAAAGATTCAACCTCTTACTCACTCCAATCTCCAATCCAGTCTTGTTGTTAATAGCCCCGCCGACCACAGAGCCACTACTCATTCATTTACATTGTAGCAAACATCAGTTAAAAATAAAAGCAGGGGTTTAACTTAACTAAAAGCTCGATTTAACATGTTGATAGAGGTTTTGTTTTGCTATACATTATGCCATGACAAACAATTCTGCTTGACATGATTGAGTAGCATACATCATTTCTTCCAAAAGTAAAGGAAAAATAATCGTCAAGGAATATTGGTCAATACTGAAAATGGTCGTAATGATTATAGCAAAATTCGAAGTAAAGAAAATATGGCAAAGATGAAACCACAAAGGACAGTTGTCATGTTACCATCATAACCATAAACATAAATACCTTGAACGAGGCGTTGACTTGTATGGGGCACACACCAAGAATGTCAGCTGATTGTGATCCTGAGCTGGTATTATTCCAAATTACTTTAGAATTTCGCTTCTCCAAATGTAGCTGTATGGAGACAGTGAGCTGGGATGTTGACGGCTGGAACTTGAACCTCAGACAGTCCGTTCTGTCTTGACTGATCACTGTGGGGCTGATTAGGGGTGAAGTATTTTGCTTCATGGGATCCTTTGATGCTGAAAGTTTACCCAAAGCAACAGAAATTTTATTGACAGATCTTACAGAGTCAAATAGAAAACAAATCATAACTTATATCTAAATAAACATCACTTTTTGTATCAGTTATCTACGAAGGAACAAAAGATGTTCAACTTGGAAATTAAACTGTCAACAACTGAATAAAAAAAAAAATCAACTCACAAAGATACTACTACACCTCTTTCTGATAACTATGAATGTGGTTGGCTTTTGTGGGTGTTTTATTATAAAAAAGATACTTTGTCCTAAACGTAGAATTTATTACTGTTAACAAATGAGAAACAAAACAAGACTAGGTCAGCTAATAAAGCCTTCCATTCTACATGGGCTTAAAGCACAAGATAATCTATCACTGGCAAACTTTTATTTTTAGCTTGAAAATGCATACTATCGAATTCTAAGTATACGCTTTCGATATCATCTTAGATTTTTTTCAAGTGTGATGTGATATATTTACATCTGAAATGTACCCAAATTCTTTTTCTTTTTTTTTTGAAATTCATTTAGATGAGACTATAAACCGAGGCCCCGTGTGCGAACGCACGCAGATCATCTTGCGCACACGTTAAACCCCGTTCCGCCTTTCGGAAGAGCAGGCCATTGTGTGCCGGTAGGAGCGGATGACAAAATTATTATAAAAAAAAACCAGCATGCACACAGGTGTCGTGTTTAGACACTATCCCTGAGAAAAAATCGGGGAGTTGGAGTCCCCAGGGCGGTTTGGGGCTGCATATAGCAACGTTCTGGCGGCTCCTGCGACGGTACTGGAACCATTCGTATCGGCGACTGCCTTTCCAATGGACCATTTCAGTGGTGTGGAGAGGGGGGCAGGTCTGCTACATGGGTAACAGCTTGCCCTCCATACTTACCTACCCAGGCTTTGCGCTCTGAAGACTAGAGCGCAACTCCATAGTCTTCCGAGACTGATGGGTGCTTACTACTACTTTTTTAAAATAAAGAATTTGACCTGACTTCAAATCCTATAGTCTGTGTGCTATTTTCCTTGATGCTGGACATTTTGTCAACAGTTTTTAGGTCAGAAAAGAAGCTGCTTGTATGATGTCTATACATGCTTGATTAATGGACTTGAGTTTAATGCTCTATCACAGGGGACAAAAACATTGAAACAAGATGTGCATTTAGAAAGAAAACAACAAAAAAAACTGTCTAGAAAAGGGATTGAGAAAGTCATAGATAGAAAGAAATAGGCAGAAGAACAATTGTCTTCTATATAAATATATCATGTTGTTGATATCAAAACAAAAAAAAAGATGTGCTTTTAGAGGCAAGTTTAAATTTAGGTTTTTGTGAATTTTGTTTTTCTTTTTTTGTTTATGTGTGTATATATCGCGCGCGCGTGTGTATGTACGTGTGTGTGCGCGTGCGTGTGTATGTGCTTATTATTTCTTTCTTTCTTTCTTCGTTTATATCGAGGTAATGGAACAAGCGCTCATGTGCTTTTTACATTCAGTCTCCGTGTGTATGCAATTTTGTAAATCTTGTCATCTAATCCTACCGGCACACAATGGCCTACTCTTACGAAAAGCGGAACATGATTTCACGTGTGCGTAAGGTGTTCTGCGTGCGTTTGCATGCGGGGCCTCGGTTTATAGTCTCATCCAAAGGACTGTATGAGTGTGTGTGTGCGCACGTGCGCGCGCGCGCGCGCGTGTGTGTGTGTGTTTGAGTGTGTGTGTATGTGTGTGGGGGGGTTGTTTGTTTGTGTGTGTGTGTGTGTGTGTGTGTGTGTGTGTGTGTGTGTGTGTGTGTGTGTGTGTGTGTGTTTGTGTGTGTATTTGTGTTTGTGTGTAAATTTGCTTCGTTTCACTTGCAAATTTGCTTTTAAATGTAAAGCTCTGTGATTTCATTCAGAGAAATGTGAGATAGTATCATTATTTTCATCATCATTATCATCAGTATTGGTGTGCAGCAATGCGAAAGCACCGTGCAAAGAGACTGTACCGCACAAGAAAGGATAGCTGACCTCGCAATGGCAACAGCAAAATATGTGACCAAGTAAAAGTGGAGGTGTATACGCATATATTGGAGGATACTCTACTTGGCCCACCCACTGAAAATGCCCAAGAACGTTGGAACTTTTCAGACATTCTGTATACAACGCTGCAATGTCCACCTTTTGCAAAAAGACCTTCAAGTCAGCTGTTTGGTTCGAAGCCCACTCAGAAGTAATGGCGTCAGTCATCAAGGCAAAAAAAAATGCCTTGACGGCAAAGAAAACCGATCTCAGTGGGCAGAACCTTCAAGTTCTGCGTGCTGCTTGCAGCAAAGTCCAGCAGTATGCCAGGAATCTGCCAACGACTTTTGGCTTCAGCTCTGCTCCCAGATTCAGACTGCAGCTGACACAGGCAACATCAAGGCGATGTATGACAGCATCAAGCAGCAGGCACTGGGCCAAACGAAAAAGAAAACTGCCCCTTTGAAAGCAGCTACTGGGGATATGATTCAAGACAAAGAACAACAAATGAAGCGCTGGGTAGAGCACAACACTGCGCTATATGCAAACCAATCATAGATGAACTTAGCAAAGCCCTTGACCCTCTTGCCTTTGGCAAGGTACCTGGGAAAGACATTATTCCCGCCAAAGCAATTAAGTGCTGCAAAGAGACACTCATCGCCGAAGTGCATAAAAGCCTATGCCTCTATTGTAGTGAAGGTGAAGTACCACAAGACAATAGGGATGCCAACATCGTCACACTATACAAAAACAAAGGAGACAGAAGCAATTGCAAAAAGTATCGCGGCATATCCCTCTTCAGCATCATAAGGAAAGTTTCTGCATGAGTAGTACTGATCAGGTACTTGCAGAGCAAGTCTACCCTGAATCTCAGTGGGGTTTTCTCCCTCAAACAATTTCAGAGGAAATGTAGAGAGCAAAGGTAGCCACTTTTCATTGCCTTCATAGACTTTACAAAAGCTTTTGATATGGTTAGTAGAGATGGCCTCTTCAAGATCCTTCCCAAGATCGGATGCCCACCCAAACTTCTCAGTATCATCAGATCATTGCATACAGACATGAAGGCACCGTCGTCTTTGACGGCTCAACATCAGCTGCCTTCAACATACGGAACGGAATGAAACAGGGTTGCGTCCTGGCTACCAATCTCTTTGGAGTTTTCTTTGCTGTGATGCTATAACACGTATTTTGTCCTTCAACTGAAGGTATTTACCTCTGAAGAAGGTCAGATGGAAAGCTATTCAACCTCTCCAGACTAAGAGCCAAGTAAAGTCCAGCTGAGGTACCTGCGTGACTTTCTCTTTGCAGACGATACAGCAATAACTGCCCACTCAGCAGCTCATGACTCGCTTCAGCGATGCCTACCAAGACTTTGGGCTCACCAGTACCCTAAAGAAAACACAAATCATGGAACAGGATGTTGTCTCTCCCCCAATCATAAGCATTAATATCCATGAAGTGGATGTCGTTCATAACTTCGGGTACCTGGGTTCAACTATCTCAGATACCCTCTCACTTGATACAAAGCCCAGCAGGCGTGTCGGAAAGGCAGCTACCACCATGACCAGATCGACAAAGAAAGCATAGAACAACAGCAAGCCGACTGAGCACACAAAGATTCAGATCTACAGGGCATATGTGATGAGCACCCTCCTGTAAGGAAGCGAGTCCTGGACTTTGCATGTCCGACAAGAGCAACAGCTCAACGCTATTCATATACATAACCTCTGATACATCCTGAAGATCACCTGGCAGGGCAAGGTCCAAAACAATGCTGTCCTGGAAAGAGCTAGATGCACTAGCATTACACGCTGGTGAAACAGACAAATGCGCTGGCTCGGCAATGTCTTATGTATAGATGAGGGAGGGGTTCTTAAAGACCTCCTCTATGGAGAACCTGTGCAGGGAAAACGTCCCACAGGCAGACCCCAGCTGCGTTTCAAAGACGTGTGCAAGAGGGACTTAAATATCTTGAACATTACCAGAACAACTGGGAAGCAACAGCCCTCAAACAGTCAGCCTGGACACAGATTGTGCAGAAAGGTCTCTCCATGTTCGAAGAGACACTTGCTCAGCAGCACGAGGCAAAGAGAATGAGAAGAAAGGCTGCATCCCAGGCAGACAGACCAGCGTCAGACTTCATCTGTGCCCTCTGCCATAGGGACTGTCATTTCCGTGTCGGACTGGCCAGCCACACCCGACGCTGTACCAGAATAAACATCTAGACTGCAACTCCATAGTCTTACGAGACTGAAGGCTGCCAACACATCATAAGTAGTAGATGTCGTAGTTGTAGGCATCCGTCAGTCTCGATAGACTGTGGAGTTGCGCTCTAGACTCTAGAGCGCAAAGCCTGGATAAACAAGTATGGAGGCCAGGTTGTTACCCGTGCAGCAGACCTTTTCCCCCCTCCCCCGCTCCCTTCTCTCTCCACTTCGGTGGGATGGTTCATTTCAAAGGCAATAGCTGATGGTACGAATGATTCAAGTGCCGTTGCAGGAGCCGCCAGAACGCTGCCATATATGCCTACAGCCCCAGACTGCCATGGAGACTTCAACTCTCCGATTTTTCCTCAGGGATGGTGTCTAAACACGACACCTGTGTGCTTGCTGGCTTTTTTATTTTGTCGACATCCGCTCCTACCAGCACACAATGACCTGCTGTCCCGAAAGGCAGAACAGGGTTTTAACATGTGCGCAAGAGGTTCCGCGTGCGTTCGCGCACGGGGCTTTGGTTTATAGTCTCATCCGAATGACTGACATTCAATGCGAGTTTTTCGTCAAATTGGAAAGAAAATGCGAGGCTGGGAATCAATCCCAGAACTTTATGGTACACTTGTTGACAGGTGAACGTTTTACCTATTCTGACACCTTTCTTGTCGTCGTCGTCGTCGTCATAGTAGTAATAGTAATAGCAGTAGTAATGGTCGTCGTCGTCGTCGTCGTCGTAGTAGTAGTAGTAGTAGTAGTTGTAGTAGTGGTAGTAGAAGTAGCAACAGCAGTAGCAGTAGCAGAAGCTGCTGTTGCTGCTGCTGCAGCAGCAGCAGCAGCAGCAACAGCAGTAGTAGTAGTAGTAGTAGTAGTAGTAGTAGTAGTAGTAGTAGTAGTAGTAGTAGTAGTAGTAGTAGTAGCAGCAGCAGCAGCAGCAACAGCAGTAGCAGTAGCAGCAGTAGAAGCAGCAGCAGCAGCAGCAACAGCAGCAGCAGCAGCAGCAACAGCAGCAGCAGCAGTAGTAATAGTAGTAGTAGTAGTAGTAGTAGTAGTAGTAGTAGTAGTAGTAGTAGTAGTAGTAGTAGTAGTAGTAGTAGAAGCAGTGGTAGCAGTAGTAGCAGCAACAGTAGCAGTAGTAGTAGCAGCAGCAGCAGCAGCAGCAGTAGAAGTAGTAGTAGTAGTAGTAGTAGTAGTAGTAAAAGCAGTAGTAGTAGTAGTAGTAGTAGTAGTAGTAGTAGTAGTAGTAGTAGTAGTAGTAGTAGGGGGTGGTGGTGGTGGTGGTGGTGGTGGTGGTGGTAGTAGTAGTAGTATTAGTAGTAGTAGTAGTAGCAGTAGTAGCAGTAGTAGCAGCAGCAGCAGTAGTAGTAGTAGTAGTAGTAGTAGTAGTAGTAGTAGTAGTAGTAGTAGTAGTAGTAGTAGTAGTAGTAGTAGTAGTAGGGGGTGGTGGTGGTGAAAGTGATGGTGGTGGTGGTGGTGGTGGTGATGGTTGTGGTAGTAGTAGTAGTAGTAGTAGTAGTAGTAGTAGTAGTAGTAGTAGTAGTAGTAGTAGTAGTAGTAGTAGTAGTAGTAGTAATGGGGTGGTGATGGTGTGTTATAGTAGAAGTAGTAGTAGTAGTAGTAGTAGTAGTAGCAGTAGCAGTAGCAGTAGTAGTAGTAGTAGTAGTAGTAGTAGTAGTAGTAGTAGTAGTAGTAGTAGTAGTAGTAATAGTAGCAGTAGCAGTAGCAGTAGCAGTAGTAGTAGTAGTAGTAGTAGTAGTAGTAGTAGTAGTAGTAGTAGTAGTAGCAGCAGTAGTGATTGTTCTTGTGGCCGCAGACTGTTGCGTGCCAATCCTTTCTCTTTTTGTGTTTTTGACGGAGTTATCGCACCAGCTGCCCGGGCTCTTGAAAGGCTATTCTGTTAATGTAGTCTGATAAACTACATGCACCGAGCGTTGCGTAATCCAATCCAATCATGTTGTTTATAGCCCCACCGACCACACAGGCCACATCGGGGCTGTCACCTCGTCACATTTTAAAACTCAGATTAAAATTGTGCAACTTTATACAGAGTAAAACGGGGTATAAAACCAACCTTACTGTCTTTGCTTGTATCGACACCATGGTCAACCATAAGGGTCAGCCCAGGACGGCCACGGCATTGTGGGAAAACCCACATTGATCACACATAAAATGAGATAAAACCAAAACCAGATTCTTTAAAACAACCTTGTCCTTAGAGATCAACTATACCACTGTCACTCATATCAGACGGGAAAAGCCCGATTCTCTCAGGAAATTAAAAATGGTGTCCGGTTGAACATCCCGAAAAAGGACCTTGAGGGAGTTTGCAGTGGTTGATTTACAAACCTTTGCTCTTTCTGTTGTAAGAGATTCTGCTGTTTTGTTTGTTGCTTTGTTTCATTTTTTAAGCGTTAATTTTATTCTGCGTGCAACGACTAGCTTCTGTCGCTTTTTTCATAATTATGCGTTTTCCTTCCTCCAATATGAAGATAGCTGTTAATGTCAAATTGTCTATACACACTTTTAAGGAAGCTTTAGGCATCTGTGTTTTAGTTCTCAGTCTGTTTACTTATGTCTTTAAGATAAACTCTATTGCCAATCTAAACAGGATAGTTATACCATTTTTTGCATTACGTGTACCAAATGTAATGCAAATAAAAAAAACTGCAACAATAAACATCAACGAGAACATCGGCAATAGTAATAGCAACAAAACAGCGGCAACAACAATGAAAAATATTAGTGTGTAACAAGAGAGAATAAACACATAAAGCAAAGCAAAATTCCCAAACAAACAATTATGTGATATATTGAGATATTCAAAAGTCTCTAAGCATCCATCTCACCTGACCAAGTACAACTTCCTGTCTCTATAGACACCCTGCGCACTTGCACCACAGATTGGAAATTATTACCTCCACCTCCGCCAAAGGCCCGGAATATGACCTGCAAAAATATCTAGGTTATGAATCTACTGTCGGTGCTTTTCTATCAAAAGGTATTCTGATTGTCAATCAGTTAATAGTACTGGGTTGTTATCATTAATTTGATATAGGAAACACTACGACCATACATATATTACATTTTACCATACCATATTTTGAAAAATACAACAGTTTATCATAACTGCACAGTTTAAACCAAAATAATACGAAGTAAACTGTACAGATTAAGAAACAATGTTTATTGTATTCTATTGTAGTTCGTCATCATCACTAATACACCTAAGTCCAGCACAGTGGACTGCATTACACCATTATCATACACTACAAACTGTAATCTTTTTCTTCACCTCACCTAACCCGTAGTTCTGTAGACCTAGGGGGCACCACTGAAGATTTTGCAACCAGCCCAGCTTCCTCCACTCCCCGCGGTCCCCTGCATTCCGAAACGATTCGTTGGACTCAAAGCCAGTCCACTCTCTGATGTTGTCTTCCCATCGTTTTTCTTGTCTGCCTCTTCCTCTCCCTCCTTGTACTGCTCTCTGTAGGGCAGTCTTGGCCAGTCCAAATGTTCGTGTGACGTACCCGTCCCACTCTAGTTTGCGTTTTTTCACAGAAGTCAGGAGCTCTTCATATGGTCCAATGGCGTTTTCATTCTGGTTTTCTATTTCTCATTAGTAATGCGATCTCTGTATGAGATACCAAGGAGTTTGCGAATGCATCTCATCTCCATTGCCTGTATCCTTCTTTCAATGTCTGATGTTATGGTCCACGTTTCACAGGTGTACAAAATATAGACATGATCAAGGAACACATCAGTCTGATCTCGAAGCTAACGGCAATATTCTTGTTCCGGAGGACTTTCAGTTTCGTCATTGCAGCTGTAGTCTGGGTTAGCCTGGAGAGAATTTCAGGTTTTGATCCTTCAGTCAGATACTATAGCTCTCATATATTTAAAGCTCTGGACAGTCTCAATTTTCTTGCCATCTGTAACTATGTTATTGTTGATGCTATTGGCACTATTTGTTTTCAACTGGGTTTCCTCTGCACTGCACTGCACTATAGTCATTCAGATAAGACTATAAACCGAGGCCCCGTGTGAGAACGCACGCAGAACATCTTGCGCACACGTTAAAACACCGTTCCGCCTTTCGGAAGAACAGGCCATTGTGTTCCGGTAGGAGCAGATGACAAAATTAAAAAAAAACCAGCATGCACACATGTGTTGGGTTTAGACACCATCCCTGAGGAAAAATTGGGGAGTTGGAGTCCCTAAGGCGGCTCAGAGCTGTAAAAAAAAATAATAATAATGGGTAGGCGCTGCACTTCTGGCGACGCGCTTTCCCCGGGGAGAGCAGCCTGAATTTCACGCAGAGAAATCTGCTGTGACATAAAGTGGTATAAAATAAAATAAAAAAATGCCAAAGAGGGTTCATCAAGGTGATTTACCAGGTTGACTAGCTTTTGCTCTTCTCCAGCTAGGCTGTCAATGTCATTGGGAAAACGTAAGTTTGTAATTGTCCTGCCTCCAGTGCTGACTCTTCCCTCATGATTTCAAAGTGCGTCAGCCATTATTCTCTCTAAGAAGATGTTAAAGATGGTGGGAGGGAGCAAACATTCTTGGCATACTCCAATTTTTGTTCTGAACTAATCTCCTATGTTTTCATAGCAGACTGTACTGCTTCCCTTGTTATCGAGGCATTTTATGGTTTTTATAATTTTAAAATGTATGTTCTACAGCCTCATGGTTGCCCACAGAGCTGCAT
Organism: Stramonita haemastoma; assembly: GCA_030674155.1. Taxonomy (NCBI): domain Eukaryota; kingdom Metazoa; phylum Mollusca; class Gastropoda; order Neogastropoda; family Muricidae; genus Stramonita; species Stramonita haemastoma. The sequence continues at coordinate 18,637,616 of CM060336.1, forward strand.
GCCAGACTGTCAAACGCCTTCTTAAAGTCTACGAAGATGTTGTAAGTAACTTGCTGGTGCTGCAAGTATTTTTTGCAGAGTAATCTAAGGTTGATCCTTCGCTCTGATGTGTTCCGTCCTGCTCTGACCTGCCTGCTCTCCTTTGATGAACTCCCCAACTTAAAGTTTTAGTCTATTCAGGATTCTTAGCATTGCTTTGCTTGAATGGCTGATCAGACTGATGGTAAGTTGCCTTTCTTCGAGAGAGTTATAACCAGGGACTTGTTCAAGGTGTTGACCACTCGTCTATCCGCCAGATCTTACTGCAGATGGTAAGTAACACCTCTATCATGGTCTCTCCTCATGCATGGACCAGTTCTGATGGAATATTGTCCACTCCTGCTGACTTCCCTTTCTTAAGTGATTTTACTGCACTTTCAACTTCTTCAACTTTTTATTGTAGAATGATGGGGTATCTGCTGTTATTGGTTGGTAAAGGAACATCTAACACATTGGGGTCTCCAGTTGCTGTGTGTCTTTGTGTGTGTGTGTGTGTGTGTGTGTGTGTGTGTGTGTGTGTGTGTGTGTGTGTGTGTGTGTGTGTGTGTGTGTGTGAGTGTGTGTGTGTGTGTGTGTGTGTGTGTGTGTGTGTGCGCGTGTGGGTGTGCGTGTGCGTGTGTGTGTGGGTGTGCGTGTGTGTTTGTGTGTCTGTGTGTATATGTGTCTGTGTGTCTGTGTGTCCGTGTGTCTGTGTGTCCGTGTGTCTGTGTGTATACAATTCAGAGCAGTACTCTGTTTACCTCTTTAAAATATCTTATACTTCTGTGAGACATTTCTCTGCTTTGTCTTGGATGGTAGTGGTTCTTCCTTGTTTTGAGCTTGTCAGGTCTTTCACAAGCTTTCTTGCTGTTGCTATTCTGCACGTTTCCTTCGATACCTTTGCTTTGTCATTTGCTTTTCTCATTACTTTCTTATCTTGTTGATAGGCTTCTCTGTGTAGTTTTACACCTTCAGCCTAATTCTTCTTTTGCTTCAGTGCTCTGCGTATGTTGCACAATTTAAATATGCTCTCTGTGACCCAGGGCTTTTTTGTTGGTCGATGTTTGCCAAGGATGTCATTAGCTGTTTCAGTCACCACAGTGTTGAAGTTGTTGATCAAAGTATCTACTTTGGTGTCCTGGTCGTGGAGAAGGAGGAATGAGGCAAATTCTCCTCTTATTATTGCTTTGAAGTTTTCTGCTAGGATCGGGTCTTTGAGGTTATCAGATTGAACTTTTTCCTTGAATTGTCCTGCTTTTTAATTCTCCTGAGGTGGATACAAAACAATGTGATCATCACAAGTTCATGGTCTCTTCCTATGTCTACTCCTAAAAAGCGCCTGGTCTTCGCAATATACCTTGATACAGTCAATTTGATTCTAGGATCTCCTCCTGGGCTGATAGTGGTGTTAAAAGGTGCAACCCTTAGATGGATTGCAAGGAATCGGCTATGGTACTTTGAACAAAACAAACATACATTCAACGTCTATTCCCCCAAATCTGCTTATTTTGGCAGCCAGATATAATAGAACTGCCCTAGGGACGGGATAGCTCAGTGGTCAGAGCGCTCGCTTTTCCCCAGTCAAGTAAAGCAGCGTCGAGCGTGGTTGCCAATCGAATGGGTGACCGTTTACGCACCTTGACTTCAGTACAGTTCCCCAGTTCACCCAGCTGTAAATAGGTCCCTGCCCTAGGGAGAGGAGATGGGCACCACCCTCAACATGCTGGCCCCTAGAGAAGCTGAGGTCTCTGACACCTCGCTCCCCTACGACCACACAAGTTATGGGACACCTTTACCTTTACCTTACTGCCCTGCACAAGAATTTAAATCAACTTTAAAAAAAGTAACCTGTCAGTCACAGTTAATCACGCTACAATTTCATCTCGGTTGTCAGGAAATCTTCATAAACTAAGTCCTCTACTCTTTGAGTTTTCAGCCTAGAGTGCCTTGAAGATTGGTGCCAATTCCTTTACGCTCTGTCTTCTATATCTCAACAGTCTCTGAAGTTGTATGTGCTTAGAAATTATCGCGCTACAAATTTTAACACAGATCAACTTCAGCTAAACAATGACAAACATATTTTTTTTCTTATTGGCACGAACACCCATTAACTGTTAAAGGTTCTATCAAAAACAGTTTCATCTATTGGGTCTGATATTGAATTTGCAAGTGTATTACGAGATGGTAGAACTACTCCAGACAAATCCTTTCATACCAGAAAACTGGGAGATGCAAAGATAAGAACGTTCTGCACAGATAAGGAAAAACTAAGAGCTAGAAACTATTTAGCCTTCTTTTACATTTATGTGAGCTGTTTATGAGCAGAAGAATAAAAACGATACTTGACAAGAACTAGCTGAGAGAACAGACAGGACTTCAAAAAGGTTTCTCCACTTGCACTCAAGACCATCTACGTACATTGTGAGTTAACTGATAAAGAGATCCAGTGAGCACTACCAAAATGTGCGTCTAGAATTCATCAATTGCAAGAGAGCGTTTGATTCAGGGGAACATTTTGCTCTCTTCCAGGCACTGAAAAGAACGTGTGTAAATGACAACCACTCCCGGCTGCTGGAGAACATGAACAAGAAATCATCTGCAAGGATACGTCATGACAACCATGTGTCTGAAAACTCCAAATTCAGAAGAGGGGTTAGGCAAAATCCCTAAAGCTCTTCTCTTCTGCATTAACAGTACTTTCAGCGACCCAGAACTTGAGTTCTAAATGAGTGTTGTTTGAGAATACCTCAAAGAACTACGTTTCTTGGATGATGACGCCCTTTGCACATTGAAAGAAAGACTGGAAATAAATTTGTATAAATCAAGCGAAAAAGGACAGAAAAAGAACTGAAGATCCATAAAAGAAAGATTAAGTTCATGGCAAGTTTTCAATTAAAAAAAATTAAGATTCAAAACAAAATCCATTGAAAAAAATTGCAAACTACACATGTCTTGGACAAACCACAGCATTTCAGAATAAAACTGAAAAAATGCAAAAATCCAAAATCCACAAATACCTGATTAAGCTTGGGGAACTACAAAATGATCTGTCTTGATAAAGACTGGCTAATATCCAGCAAATGGAAGTCTACAACCAATGCGTTCTTCGGGTGCTCACATACGGCTGCCAAACACGGTCCTTCGCCAAAAGCCAAACAGAAAGATTAATTATCGCCGAACGAGCAATAGAAAGAAAAGTAATAAAATAATATCAATGTGCGAGACAAAGATAGGTGCCAAAACACCAGAAAAAGAGCAGGGCTAACAGCTGTCAAATCTCTCTTAAACAGAAATGGAAAAATGTAAGTCATATTGCAGGACAAGAGGACAATAGGTGGACAAAATTGTGAGCAGAATGACAGCCAAGATACGGCTACAGAACCCCTGGCAGATTGGCAACCAGATGGCTTGGTGACATCCAGAAACACATGGACTTGACATGACACAGAGAAAGAGGCACAAGATAGGGAGGGGGGGAAGGGAGGGCTGCTACAGAGGGAGGGAGGGCTGCTACAGAGGGGAGGGAGGGCTGCTACAGAGGGAGGGCTGCTACAGAAGGAGGGCTGCTACAGAGGAAGGGAGGGCTGCTACAGAGGGAGGGAGGGCTCCTACAGAGGGAGGGAGGGCTGCTACAGAAGGAGGGCTGCTACAGAGGGAGGGCTGCTACAGAGGGAGGGAGGGCTGCTACAGAGGGAGGGAGGGCTGCTACAGACGGAGGGCTGCTAAAGAGGGAGGGCTGCTACAGAAGGAGGGAGGGCTGCTAAAGAGGGAGGGCTGCTACAGAGGGAGGGAGGGCTGCTACAGAAGGAGGGCTGCTACAGAAGGAGGGCTGCTACAGAGGGAGGGCTGCTACAGAGGGAGGGCTGCTACAGAAGGAGGGAGGGCTGCTACAGAAGGAGGGCTGCTACAGAAGGAGGGCTGCTACAGAGGGAGGGCTGCTACAGAAGGAGGGAGGGCTGCTACAGAAGGAGGGCTGCTACAGAAGGAGGGCTGCTACAGAGGGAGGGCTGCTACAGAGGGAGGGAGGGCTGCTACAGAAGGAGGGAGGGCTGCTACAGAAGGAGGGCTGCTACAGAAGGAGGGCTGCTACAGAGGGAGGGCTGCTACAGAGGGAGGGCTGCTACAGAGGGAGGGCTGCTACAGAAGGAGGGCTGCTACAGAGAGAGGGCTGCTACAGAAGGAGGGCTGCTACAGAAGGAGGGAGGGCTGCTACAGAAGGAGGGAGGGCTGCTACAGAAGGAGGGAGGGCTGCTACAGAAGGAGGGAGGGCTGCTACAGAAGGAGGGAGGGCTGCTACAGAGGGAGGGAGGGCTGCTACAGAGGGAGGGCTGCTACAGAGGGAGGGCTGCTACAGAGAGAGGGCTGCTACAGAGGGAGGGCTGCTACAGAAGGAGGGCTGCTACAGAAGGAGGGAGGGCTGCTACAGAAGGAGGGCTGCTACAGAAGGAGGGCTGCTAAAGAGGGAGGGCTGCTACAGAGGAAAGGCTACATCCTGCAGTGGATGGACAATGCCTAGATGTATTTTTAAATTTTTAAAATTTATTTTAGTTTTATATTTTTTATTTTCTTTCGTTCATATTTCTAAGCTCAATTTGCCACCGCCGTTCAAAACAGGTTTTTAGAAATTAATGCTCCGAGGCACTTTTGTGGGTTGAGGGTAGTATTACAATAACTACATGAAAAAACATGTGGGCATTATTTTCTTTCGCCCATACTTGTAATCTTCTATTTACGATTCCACTATAAATTTTGCTACTCACATCACACAAGGAAATGCCCCTTTAATTTCCAGGAACATTTACCCCCCTTTCTTATACAGTGGTAAAATAATTGATTCTGACCAATTTGTTGGAAAAACACCTTTATCAAACAGAGCATTACAAAATTTAACATAAAAGGAGTAATCTTTGTAGATGCATTTTTAAACAGTTCAGGTATCAAGCCATCAGGGCCGGCAGCTTTTCCTGCCTTCAGTTTTCGAATAGCTAACTGAACCTCTTCCTCCATTATGGTCTGATTAAATATACATTCATCATCTGAATCTGAGTTATCCTCCTCCACGAAAGTGTTATCTACATTACTTTCATTATTACTTTTGTCAAGAAGATTACTGAAATGATCATACCATTGCTCTACAGATATTTTATTTCTAACGAATTTTCTTTTTGGTATAGCACCGTGAATTGTGTCCCACAACATTTGCTTAGAATCAATAGAAGCTATTAACTGATCAATTATCAGTGCAATATGCTCTTTTTTCTTTCTAGGTAAACGATTTTTATATTCTCTTCTTGGAATACAGTATGGACTTCTGTCTTCTTCTTTTTCAGAACACCGGTATTTTCTAAGTGCTCTACGAGTTAATCTTTTCTCTCTGGGAATTTCTCTTAGTCACATAATTAGTAAGTTGTATAGTAGTAGGCACCCATCAGTCTCGGAAGACTATGGAGTTGTGCTCTAGTCTTTAGAGCGCAAAGCCTGGGTAAGTAAGTATGGAGGGCAAGCTGTTACCCATGCAGCAGACCCCCCTCTCCACGCCACTGGAATGATCCATTGGAAAGGCAATGACCGATAGGAATGGTTCCAGTACCGTCGCAGGAGCCACCAGAACGTTGCCATATACAGCCCCGAGCCGCCCTGGGACTCCAACTCGCCAATTTTTCCTCGGGGATGGTGTCTAAACACGACACCTGTGTGCATGCTGGTTTTTTAAATAATTTTGTCATCCGCTCCTACCGGCACACGATGGCCTGCTCTTTCGAAGACGGAACGGGGTTTTCACGTGTGCGCATGATGTTCTGCATGCGTTCGCACACGGGGCCTCGGGTTATAGTCTCATCCGAATGACTTACATTCAGTTCGATTCTTTTCGTCAAACTGTGAAGAAAGGGCGAGGCTGGGTACGAACCCAGAAACTCACGGTTTACATATTGGCAGGCAAATGTCTTAACCATCCTGCCACTGTACTATAGTGGTATAGAACTATCATTAATAATAGATTACAGGAATGGGTTATGGAAAATGATATTACAGGTAAACACCAAGTTGGCTTTAAGAGAGGATACTTCACTATAGATCAGATCTTTACTCTGCTTGCATTTGTACAGAAACAGTTTGCTCATAAATGTAAGCTCTATGTAGCATTTATTAATTTTGAAAAGGCATTTGATTCTGTTAATAGAAAACACCTGTTATGGCCTTTCTCCTGAAAAATGGTGTGATGGGTAAATTATTACGATGTTTGAGAGCCATGTACCAGAAGTCAGAAGCAGAATAGGATGTGGCACTAAACCGAATGACACAGTATACTGTACCACTGGCATTTAACAGGGTAATTTAAAATATCCCTCTATTGTTTTCCGTTTTTATCAATGAGATAGCCAGATAATTCATTAAAAAGAGATATGTGTAAGTTTAGATTTGATATATCAGATATAAATACATGTTCATAAATTCACATACATAGAATATGATATCCATAACCTCAGGTTACTATGCCCACAATTTAAGCAAGCACTTGAAGTACATTTTGTGTTATGCTGTCCAGTGTTAGAGGATTTTAGGCAGAATTATATCCCTGTAACCTATAGAAGGCAGCCTAATTGTTTTAAACTGTTTACTCATAACGTCAAGTAAGCCTGAGATTTGTGGCAGCTTCACTTTATATTTGTGTAAAGCTTTTAGATTAAGAGATATTTTGTTATTGTAAGTCATAATTAGCTTTGTAACTGACTTTTTTAAAAGGACTACAATAATTGTTCTTGTTTATTTTTTTATATACCTCACCAAAATACTGAGCAATTCAGAAACCCGTTCATGCATGGGACAATGGCCTTTTGTGAATACATCATCCCAGTTTGAGTTCTCTCTCTCTCTCTCTCTCTCTCTCTCTCTCTCTCTCAAAGATTGAGTTTCCACGTGTGTTTAAGTGTGAGTGTGTTTTTTGAGTGTGTGTGTAAATAAATAAATATATATATATATATATGTAACAGAGTGCAGAAGCTTGATGGGAATCTGTACAACTTCTGGGCAACAGTGGGAATGTGACCTCTAAAAAGAGGTTGCATAAATACTACATTTTACCGCTACGAGCAAAGGGCATGCAACGGACGGTTTTCATCCACCCCCCAACGATACAGAACATCGCACACTTTACAGGTGTGGATCTAAATATAGATCCACAACGCTGTGATTGGCAGTTCTGATCGCATGGGAAGTAATCTAAATACCGCCCCGTCATATCCACCACCGTTGACTTTGTGCCGCCTCCCAAGGTACAGTGGGTACTGACCAGCGTATTTGACCTCAGATCAATAGCCCTAAGTTCTTTCCATCCGGCTCGCAGCAGCGCCACTTTGTAACAGAGTGCAAATATTTGATCTGCCAGGACTCTGTACAACTTCTCGGCAACGACGGCACGGTCAGACAGCGGGAATGTGGCTTCTAAAAAGAGGCTGCATAAATACTACATTTTACCGCTACGAGCAAAGTGAATGCAAAGGAGAGTTTTCAACCAGTACTCCCCCACCACCCCAACGATACAGAACATGCACAATTCACAGGTGTGGATCTAAATATAGATCCACGACGCTGCAATTGGCAGTTCCGATCGCATGGGAAGTAATCTAATTACCGCCCCGTCACACACACACACACACACACACACACACACACACACACACACACACGGGCGTGCGTGCATGCGTGCGTGCGTGCGTGTGTGTGTGTGTGTAACAACAGACAAAAATTCTGATAGTTGTACATACCTTCCCAATGCCAGGGTAAATGGTTCTCCTGATATCCTTTATGTTGCTATAAACGCTGTCTGATCTGTTGAGAAGAGTCAGCACATCTCCATTCCCACGGTCCAGGAAGACATCCAGAGCAACAGGTGGGTTCCTTGAATACGTAAACTTCAGACAGGAGGCATGGGAGAAGTTCAGCCAGGGGGATTCCAGAACAGAGTAATAATTGTTCATGTTGCAGCTACCACGCCTCTCCTGTCTAGCTTCTGCTCTACCTGAAAGAGAGAGACACAGGGAGAAAAACAAAGAGCAAACTACAACACCGTTTCATTATTTCAGTTTTCCTTTAGCAGGATATTTTTTGTTTTATTGTTGACTTTAACGAAGGTTGGGAGGGGGTACGGGGTGTGTGTGTGTGGCTGTGGAAATAAGGGCTGTGATGGCGGGTTGTTTAATGGCTTAAAGCAAGTGTTACTTCATTGGTTGGTTTGTAGCTGTCAGTCCGGCTTTCAAATCCTATTCCTGTTTCGGATTGTTTTCCAACTTTTTGCCAGGAGGCGTTATTAGTAAAAATAAGGTAAAGGTAAAGGTGTCCCATAACCTAGGCGGTCATAGGGAAGCAAGGCATCAGAGACCTCAGCTTCTCTAGGGGCCAGCATGTTGAGGGTGGCGCCCATCTCCTCTCTCTGGCTGCTTTACTTTCCCTGACCCTAGAGAGGGCAGGTACCCATTTACAGCTGGGTGAACTGGGGGCCCAAGGCTCGCAAACGGTCACCCATCTAACTGGTAACCACGCTCGACGCTGCTTTACTTGACTTGGGGAAAGCGAGAGCTCTGATCACTAAGCTATCCCGCCCCCTGAGTGTTATTAGTATTTATATCAAATAGATGACTCTAATGACATGTAACGGAAAGTACGCGTTAGCCTTTATTGTATTGATAAAAAACAATCAAAAAGTATAAGTGTTAGCTTATATTGTGTTGATAAAAAAAACAATCAACCAAGTATAAGTATGTGTGTGGATGCGTGTGTGAGTCTGTTCTTGCATGTTCTCGCGCGTGTGTGTAGTGCATGTGTGTGTGTGTGTGTGTGTGTGTGTGTGTGTGTGTGTGTGTGTGTGTGTGTGTGTGTGTTTGGGTATGTGTTTGTGTGTTTGTTTGAGTGTGTGTTTATTATTTACTTATTATTTATTTTATTTTATTCTTTTATATCGATGATAATGGAATAAGCACTCATGTGCTTTTTTCACCCAGTCCCCGTGTGTATGCAGTTTTGTAAATATTGTCATCTGTTCCCACCGGCACACAATGACCTACTCTTACGTGTGTGTGTGTGTGTGTGTGTGTGTGTGTGTGTGTGTGTGTGTGTGTGTGTGTGTGTGTGTGTGTGAGAGAGAGTATGTGTGTGTGTATGTATGTGTGTGTGTGTGTGTGTGTGTGTGTGTGTGTGTGTGTGTGTGTGTGTGTGTGTGTGTGTGTGTGTGTGTGTGTGTGTAGTCAGAACCCAAGCTAAATTTGAACAGCGTTGAGTGTGGTTGCTTTTCAGATGGGTGACCATTCATTCACCTTGGCTTCAGAGCAGCGCTTCCCAGGTGTAAATGGGTGTCTGCACTCTTTAGGGACAGATAGGCTAGGGCAGCAAAGGAGAGGAGATGGGTGCCACCCTCAAGATAATGGACCATTGAACAGCTGAGGTCTCTTATACCTTGTTCTCTAACGACTGTTGTATGGAATGGGACTTCTCTCTCTCAGTCTATGTTTTTTGTATTTTGTACCACTTAATGTCATAGCAAATTTCTTTGCGTGAAATTCGGGCTGCTCTCCCCGGGGAGAGCGCGTCGCCACATGTGCAGCGCCTACCCATTTTTTTTCTTTTTCCTGTATGCAACTGTATTTGTTTTCCTATCAGAGTGGCTTTTTTCTACAGAATTTTGCCAGGGTTAACCCCCTTGTTGCCGTGGGTTCTTTTACATGCGCTAATGTGATTTGTAACACACGGGACCTCGGTTTATCGTCTCATCCGAAAGACTAGCGCCCAGACCACTACTCAGGGTCTAATGGATGGGGAAAAAGTTTTGGATCCAAACGGGGTACGAACCACCGCACACTCCGACCCGGACTCTCTCTCTCTCTCAGTCTCTGTCTGTCTGTCTCTCTCTCTCTCTCTGTGTCTCTCTCTGTGTGTCTCTCTCTCAATCTATCTATCTATCTATCTATCTATCTATCTATCTATCTATCTATCTATCTATCTATCTATCTATCTATCTATCTATCTATCTATCGATCTATCTATCTATCCATCCATCCATCCATCCATCCATCCATCCATCCATCCATCCATCCATCCATCCATCCATCCAACCCGTCCGTCCGTCCGTCCGTCCGTCCGTCCGTCTGTCCGTCCGTCCGTCCGTCTGTCTGTCTGTCTGTCTGTCTGTCTGTCTGTCTGTCTGTCTGTCTGTCTGTCGGTCTGTCCGTCCGTCCGTCCGTCCGTCCGTCCGCCCGCCCGCCCGCCGCCCGCCCGCCCGTCCATCCATCCATCCATCCATCCATCCATCCATCCATCCATCCATAATGTGATATGATATGATATGATATGATATGATATATGATATGATATGATATGATATGATATGATATGATATGATATGATTATGATATGATATGATATGATATGATATGATATGACATGATATAATATGATATGATATACTGTAATATAATGTAATACAATACAATATCATATCACAAATCATATCATATCATATCGTATCATATCATATCATATCATATCATATCATATCATATCATATCATATCATATCATATCATATCATATCATATCATATCACAACACATCACAACACATCACATCACATCACATCACATCACATCACATCACATCACATCACATCACATCACATCACATCACATCACATCATATCATATCATATATCATATCATATCATATCATATCATATCATATCATATCATATCATATCATATCATATCATATCATATCAATATCATATATATTTCTTCTTCTTCTTCTTCTTCTTCTTCTTCTTCTTCTTCTTCTTCTTCTTCTTCTTCTTCTTCTTCTATCCCATAGTCTATTTAGACCGTAGGGGCACCACGGAAGACCTCGCAACCAGCTCTCTCCATTTCCCTCTGTCTTCGACCTTTCTCAGGGTGTCACTCAGCCTGAGGCCCGTCCACTCTCGGATGTTGTCCTCCCATCTCTTTCTCTGCCTGCCTCTCCTTCTTCCGCCTTGCACGGTTCCTTGCAGAATCATCTTGGCAAGCCTTGTTGACCTTGCGACGTGCCTATACCACTTCAGTTTGCGTTTTTTGACTGTGGTCAGGAGATCTTCAAAGGGCCCGATGGCTTAACCGATTCTGATTCTCACTTCCTCGTTATTAATGTGGTTTTTGTAAGAGATGCCAAGGAGTCTGCGAAAGCATCTCATCTCTGTGGCCTGTATTCTCCTCCCCAGATCTGCTGTGAGGGTCCATGACTCACAAGCATACAGGAATATTGAGATGACCAGAGTGCGCATAAGCCTGATCTTTGAGCTGAGCGAGATGTTCCTGTTCTTCCAAATGGTCTTCAATTTTATCAGTGCTGTAACTGTCTATGCAGTCCTTGCGAGTATTTCAGGCTTGGATCCCTTGTCTGTTACAATTGCTCCCAGATATTTGAAGCTTTGTAACGTTTCCAAATTCTGACCACCGACCCTGATGTTGGTGTTGATACCGTTGATGTTGTTGTCATCAGCTTGGTCTTCTGCGCACTGATCTCCATGCCATAGGTTGTTGAAGTCTTGTCGAGGCATTCCACTAACCTTACTAACTCTTCTTTCCCTGCCAGTCCATCGATGTCATCAGCAAAACGCAAATTGGTAATTGTTCTGCCTCCAATGCCGACTGTTCCTTCATGATCTTCCAGTGCATCAGTCATGATTCTCTCAAGGAAGACGTTAAAGAGATTAGGTGAGAGCAAGCAGCCTTGTCTGACGCCGACCGTCGTTCTGAACCAATCCCCTATGCCACCATTGAAATAGACTGCGCTAGTGGCCTTGTTGTAGAGCTCCTCAATGACTCTGATCATGTTGGCATTGATGTTGTACAGCCTCATGGTAGCTCACAGAGCTGCATGCCATACCCTGTCAAAGGCCTTTTGGAAATCCACAAAAACTTGGTAAAAGTCTTGCTGATGCTAAAGGTACTTCTCGCATAGTATTCTTAGATTCAAAATCTGTTCTCTTGTACTTCGTCCTGATCTAAAACCTGCCTGTTTTTCAGCAATGATCGTCTCTGCTTGTGGCTTCAGTCGATTCAGTAGGATCTTCAGCATGACTTTGCTTGGATAACATATCAAGCTAATTGTGCGATAGTTCTGGTATTGTTGTAGGTTGCCTTTCTTGGGAAGGGTGATGATTAGTGATTGTGTCCATGGTGTAGGCCAGACTCCTGTCTGCCAGATCTTGTTGCAGATTATCAGTAGGGTGTTTATCATGGCTTCCCCCCCTGCTTGGACCAGTTCTGCCGGGATGCTGTCTATCATATCATACCATACCATACCATACCACACCATACCATACCATACCATACCATATCATATCATATCATATCATATCATATCATATCATATCATATCATATCATATCATATCATATCATATCATCTCATCTCATCTCATCTCATCTCATCTCATCTCATCTCATCACATCTCATCATCTCATATCGTATCGTATCGTATCGTATCGTATCGTATCGTATCGTATCGTATCATATATCATATCATATCATATCATATCATATCATATCATATCATATCATATCATATCATATCATATCATATCATATCATATCATATATGACATGACATGACATGACATTATATCATATGATATGATACGATATGATATGATATGATACAATATGATATGAAACGATATGATATGATATGATATGATATGACATACTATCATATAATATATATATATATATATTATATATATATAATATATATATATATATATATATATATATATATATATATATATATATATATATAAGCTTCAATGGCAGGCACTGTATTTTTATATGCACATTACAAAGTGGCAAATTAACTGGTAGTTAGCCGTGCACAAGGGTTTTCATGAAGGACTAACAGAGGCTTCCTTAAAAAAAAGCTGTAGGTATCATACCCTGCTTCATATGGGTCTTTGTATGATACCGGCCAAAGACAGACATACAGATTGATAGAAAGAGATAGATAGAGAAAGAGAAAGAGAGAGAGAGAGAGAGAGAGAGAGAGAGAGAGAGAGAGAGAGAGAGAGAGAGAGAGAGAGAGAGAGAGAGAGAGAGAGAGAGAGAGAGAGAGAGAGAGAGAGAGAGAGAGAGAGAAAGAAATAGATAGATAGATAGATGAATATATAGATAGATAGATAGATAGATAGATAGATAGATAGATAGATAGATAGATAGATAGATAGATAGATAGATAGATAGATAGATAGATAGACAGACAGATAGATAGATAGATAGGTAGATAGGTAGACAAATAGATAGGTAGACAGACAGACAGACAGACAGACAGATAGATAGATAGATAGATAGATAGATAGATAGATAGATAGATAGATAGATAGATAGATAGATAGATAGATAGATAGATAGATAGATAGATAGATAGATGGATGGATGGATAGATAGATAGATAGGTAGACAGACAAATAGATAGGTAGATAGATAGATAGATAGATAGATAGATAGATAGATAGATAGATAGATAGATAGATAGATAGATAGATAGATAGATAGATAGATAGATAGATAGATAGACACAGACAGACAGACAGACAGACAGCTAGCTAGCTAGCTAGCTAGCTAGCTAGTTAGCTAGCTAGCTAGATATACAAAAAGACAGACAGATAGATAGACAGACAGATAGATAGATAGACATCACCAGTCTTTTTCTGAATATATTGATCTGCCTTTATGCCACCATGTAAGATAAACCTGTGTCCAACCTTTGTTCGCTGTCCAGTTTGACATTGGAGGGTCAGCACATCCCTGTCGG
>CM060336.1:18656465-18661465 GCA_030674155.1 Stramonita haemastoma
TGTGTTCCCCAAATCCTTTTACATCTAAAGCTAAAGGCATTTGCAGCCACAACTGTCTTGCCAGGAGCACAGAAGGCTCACCAGTGGGCTATAGTGGCTGGCACACCCGCTAGTTATTTTTTTTATTTATTTATTTATTTCATTTTGTACCACTTTATGTCAACAGCAGATTTCTCTGCTTGAAATTCGGGCTGCTCTCCCTCCCCAGGGAGAGAGAGCGCGTCGCCACAAGTGCAGCGCCTGCCCATCATTTTTTTTTCTCTTTTTCCTGTCTGCAACTGTATTTGTTTCCCTATCAGAGTAGGGTTTTTTTTTTTTTTTACATAATTTTGCCAGGGACAACCCTCCTGTTGTCGTGGGCTCTTTTAAGTGCGCTAAATAATGATGTGTAACACACGGGACCTCGGTTTATCGTCTCATCCGAAAGACTAACACCCAGACCACAACTCATGGTGTAATGGATGGGGAAAAGTTTTGGGCCCAAACGGGATTCAAACCACCGTACACTCCGACCCGAACTTTTTGCTTTCTAGAAGAAAACAAACTTGGGGGTTTTGTATTAAAGACTGCGTTTCGTTGGCAGAGGAATCTGTAAGCAGCCAGCAAAAAAATAGTGGCTGTACTTTGTAGTTTCATGTCAATAAAAAAATGTCCTGTACTTCATGCAGAAGCAGAAGACATGACATGACTATAGAACAGCTTTCCTGCAAAACATGGACCTAGACAGCGGATCTACCAAAAGAAAAAAATCCATTTCATGACAAAGCAATGATGTTGAACTTGGCTTAGCAATAGACACAGTGAGCATAGTTATCAGCAATGACCAATTATTGTAGTTAACCATTTCATAGTACGCTGGTCCATACAAAATTCTATTCATATCAGATTAAAAATAACATGTTGACACAGCCGCAATCACATTCTACTGATCTAAGTTAAAAAAAAATATCGGTACAGCTACAAATTCTGTTTATACCAGACTATTTCAAAATCTATATAAGCACAGCCATACGCCATAGATTCTACTGATATCAAAATTTAAAAAAAAGCTATGTAAGCATTGCCACATATTCTGCCGATATAACATTTTCAAAACTAGTTTGGTTCGGTCATACAATGTGCTGATATCAGATTTTTAAAAAACCTAAGTTTACACGGCTGTAGATTTTTCTGACCTCAGATTTGATTAAAAAAACAACAATGGCACAGCCATAAAATCTGCTGATACCAGATTTCAGAAAAAAACACATTGACACGCCCATATATTTAGCTGATATCACATTTCAAGCCATTATGGCAGGCCATATGTTTAGCTGATATCACGGTTTAAAACCATTATGGCATGGCCATATGTTTAGCTGATATCAGAGTCATAAAACCATTATGGCATGGCCATATGTTTAGCTGATATCAGAGTCATAAAACCATTATGGCATGGCCATATGTTTAGCTGATATCAGAGTTTTAAAACCATTATGGCATGGCCATGCATTCTGCTGATATGAGATTTTTTAAACCATTATGGAATGGCCATATATTTTGCTGATATCAGAGTTTTAAAAAAACATTATGAAAAAAACAATTTTCATTAGCAGAGCAGTATAGTCTGCTGATATAAGATTTTTTTTAAAAATGCCACACTACTAGCACACCCATATATTCTGATGATATCAGATTTGAAAATCCTAGGTTGGCATAGACATAACTTCTGCTGATACCAGATTAAAAGAAAACTATGTTGATTTGGGCATATGACAAGATCCAAAAGTCTTGCTAATTAAGATTTTCCGGGGAACTAGGATGCAAAGAAGTAAAGGGTAGACAGACAAAGATGGACCGACACAAAAGACGTAGCAACAATTTGCAGGGTTCCAGGCTTTGGTACATAGGTTTCGGCACATAGACATTGATATAGGTTTGACGCATAGGCTTTGACACATAGGCTTTGATGCATGGGTTTTGATGCAAAGGCTTTGGTGCATAGGCTTTGGCACGTAGGCTTTGGTGCATAGGCTTTGGTACATAGGCTTTGGTGCATAGGCTTTGGCACATAGGTTTTGGTGCATAGGTTTTGGCACATAGGCTTTGGTGCATGGGCTTTGGCAGAGGCTTTGGCGCATAAGCTTTGGCACATAGGCTTTGGCGCATAGGCTTTGGCACATAGGCTTTGGTGCATAGGCTTTGGCACATAGGCTTTGGTGCATAGGCTTTGGCACATAGACTTTGGTGCATAGGCTTTGGCACATAGGCTTTGGTGCATAGGCTTTGCCAGAGGCTTTGGTGCATAGACTTTGGCATATAGGCATTTGTTGCATATGTTTTTGGAAGATAGGCTTTGACACACAGCTGCTATAAGTGGAAAAATGTGATGGACAGTTCTTCAAAGAAAACACAGATGACACTCCTAAAAGTGACAGAAATGAAATCTTTCACATTCATTTTCGCAGATTAAACATCCTGTTCTCATGATTTTCGGTTGTCATACGCCAATGGTACAAGATTTGTTTTGTTTGCGGGTGGTTGGGGAATACCAAACCTAACCATTGAAAACCAAAACGAATATTTGACATGGCCCACACAGAACCTTTAACAACAAGGAGCACAGTGTCCCTCTTTGCAATATATCAGATAACACACAGCTAAAGCAAAAAGAAGCTTTGATAAGCCGTAAGGGGTAATCTTACATTCTTGTGTGCAAGAGGAAAAATCTGTGTCACTGATACAACTTTCAGTTCTGACTTGCCCAAACTGGATTGTAAAGAAAAAATAGGATCCTTTCAAAAGGGATTACAAAGAAGTTCACACTGACATTGCTAACAATAATGTCGGGGGGGGGGGGGGGGGGGGGGGGGTGGGGGGGTGGAGGGCTGTATGTAAACTATCCCGCCCCTACGGTCAGAATGTGCCAGGTAAAGCCAGCAGGTAAACCCGCGGCCGAAAACTACCAGCTTAGGGGAAAACGAGACACTGCGTAACTACTCAGCCCTGAGGGGGAACGCGGAAGATAAAGTAGAATGTGTTCTCTCTCTCTCTCTCTCTCTCGCTCTCGCTCTCGATTTGACTGTCTCTGTCTGCCTGTCTGCCTGTTTGCCTGTTTGTCTGCCTTCCTGTCTGCCTGTCTGCCTGTTTATTATTTACTTATTTATTTATCTATTTATTATTCTTTTATATCAAGGATAATGGAATAAGCACTCTTGTGCTTTTTTACATCCAGTCCCCGTGTGTCTGCAATTTTGTAAATGTCATCTGTTCCCACCGGCACACGATGGCCTACTCTTACGAAAAGCGGAACAGGATTTAACGTGTGCGCAAGATGTTCTGCGTGCGTTCGCACACGGGGTGTCGGTTTAAAGTCTCATCCGAAGGACTTTTGTCTGTCTGCCTGTTTGTCTGTTCGCTTGTCTGCCTATCTGCCAGTTTGCCTGCCTGCCTGTCTGCCTGTTTGTCTGTCTGCCTGTTTGTCTGTTCGCCTGTCTGCCTGTCTGCCTGTTTGTTCGCCTTCCTGCCTTTCTGCCTGTTTGTCTGTTTCCCTGTTTGTTTCTCTGCCTGTTTGACAATTTATCTGTGTTTAAGACGAAAGGTCTTTGCTCGACTCTCTTTGACCTAATTCATGTTACACTGTGGTTGTTTTTATTATCTCTGTCCAGCGTACGTGTGTGTGTGTGTGTGTGTGTGTGTGTGTGTGTGTGTGCGTGTGCGTGTGGTGTGTGTGTGCGCGCGCGCGCGCGCGTGTGTGTGTGTGTGTGTGTGTTTTCTGTGTGTGTATGAAAGTCAAAGTCAGTCGAAGTCAAATTTTTATTCTAGATGATCCATTAAATAAACACTGAATATTTTTTATCAAGCCATATATCTAGGAAAAACAAAACAACAAAAAACCCACTTCGCCAATATTATTTACCTAACATGATTTCGACAGCCTTAAAAATGAAATATACCTATAAATAAAAACAAGCAAAAAAGAATAGAAAACCAAACAAAAAAGAAATGCACTCAAAAGTCACACACACACACACACACACACACACACACACACACACACACACACACACACACACACACACACACACACACACCACACACTGTTTGTTAGTTTGTCTGTTTTTTATAAGTGGTCATTTGGGGGATTGTTTTTACTAGATAGATGGCTTGATGAAAAATAGCAAATTTATTGCTTACTCAATGTACCACCTGGAAATAAAAATTTTACTTTGACTTACACACACACACACGTGTGCGCGCACCCACACGAGCACATATGCACCTATGCAGGTGCACACATTTAGAGTTTTAAAAAAATCATAAAGTGTGAAACAAATAAATTATACCAGTTACCATAGCACTAAAACCATTATTTTAAGAATTTAGAAAAGCCCATAAAATGTCAATCTAACAAATTATACCAGGTTGCAATATCTTTCAAGTTCACACGTGTATGTATGAAAATGTAAATTAAGGAAAAATACCAAAAGTCAAAAAGAATGGAAAAAAGCAAACAAAAACGAAAAAAAAACGAACACAATAATGATACAATATGATAATACCTATCACAACTGAGAGCAAAAACACAACACACTAAAAAAAAGGGGGGTGGAACGGAGGGGGAGGGGGAGGGGATGGGGTATCAAGGAGGGAGGGGGGAAACACAAACAGCAAACAGAATTATAATAATGAAAAATGATTTCACTAACAAACAACCCCCCCTACACATATCAACAACAAAAGAGGTTAAAACCACTAACCAAAACAATATTAATTTAATAGTGCCATTAATCCCATCAATAATAGCAACAATTTTTTTTAAAGTGTATATGTGTGTGTTTAATAGTGTCATTAATCCAATCAATAATAGCAAAAAAATAAATAATCAAAAAAGTGTATATGAGTGTGTGTGCGTGCATGCGTGCATATGTACGTGTGTGTACGTATGCGTTTTCGTGTATGTGTGTGTTTATGATTGTGTATGTATGTATGTATGTATGTATGTGTGTGTGTGTGTGCGT
>CM060336.1:18668965-18673965 GCA_030674155.1 Stramonita haemastoma
GAGTAGACTGCTTATTAAAGCTGAAACAACTATTGGAAGATAGCACTACTAGATGTTTACTGGTCTACTCACCACTTAAAGTAAAAAATACCCAGGAAAACGGCCAAGGTTGTCGTCATCATCATCATCATCATCATCATAATCATCATCATCATCATCATCATCATCATCATCATCATCATCATCATCATCATCATCATCATCATCATCATTCTAGAAACACGTACAGGAACATCCTAGTTGCTATTTTCCTCTTTTACAGTTAGGCTGATGACAAATTGAGTCTTCTGCCATTTATGTTCGTCTCTGTTTCAAAAGCTACTTCCCCCCCGCCCCCATTATTCCTTTAAATGTGTCAGTGCTATTACAGAATGCAATGGATGGATAATGAATAGCATTTAATTTACAGCTAACATTTTCTGGTTAAAAACAAATCACCCCAGTGCCATATCAAAACGTCAATCTTTCCCTGTCTCTGTCTCTATCGGTCTCTTTCTTTCCTTTTGTCTGTCTGTCTGTCTGTTTACCTGTCTGTCTGTCTGTCTGTCTGTCTGCCTGTCTTTCTGTCTGTCTGTCTGTCTGTCTCTCTGTCTCTCTCACACACACAAACACACACACACACACACACACACAAACACATAAATACACACGCGCGCGCGCACACACACTCACAACAGGGGAATAGAGGAAGGGAATAGAGGAAGGAAGAAAGAAAAAGAGAGAGTGTGCGTGTATGTGTGTGTATATGCGTATGTGCGTGCGTACATGTGTGTGTGCGTGTGGCTGTGTGTGCATACGCACGCATGCGTGCGTACGTGCGTGTGTATGCATTTATTTATTTATGCATGCATTTATTTATGTATGTGCGTGTGTATATTATTATGTCCGTTTGTATATGTCCTTGTGTATGTGTCCATGTGCACACGCCCACGCGCGCATGCCTACGCCCAGGCAGCACACACACATCTATGTGCGTGCATGCAAGCATGTGTGCGCCCAAGTGTATGTGTGCGAGGACGTGTGTTTTACAAGGTTTCGTTAAACCAGCAGTCGGCGCCATTGGCGTCTTTGAATTCTTCTTGTGCATAGAAATTGAAAGGACGGTGTATGCTGTGACCAGGAAGTTGTACGTGTACTGTATACGCATACTAGTTCAGTTTAAAGCGTTTCTAACACTTGAAGAATCCTGTGCCCATTTCTAATGTGGGATCCCCATATATGTGTGTATCAATCGTTATCTAACTTAAACAAAACAGCCTGGTGTGACTGTCGACAGTGTGTGCTTTGTTTGAGTTTGTTTTATGCTGATAGGTGTGATTGTGTTATTTCATTTGGGGTCAGGAGAACGAGAATCGTATGTGTGTCGAGAGGTAGGGATTGACGGTTAGTTTGTTGAAGGGTGTGTGTGTGTGTGTGTGTGTGGTGTGTGTGTGTGTGTGTGTGTGTGTGTGTGTGTGTGTGTGTGTGTGTGTGTTGTGTGTGTGTGTGTGTGCGTGCGTGCGTGTGTGTGTGTCTGTGTGTGTCTGTGTGTGTTTGTTTGTGTTTGTTTGCAGCAGCAGCAATAGTAGTAGTAGCAGCAGCAGCAGCAGCAGCAACAGCAATAGTAGTAGTAGTAGTAGTAGCAGCAGCAGCAGTAGTAGTAGTAGTAGTAGTAGTAGTAGTAGTAGTAGTAGTAGTAGTAGTAGTAGTAGTAGTAGTAGTAGTAGTAGTAGTAGTGTTTTATGAAGTGTTTTATATTTCTGTGTCTCAGGTCTACTATTCAGAACAACCATGGCTGTTCCCGCAGTTGCTGCCGCCATTCTTGTGTTTTCTGCACTACGGCTGTGTCAAGCGACTTCGTGTGTTTCACCACAGTAAGCTGTGTGTGTGTGTGTGTGTGTGTGTGTGTGTGTGTGTGTGTGTGTGTGTGTGTGTGTGTGTGTGTGTGTGTGTGTGTGTGTGTGTGTGTGTGTCTGTGTGTGTGTGTGTGTCTGTGTCTGTGTCTGTGTGTTCCTATGTGTGTCTATGTGTATCTGTGTGTGTGTTAGGGGGGGGGGGGTGTCTGTGTGTGTCTGTGTCTGTGTGTCTATGTCTGTGTCTATTATTCATTCTTTTATATCGAGGATAATGGAATAAGCACGCATGAGCTTTTTTTCAGTCAGTCCCCGTGTGTATGCAGTTTTGTAAATCTTGTCATCTGTTCCCACCGGCACACGATGACCTACTCTTACGAAAAGCGGAACAGGATTTAACGTGTGCTCAAGATGTTCTGCGTGCCTTCGCACACGGGGCCTCGGTTTACAGTCTCATCCGGACTTTTGTGGGAGCAGAGCCAACACTGAAGTTAACTCCAGGCCAGAGGAAAAATCTCCTCGAACGGGAATCGAACCCGGGTCGTCAAATTGCGAGCGCAATATTCTGACCACTAGGCTATCCCGTCCCCTATTGTGTGTTGTGTGTGTGTGTGTGTGTGTGTTGTGTGTGTGTTGTGTGTGTTGTGGTGTGTGTGTGTGTGTGTGTGTGTGGTGTGTGTGTGTGCTGTGTTGTGTCTGTGTCTGTGTGTCTGTGTGTCTGTGTGTCGTGTGTCTTCTTGTGTCTGTGTCTGTTATGTGTCTGTGTGTTGTCCTGTGTGTGTCTGTGTGTGTCTGTGTGTGTCTGTGTGTGTCTGTCTCTGTGTCTCTGTGTGTCTCTGTGTTTGTCTGTGTCTGTGTGTCTGTGTGTGTTTGTGTGTCTGTGTGTCTGTGTGTGTATCTATGTGTATGTGTGTGTATGTGTTTATGTGTGTGTATGTTTCAGGCCAGGAAAATGTTCCAGAGATACCCGGTCTGCTACCAACAACGCTACAGGCAAGATAGAAAAAAAAGTTACTCTGGTGTTTAAGTTCCCATATTTTCATTGTACCCGTGTTTTCCTTGTGATGGTGTAACGAAAGAGCACAAAACGAAAAAAGTTTCGGTACATAGCAATTCATTTGGCTGGGCATGGGTATGGGCGCGCGCGCACACACACACACACACACACACACACACACACACACACACACACACACACACACACACACACACACACACACACACACACACACACACATACACACACACACACACACACATACACACATACACACATACACACGCCCGCGCGCATACACACATACACATTTACACACAGACACACAGACACACAGGCACACACACACACACACACACGAACGTGCGTGATTGCACGCGCACGCACTCACGCACGCACGTATGCACGCATGCACCCACACAGACACACACAAACACACACACGCTCGCCCGTGTGAAAGCGCACGCATACACCCATGCACGCATGCACGCACACACACACTTGAGCGTGCACCTACACATAGAAAGTGTGCCAATAGATAGATAGATAGATAGACAGACAGACAGACAGACAGACAGACAGACAGACAGACAGACAGACAGAAGATAGATAGATAGATAGATAGATAGATAGATAGATAGATAGATAGATAGATAGATAGATAGATAGATAGATAGATAGATAGATAGATAGATAGATAGGTAGATAGATAGATAGATAGATAGATAGATAGATAGATAGATAGATTGATAGATTGATAGACAGACAGACAGAAAGATAGACAGACAGTTAGACAGACAGATAGACAGACAGCTAGCTAGCTAGATAACTAGATAGATAGATAGATAGATAGATAGATAGATAGATAGATAGATAGATAGGTAGATAGTTAGATAGGTAGATCGGTAGATAGCTAGATAGCTAGATAGCTAGCTAGCTAGCTAGCTAGATATATACTTTCGATTTGTTTACATTCTTTTATTTCGAGAATAATGAATATTCACTTACGTATATTTTTACATCATGTCCTCGTGTTTATGCAGTTTTATACACGTTGTAAAGAGTTCTGAAAGAATCTTTTATCAATTATTCATTTATTTATTACCACTTTATGTCACAGCAGATTTCTCTCAAATTCGGGCTGCTCTCCCCGAGGAGAGCCCGTCTCCACAAGTGCAGCGCAACATTTTTTTTTCTTTTTCCTGTCTGCAAATGTATTTGTTTCCCTATCAGTGTGTTTTTTTCTACAGAATTTTGCCAGGGATAACGCTCTTATTGCCGCGGGTTCTTTTACGTGCGCTAAATAATGATGTGTAACACATCGTCTCATCTGAAAGACTAGCAGCCAGACCACTACTCATGGTCTAATGAATGGGGGGAAAATTTTAAGCCCAAACGGGAAGTAAAGAAGTGAAGACTAACAAGTACATTGGACAAATTCACAAAGAAACTGTGTAATGAGACCCAGGCTTTGGCACTTAACTGACATACACAAATGATTCTGGTGAACAACTTGTGACTGGAATACTCCACAAACTCTTTGAGGCCTTACAGAAAAGTGACATGAAAGTCAATGTAGGAGGCACTTTGGCTTTTTTGAACTGGCAGAGTAAGATGGATGTGAATTTGCCTCCATGCTGTCCAGTGATGATGCCAGTGTTCATGGTGTGTGCAGTGTGTGGTCTGGACGCTGGCAATTGTCGCTTCACTAATGAAACAGGACTGTGCTCCTACCGACAGGGATGTGCTGACTCTGACATGTCAAACTGGACAGCGAACCAAGGTTGGACACAGGTCTAAATCTGGCAGGCACACAAATACCGTAAAATCCCTAGCATACGCCCCCCCCCCCCCTGTGCACTAATTTAGGGCAAAATTGGGGGGTGGGCGTTTGCTAGGGATAGACCCCTTTGCACAAAGTATTTTTTGTGCTCAACCGTGTAATTGAGCGAATACAACTCCCGAAAGCATGTAAGTTAGGTCGTGAGAGTAGAAGTGAAGGAACACAGAAAAAAGAGACTTTGAGGCAAAGAAGGCCACCATATTCCATCCTTTTCGTTGTAGGTCCTTGTTTCGCAATACCCTGCCTTCAGATTTTTCATCTTCCAGATACATCAAGTTGAAAGATACTAAACAATAAAACTTTACGCAGTACCAAACAACACACAAAT
>CM060336.1:18681465-18686465 GCA_030674155.1 Stramonita haemastoma
TATGGGAATCAAACCCGCGACCTTCCAGTCCGAAATCCAACGAGCTAACCACTGCGCCAAGGGGGATGGCGATTTTTTTGCTTTCTGTAATGCCAGATAATTGGAATGAGATATAAGTGGGCTTGTTGTTTTTGTAAATGGTATTTTTTCTCCTTAATTATGCCGATTTTCTTTTCATAGTGCAGTGTTTTGTTGCAATATAGAGGTCTGTGGTAAATAATAAGATTTAGGGGGGGGGGGGGGGTCCTTTATGCTTTCACTAAAATCAGTAATTCATGTAATTTTGATTATTGATTGTATCATTGATAATTTTGCTTGTTTGATGTCATATTTCCATAACTATTGTGTATCCTAGCCGAATAAATTCAGATCAAAACGTTGAAAAGCAGTTGAGCACAAATAAAACCTTGGTGAAAAAACAATGCCATTAAATTCGTATAGTGTTTGTTTTCAGATCATATTTCGGGCGTATGGTGGAGGTGGTTATTCCGAGGCAGGTGTGAACGTTTTCAAAGTGTCTGTGGAGCCAGGAAGCTGCACTTGGTCAGGTGAGACAGGAATCTAAAGACTGCTAAATATCTCTGTGCATCAAACTGTTTTGTTTCAAGGATTGAGTGTTACCTCTTTTAAACAAGTTTTTTTTTATATCTTTAGCTTGATTTTTATTATTTTTGTCCTTGTTTCTTTTCATGAACATTACACATGGTGGTCAAAGTCCTACAGCAACAGTAAGACGTGTGTACAGGATGTTTTTTCATACATGTCAGTTCAGAATATATTTCAGTATTCACAATGAGGCAATCAGTTCATGTGTCTACGTGATTCATGCTGTAATCCTTAGATGTGTAATCCTTTGCTCCTAACCTACATGATTTCTCTGTTGATATAGTAAATTGTTTGGAATAGGAAGAATAAACAGTCATGGGATTGAATTAAAACAACATCTAGACTCTGGCAAAGCTGCTTGTTTTCACCTACTTTCTTCAACATCTTCCTTGAAAGAATTATGGATGACGCATTGGAACATCATGCAAACAATGGTCCGCATTGGAGGCAGAACATCCATCAGACTACTTTTTGCTGATGATATTGTTGGCCTTGTAGGGGAAAAAATCACAAATGTACCCATATGCATAGAAAAGATCTCGGCATAAGACGCCATAAAGACAGTGCTTCAAAGTCCAGCCTGGTGACTGGTAACATCAATGGCATTGGCAGTGACATCAAAACTAATGCGATCAATCTTAAACAACCCATTGCTTCAAATACCTTTTAGTATGCCTCACAGACTAAGGACCAAGGTCTGAACGACTCTTCAAAGTTTCACAGACTGCTACAGCTCTGACAAAGCTGAAGGCCATACGGAGTGACAGATAATATATCCCACTCAGCAAAAAACAAACTTGCCAGCTCCTTAGTTATCTCACCATTCCCCAGTCTTGGACTCTGGTTGCAGTTGTTAAGAGGAGGACGCAGGCTGTGGGGATGTTCCTGTTGTTTCGCATACCACAGCTCAAGAAACCTGGACAGGGCACCCAGAATATGCACTCTATATCATCCATCACACCCGGAAATTACTGTGAAAGTACCTACAAGTTAAGCCGTGGGGGTACTTTTAATTACTTCAGGATTATAATCAGTAATTCTCCGTCTTCAGAGATTTTTTTTTTTTCAAAGGACGGGAATGGCTATGTTAGGAGCTTGTCATTGGTTACGACAGTTCCCATATAACACTGATTGCTTACCAACATTTTTATTTAGGTCTAAGGTCTTGGCTCACATTGATATCTGACAAAGCTTTTTGGCCAAGGCCAGGGCCTGGGAAAGGCCATGGAGATGAGATGTTATCAGAAATGCCTTGGCATCTCCTACAAAAACTATTTTGACAATAGAGAAGTAGAAAACAGAACAAGGCAAACTGTGATACCCCATGAATACCACTTAACCAATGTTAATAAACGAAAAACTTAAGAGCTGCAGAGGAAGTTTATAGATTCTGAAAAAAGATCACTTAGCAAAATACAAAAATTAAAGCTGAGATTAGAACCTATAATTAGCAACTCTTGGAGAAAAACAAAAAATTCAAGGAACTTTGGAGACCAGACATAAAGAGTAGAAAACATCAGTAACACAAGTGTTAATTAAACACGTCCTCTGAAGGGCGCCGGTACGTCGTTGGTGAGTGGTGAAGATAATTGGGTATTGTCTCCAGAGTTAATACAGGTCTCTATCCCCCCGCAATTCTTTTTTCTATTGAGACTCTAGACCGAGGTTATTTGTGTGAGCACACACAGAAAATCTTGCAAGCAAGTTTAGAACCTACCTATCTTTTGCAGGAGAGTAGATTGAGACCTGGACTTCGCAGATGACATCAGCCTTTTCTCTTACAGGCAGCAAGACGCACAAGAGAAGCTATGTCATGTTGAAGAAGACGCAGAAAAGATAGGTCTCCAAATCAACATCAGGAAGACGGAGGTCATGAGGGTGAACAACAAGAAACAAGACCCAGTGCGACTCCACCAAGAAAACATCAAGGAAGGCGACAAATTTACCTACCTGGGCAGTGTTATCAGTAAAGATGGAGAGACAGATGAAGACATCAATTTCCGTATCAATAAAACCCGTCACGCCTTCAACACCCTTTAGCCAACCTGGAGATCAATACCACTCTCACTCCACATCAAGATCTGGATATTCAACACCAACGTCGTCGGTCCTACTGTAAGGCTCAGAAACCTGGCAGACAACAAAGACCAACACCCACAAACTCCAGAAATTCACCAAGAGATGTCTTAGAACATCCTCGGTATCAGGTGGCCAGAAGTAATCTCAAAACGAACAACAGTGGGACAGGATCAGACACGCTCCAATCGAGATGGAGATCAAGAAAATGAAGTGGAGATGGATCGGCCATATGCTCTGCAAGCCTGCTTCAGATGTCACCAGGCAGGCCCTCGACTGGAACTCACAAGGGAAGCGGAAAGTGGGTCGACCAAAACAGACCTGGTGCAGAGGCATTGAAGCAGAGATGAAGGCAGCTGGAATGACGTGGGCCGAACTGAAGAGGATCTCCCAGAACCGTGTCCATTGGAGGGCTGTTGTTGTGGCCCTTTGTTCCCCAGGGAATTGATAGGCATAGATCAAGTCAAGTCAAGATTGATTTAGTTATGGTCATTCGTATGTTTGACACAAACAAACCCGCATGTACCAAACCTTTACAAGCACACTGAATAATGGCACTGATGTAGCATAACCAAGTTGATTGATTTCTTAGCCCAGGAGGTGTAGTGTATGTGAAATTTTCCGCATCATATGTACTGTGATCTCCTGGAAACGCTAAAAACTGAAAGAAAAATCATTCTCTCTGTGTTATGAAATGTTTTAAAAGCTTTCAAAGCAGAGAGTAAGAGACCTTTACAACTTCAAGTCAGTTTCTCCTTTGGCTGCTTTTGACAAGGAGAGACTAGACATAACTCTCAACTACAATGCGCTCAGCCGTTTTCAAATGAGCATTGTATTGCCAGTAAAAGGATTGTATTGTAAAATCACCTGAAATAATAGGCGTTGCTGTCTTCCCTAGCATGTTCACATTTTGGTTGCAGGTGAGTCTGTAAGGTAATTGATTTTCATGTTACGTCGATCAAAAGATTCCCAGTTCTATGTGTGTTAGATCAAGTCAGCTTATTTTCAATGATCACGTAATAATTAAATTTCCCCAGTAATTGTTGTTTACACAAAAAAGCAAAATATTCAGTGCTTCAAATTGTCATCATTTCGACTATCTTTTTCAAAGGACTTTCGTTGTTACTCAAGTTGGTTTGTTTCATGACTAATACTGTTAGGTATTGTTCTGTTACAACAGGTGAACTTTCAAGAAATTCCACTAAAATCCAAGGAAGTGAATCAACAGTTGACTTAAAACAAAACACCTCACCCCTAATCAGCCCCACAGTGATCAATCACACCAGAACGGACTGTCTGAGGTTCCAGTACAGGACACAGCCATCGACATCCCAGCTCACTGTCTCCATTCAGCTACACCTGCAGGAGCAAAGTTCTGCAGTGGTTTGGAATTATACCAGCTCAGAATCACAAGCAGCTGTACTTTTTGGTGTGGTGTCCCATACAAGTCAACGACTCGTTCAAGGTAAGTCCAGCCACAAAAATGTTAATAGAAATTTACGTTCAGTCATTGTCATATCCTAGGTGTCTTTTATGTATGATACTGTTTTCTAAGGACGTGTTGACCAACGGCTGTCTTCATGTTGATCTCTCTTCAGCTTTTCACAGTGGGCTTTTCACAGCTTTTCACATTGCCATGTTAAGTTCAATACACTCTTTGATTTTTCTTTCTAATTCTTCATCTGTCCGCCACGCCCCCTGCAGGAGCTGTGAAGTGCGATGCCACCAAACATCGCCAGTTTCCTCTTCTTCATAACTCTTAGGTGGAGTCCCTGTCTCGCAGCCTTTATGAGAAATTCTTGACACATTGATTTATTAATTCTGTGGTCCTGCCAGATGTGGAGAAGCCTTCTAAAGGATTTTATTTCAAAGGCCTATTTAGCCCAAGCCAAAAATCCTAATCGGTAATTAATGTAATTAAGTGACAAGGTTTATATCAAAATATTATCATACTTTATAATGTTGTTTAGCTTGTCATCAGCCATGATAAGCTCTTAGCAGAACAATAAGTATTTTATTTCAAGGAAAATTTTTTTTTAATCGGAGTAAGGATGCCTGTTTGGCAAGGTACTTAAACCAGTCAAACAAGCAAAATTGCCATCTATTGCGTATGTATGGTCCTACAATGATTCCTAAGTGGGATAGCTGAGACAGCGCCCAATCTGAGATACCTTCAAGATGTTAGCTTGAGGAATGCGCAACAACAGTATCAAAGGCTTGAACTTATTTTCCAGCTCTTCAGTCAAAGAACAGCTTTTGCATCCGAACACAAGGTTACAAACACTACAAACAACACTGTGAAGGGTTTCAGTTTTGTT
>CM060336.1:18691465-18698965 GCA_030674155.1 Stramonita haemastoma
ACATTATCAAATGACCATGTTGACAGAGGGCAAACAGACACTGTCAGAACGGCAGAGACAGTAAGAGGGTCATCAAAAATACAAATGTATGCCTTCATCATTTTTGCCAAACCTTTTTTCGTAAAGACCTGTTGACTACCTTTTTTGAAAAAAAAACTTTTTTGTTCAATTTTGCATGTTATATATTAAACAAATAAAAATATTGATACATGAAAGGAAATATAAGATTTAATGCATAATCAAAGTACTAAAAACATTATCTTGCAAAATATCCTCAATATCAATCAAGAAAATAATCAAAATAAATTAAGGACATTGACAGGAAAACGTGAAACCCGCACACAGACATGCAAAATTAATGTAAAAAAGAATAATGCTTGAATACCTTAACACAGTCTCTGACCTGAACCCCATTTGTATCTTGAATACTTCACATTTTTTTCGATCCTCGGCTAAAGCTATGAGGTTCGCCAATGTTGAGATTTTTTGCGTATGCGACTGTTTTTGAACACCATAAAGGTAGCCGAGTTCTGATTTCTGCAAGGCTTATTTCCAGTAATGACTAATAATCTATACCACCAGATTATTTCCAATAATGACTAATGACTATACCCAGATTGACCAATGTGTCATGCAAAAAATCACTGCAAAATTTAATAGATATCCTTTCGATACATCGTGATATATATATATATATATATATATATATATATATATATAATATATATATATATTATATTATATATATTATTATATATATATATATATATATATATTATGTACATATATTTTTTAAAATGAAACTTCCGTGTGTTGTGTGTGTGTGTGTGTGTGTGTGTTGTGTGTGTGTGTGTAGTGTGTGTGTGTGTGTTGTGTGTTGCGTGTGGTGTACGTATTTATTTATTTTTGTATTTGTTTATTCATTGTTTATTCTTTTATATCGAGGATAATGTGTGTGTGTGTGTGTGTCTGCTGTCTGTCTGTCTGCTGCCTGTCTGTCTGTCTGTCTGTCTGCTGTCTGTCTGCCTGTCAATCTGTCTCTCTATGTGCTGCAGGAAAAGACCAGAACCAGAAGATCACGCCAATCCAGTTGTTTTCCAAAGGAGTCTGGCACACGCAGAGACTCGCATACATGGTATGGAGCTTGTTTCTGATTCAGCAGTTCTCTTGCAGGAAACAGCATACAGATGATTCTAACTAACGCGTGTTGTGTTCTTTCCAAACAGGCTTAAGTCTGACTTTGGGACGGATGGCCTAGTGGTCAGAACATTGCGCTGGCAATTTGACGACCCAGGTTCGAATCCGGTCGAGGAGATTTTTTTCCTGGAGTTAACATCAGTGCTGACTCCACTCTCCCCAAAAGTCTTCGGATGAGACTTTAAACCGAGGTCCCCCGTGTGCGAATTCTCGCAGAACATCTTGCGCACACGTTAAATCCTGTTCGGTTTTCGTAAGAGCAGGCCATAGTGTGCCGGTGGAACAGATGACAAGATTTACAAAACTGCATACACACGGGGACTGATGCAAAAATGCACAAGAGTGCTTATTCCATTATTCTCGATATAAAAAATAAATCAAATCAAATCAAATCAAATGCTCAAAACTATCTGAACCGTATGTTTTAAATGTCTCTGTCACTCTTTGTCTCAGGATGTCTCTGATCTGTTTGTCTCTCTGTCTGTCTGTCTGTTTGTCTGTCTGTCTGTCTGTCTGTCTGTCTGTCTGTCTGTGTTTGTCTGTGTCTGTCTGTCTTTCTGTGTCTGTTTGTCTGTTTGTTTGTCTGTCTTTCTCTGTCTCTCTCTGTCTCTGTCTGTCTGTCTGTCTGTCTCTGTCTCTCTCCTGTCTCTGTGTCTGTGTTCTGTCTGTGTGTCTGTCTGTGTGTCTGTCTGTTTGTCTGTCTGCCTCTCTCTCTCTCTCTCTCTCTCTCTCTCTCTCTCCTTCTCTCTCTCTCTCTCTGGGCGGGAAGGAGGATGCGCGCGCTGCGTGCGTGTGTGTGGTGTGCGCGTGCTCGCGTGCGCGGTGCGCGCGTGCGCGTGTGCGTTCGTTCCATTGAGAGACTTAAGTGATCCCTGTCATGTTTAGTTTCCATTTTTGTCATTTTCACTCCTGAGGGTCTGCCACCATTTTTGTTTTCCTCATCACAAAATCCTCCTTTTTCCCTCATTCCTGTTCAGAATCAGAGTATTCGGACACTGCAAAGATACACAAGAAAGTGAACTGAGTGTGAACTATTCGTTTCTACCAGCAGACAACGCAGCTGACGTCACATCCCGGTCAGAGTACGCCACCGTCGGTGACCGGAGTCCTCCCAATGACTACGACTGTCTGCAAGGAGGGGGATGACGTCAGTGTGCAAGGGATGAGGAATGACGTCAATGCGTCAGTGACGCCACCAGCACCATCGGGTGACGTCAGCCAGGGAGAGGCAGCGCCATATTGCAACGTAAGAGGAGGACAGGCAGGGTGTGAGGGCAGCCCTTATTACAACGTTGAGGGTGTGGGGAGGCGGTCTGCTGAGGAAGAGGATCATCCTTATTCTGAGTGACTTGGGTTTGTAATTCAGCATGCTTGTGATGATGCTGTGGTTTTAAAAACTGGGTTTGTCTTTGTTAACATTGGTGTTATATATATATATATATATATATATATTTTATTTTTTTAAATATATTTATTCATTTTTTCTACCAGTTTCAGTCACGGCAGATTTCCTGGCGTGAAATTCTCCTTGGGGAGAGCGCGTCGCCATTACAGCAACACCATCCTTTTTTTTTCTTTTTTCCTGTCTTCAACTGTACTTGTTTTTCTATCAGAGTGATTTTTTTCCACAAAATTTTGCCAGAGACTAATTTCTTGTTGCCGTGGGTTCTTTCACGTGTGCTTAATTATCATGCGTAACACACGGGACCTCACTTTGCCGACTCATCCGAAATACTTGCACCCAGACCACACTCGTGGTCTAATGGATGGAGGAAAAGTTTCGGACCCAAACGGGATTTGAACCAGGCATGCCTTTCTGACCCGGACTTTTCGCTTTCTAGGCAGGTGTGTTACTCTACACACCGATCCACAATGTGACATTTGCCATGCCCAACTAAAGGCTGTTTTATTTTTTTTTTTATTTATGGACATTTTCAATGTTCATCACGTGACACATGGTATAATTATCTATGTATAAGAATCTACCTGCTTGGATTTGTTGTTGCATCTTAATTTGTCGTTTTTTTTTATAATACTCCAGGATTTATTATTCCTTATCAATTTGTTTCGTGTCTACGTCTTGTGAGGACATTTGAAGTAGGAAATAAAGGTCACTAATGAGTGTCATAATTAGCGGTCAGCAGTGATCTGTATTCAATCCAAACTTTGCTCTGATGTATCTGTAATAGTATTTGCTTATTTGTTGGCTTTTGTTACCTTATTGTTGCTATTTTCCTGCATGCCCATACCTGTTATCCCCACGCTGTTCATTTCGACATCTTTTATATCATCATCCATCTATCGTCAAGCCATTCTTCCAAAAGCCAGAAGTTCCAGAGAAGCTTGGTAGTGTGTTTGAATCGCCAAAAGGCTCCCAACTAGAATGGCCTGCACATTAATTAAGAACTTTAGCATAATGATACCTGTAACAGTTATTCAGAGAGTTCTCAGAGTGTTAGAATGATTCACAGTAGTAACATCTGCGATGTTTTAAAGGAATAAAAAACGAAAGCTGCAGGTATTCTTTGTTTCATTTATTGATTGTGACGACTTTATTTTTTGTTACCTATGTCATATTATCTGTACCTGTTGGTAAGGGTTATGACCTATACTGATAAGACCTAGTTCGTTTTAATTTCCATTCATTCAATTCAATACAATGCATGCGTGCCTCTCTCTCTCTCCCCTCATTTCTCCCCTCTCTCTCTTTCTCTTGCTCCGTCACTCATGTTAACTCTCTCTCTCTCTCTTCTCGCGCTATCTCTTCTCTCTCTTCTCTGTCACCACCCCCTCTTCTCTCTCTGTCTCTCGTCTCTCTGTCTCTCTCATCTTTCGATTGTGAAATTATTCATTATGCTGTTTGTTGACGATATTGTTTGTTATAATATATGGTACTGTCATTTGTTTACAAAACAACTGAACAGTTGTATTGTTTCAGCTCGAAGACTTCGGCCCTAAGTAATCATAGAAAAAGTACTATCATAAAATTCGGAATGGTGTACATGGCTGTGCGTAAAAGATGGTTTGAAAAATCCAAATCAAAGTTGTAAATGCTCATAAAAGTTTGGTATATATTTCCTACTAAGTTAGTAATAATACTTTTACTTTGCCTGCCAAGCACTTGTAAAGAGGTAAACGAGCAGCTATAAACGAATGAGATGTCTGTGAAACACACAACACGTGATAACACAACAAAGTCAACACATACAACACACAGCTACACACAGCAACAACCAACACACAACAACACACAACACACATCAACACACACACACAACACAACACACACAGTTTTTGACAAAACCTCGGCAGAATTATTTTTTACGTTTTGATGCACAGGTGCAGCCATTGTTCAATATAGTTAGAAATATGGGCTTTCTTTGCGAGGCTGAAATAGAAAAACTACAATTATTGGATATGAAACGATTCTTACTTGTTAACAGACGAACACCTAACGATTTAGTTTATGTTGAGCTTGGAATACATCCGTTGTTTGTAAATTCTTATGTGAAATGCATTGAGCACTGATGAAAAGTGACTCAAATGTGTGAAAACAGACTGCCTGCTCACACATATAAGCTCTTATATGAACTGGATAAGAGAAGAAAGATAACATGGGTGACTAGTGTGCGTAAGTGTTTGTGTGAAGTGGATAAGAGAAGACTGATAAAAATGGGTGACTAGTGTGCGTAAGTGTTTGTTTGAAAATGGGTTTGCATTCAATGTAGCATAATCAGGATGTTGGTGAGTATCAAGAGTTTTCTAGCCTCCTTTAAACAACGTGTCACATATTGTAGACTGCAAAATTGAGAGAGCCACATTCAAACTAGTGATAGATTTTCTTTGTATAAAATGATCAGAATAAATTACGTTATTGAAAAACTCGTAGTGATCAATATGAATAAGTTTGTAAAGTGAATTGACCGAATTTTGATTTGGGGTTACTGATGTAATGGTTGCATAATCAAAGATATAAGAAATAGTACAGAAATATGATGTTTTTGTGAATAAACTAAATAGAAAAGGCAAGGTACATTTTGCTTTCTGTTGCTTAGTAGTTGAAGACTTTAGGATAAAATGCATTCCTTTTAAGCGTTATACGAGACCAGTACTATTTCGGTTAGTCTTACATTATTTTGTTCTCTACCAATGAAAACAATATACGAAATGTTGCTGGGTACCTGTATAAGTCCTTCAAACAAAGAAAACGATGATGTCATGATTTCACTTTAGATTGCAAAAATAAAATGTTATGTTTGTGTTTGAGGTATAGGACTTAAGTGTGGAATAAAGTTAGAGAGAGAGATAGAGACAGTGTGGAATAACCAATACCAATGATGTAAGCCCCTTTAAATGGGGTCATGGCATTTTCTTGAATAAATTATAGTCATTGTCTATGTCATTGTCAGTCTCTCTCTCTGTCGCTCTCTGTCTCTGTCTGTCTGTCTGTCTGTCTGTCTGCCTTCCTGCCTGTCTTTCTGTCTGTCTGTCTGTCTGTCTGTCTTCTGTCTCTGTCTGTCTGCCTGTCTGCCCCCCCCCCTCTCTCTCTCTCTCTCTCTCTCTCGCTC
Organism: Stramonita haemastoma; assembly: GCA_030674155.1. Taxonomy (NCBI): domain Eukaryota; kingdom Metazoa; phylum Mollusca; class Gastropoda; order Neogastropoda; family Muricidae; genus Stramonita; species Stramonita haemastoma. The sequence goes on from CM060336.1 coordinate 18,697,231, forward strand.
ATCTGTAAGTTTTCTTTTCCTCTCGTCGCCGCATCTTCTGTGACGTTCCTGTCCTGCTGTTCTCACGTCGCTGATTTCAACCTTTCCACCCCAGTCACCCCCGGATTTGTTCTGTCATAGTCCAAGGGTCGGAAGTCCACGTGGAGCCTATCAATATCAGGCCGCCGTGTGGCCACCAGCTAGACAGGCCCTGCAGTACTGCTGGGTCACTTTTGGTGGTGTTCAATGGTACCTGTTCTGAGCTAACATACGCAGGGCACTACCTACTAATCCCCCCATTAGCAACAGCATTAGCTCAGATGTGGAGCCAGATGGAGTCAATCTACCCCTGAGGTGGCGACCACCGCAACGTCCCTCCAACGATCGTCCCTCATGAATCTCAAGGAAGGAAGGTGGCAGGATGGTTAAGACGTTCGCCTGCCAACAAGTGAACGTGAGGTTCTGGGTTCGTACCCAGCCTCGCCCTTTCTTCCCAGTTTGACGAAAAAATCGAACTGAATGTCAAAGTCAGTCATTCGGATGAGATTAGAAACCGAGGCCCCGTGTGCGAACGCACGCAGAACATCTTGCGCACACGTTAAAACCCCGTTCCGCCTTTCGGAAGAGCATGCCATCGTGTGCCGGTAGGAGCGGATGACAAAATTATTTTAAAAAAAACAGCATGCACACAGGTGTCGTGTTTAGACACCATCCCTGAGGGAAAAAAAATAATGGTTAGGCGCTGCACTTGTGGCGACGCGCTCTCCCCGGGGAGAGCAGCCCGGATTTCACGCAGAGAAATCTGCTGTGACATAAAGTGGTATAAAATAAAAATAAAAATAAAATGCATAGTAGCTGGGTGTATTCCTGTGCGTGCAACTCTGCATAAGGTGTGCCTGCTGGCTTCAGCCGACACGTTCCGACTTTAGGGCAGCTCATCAGAAAGTCCACGAGGAAATGGTTACAGGTTTGCATGGTCAAAAGACAGGATGGTTAGGCAGGAAATAAGCATAAGAAAGAGAGACAGAGACAGAAAGAGAGAGAAGGAGAGAGAGACAGAGAGAGAGAGAGACAGGAACAAGAGAGAGAAGAGAGAGAGAGAGAGAGAGAGAGAGAGAGAGAGAGAGAGAGAGAGAGAGAGAGGAGAAAAGAGAGAGAGAGAGAGAGAGAGAGAGAGAGAGAATGAATGAATGAATGAATGAATGAATGAATGAATGAATGAATGAATGAATATCTTTATTTTTCAAGGGTTACACATAAGTATTCAAATACTTTTTTCATTCGCCCTTTGCCCTGATTGGAGAATATCAAAACAACAAAAACAACAACGAACCCCCCCCCCAAAAAAAAAAAAAAAAAAAAAGAAGAAGAAAGAAACACACACATGAAAAAAAAAGAAAAGAAAAAAAACCCAAAACACCCAAAACGAAAGCAAACCAAAATTAAAAAAAACCTATAAGCAGCCTCATCCCCCCCCCAACAAAAAAACCCCCATCACAAACAACAAAAGTGCGTTCCATAATTTTAAAGTGGAGATAGGTATTTATTTAATAAACGCATAACCCCAAAACTGGATGCATTCATAATTATTTGAGCGAAAGAGATAAAATAATGTGTATTCAACACACTTATAATCCCTATCTAACCCGAACGTAATGTCAACAAGACAGATACGCTGATTAGAGTAAAATAAATCAAACAAATTAAAATAGTGAGAAGGAGACAGCAGAGAGGAGACCAACCCAAACAAAAAATT
>CM060336.1:18703965-18708965 GCA_030674155.1 Stramonita haemastoma
ATAGCTTTATCTGAACTAGAGTCATAGTTTTGACAACGTTTGCTGGAATAAGGAAAAACAAGACAAATCTGAATATTTTTAGTAGAACTGTCAAACTGCTCATATGGTTAATTGACTGATTACCTGATTGACTAATAGACTGATTGAATGATTGAGTTATTGATTGATTCACTTTTGCAGTCCAGGCCAATGTCGCACAAACAACAGCAGGCATTTTGGCGACACACAAGGTATGTTGTAAAAATGGCTAACTTCTATAAAGGCCATGCCTTAAATCTTTATTGCATGTGTATTACCATATTCTTCTTTCAATTTGTCAATATCACACAGTTAAACTTCCTCAATGAGAATAAAAGAACTAGGAATTTACTTCTTCGAGACTGAAAAAAGAACGTGTGATTTGAATAGAGCGACCAAAACGCCACAAACTTTATGCGTGGCCCCGATATGCTAACGGCGAAAGATTTCTGCCTGACCTAAAGCTAGTGTTTGACAGCGTGTGTTTTGTGTGCTGTCTTGTCTCTTGGTATTTTGACCATCTTTCTTGTGTTTATGACCGTGCGCGTGGCACACACACACACATGCGACTGCCGCTCGCGCATACGTACCACTTACGCACTCACACATTACATACTCCTCATACACATACATACACCTACATACATACATACAACATACATACATACAACATACATACATACATAACACTACTCTACGCTACTACTACGTACTACGTCAACATACATACATACATACATACATACATACATACATACATACATACATACATACATACATACATACATACATACATCATACATACATACATTATACATACATACACATATACGTACACGTACACGTACACATACACGTACACGTACACACACTACACACACACACACACACACATCACAACAACACAACATCACACATCTACTCTACTCATCTCATCGACACACTACACACACTCACTCACTACACAACACCATCATCACACACACTACCACACACACACACACACCACACCTCCACACACCACACACACACACCTCTCTTCTCTCTCTCTCACACACACACACCACACTACACACACACACACACACTCTCTCATCCACACACACACACACCACACACACACACACCACAACACACACACACACACCACACAACACACAACACCACATACACACATACACACACTTACACAGGTATTCCTACTTTCAATAAATCACCTCCCCCGGCCGCCCTTCCTCAGGCGAATCATGGATACAACACTTTCAATGTCTAAGCTGTACTGGTTTGCTGTATTCTGTGGCAGTCAGACACAGAACTAAAGTGACACAAACCCGTGGAACACTTTTATCAGCAGAAGAAAGACCCTGTGCTGTTCACATTCATTGATTTATTCTTTATTCTTTTATACCGAGCTTAATGGAATAAGCAACTCATGTGCTTTTTTTTTTTACATCCAGTTCACGTGTGCATGCAGTTTTGTGTAAATCTTGTCATCTGTTCCTACCGGCACACAATGGCCTACTCTTACGAAAAGCGGAGCAGGATTTAACGTGTGCGCAAAATGTTCTGCGTGCGTTCGCAAACGGGGCTTCGGTTTATAGTCTCATACGAAGGAGTTTTGGGGAGAGTGGAGTCAGCACTGATGATGTGATGAAGGCTTACTGGTTGGTGTTCTTCCTCAGGACAAGGAAGTACAAGGTGTTACGACTGCACGCTTAGCAAAACTCCGTGTCCTTATTCCTTGCACTGTATTCAGTTGTGTTGTGCTTATTGTGCTGGGTTGTGCTGTGTTGTGCTGTGCTGTGGTGTAGTCTTGTGCTGTGTTGTGTTGTAGTGTAGTGAGGTGTGTTGTACTGTGCTGTGCTGTTCTTTGCTGTAGTGTAGTGTAGTGTAGTGTAGTGTAGTGTAGTGTAGTTAGTGTAGTGTAGTGTAGTGTAGTGTAGTATAGCGTAGTATAGCGTAGTATAGCGTATGTATAGCGTAGTATAGCGTAGTATGCATAGTATAGTGTAGCGTAGTGTAGTGTAGTGTTAGTGTGGTGTGGTGTGATGTGTGTAGTGTAGTGTAGTGTAGTGTAGTGTAGTGTAGTGTAGTGTAGTGTAGTAGTGTAGTGTAGTGTAGTGTAGTGTAGTGTAGTGTAGTGTAGTGTAGTGTAGTGTAGTGTAGTGTAGTGTAGTGTAGTGTAGTATATTGCATTGGGTGGCATTGTACTGTATTGACTGTTTTGCATCGTGTTGTATTATAATCATATAGTATCGTACTGTTATTTGCATTGTGTTGTATTGTACACTATCTCTTGTTTTGCATTGTATTGTATCACATTGTACTTTGCATCATAACATAATTATAGCGTCGCATTATACTGCATTGTCTTGAATTGTATTGTATTGTGCTGGCATATCTCCTAAACGATTAAGGGAAGAAAGTTTTAAACAATTCTTTAAGTCAGCAAGTGTACAGACCTCCCAATACAATGCCTCCCTTCATGCCCACAAACATGATACATGATATCAGTGTATCAGTGGTCTAGAGGTAAAGCGCCTGCCTAGAAAGCGAAAAGTCCGGGTCAGGAGTGTGCGGTTGTTCGAACCCCGTTTGAGCCTAAAACTCCAACCCCCCCCCCCCTCCCAATCCATCAGACCATGAGTGGTGGTCTGGGTGCTAGTATTTTGGATGAGACGATAAACCGAGGTCCTGTGTGTTATACATCATTATTTAGCGCACGTAAAAGAACCCACATTAACAAGAGGGTTGTCCCTGGCAAAAATCTGTAGAGAAAAAGGCACTCTGATAGGGAAACAAATACAATTGTACACTAGAAAGGGAAAACAATGGGTGCCGCCGCACTTGTGGCGATGCGCTCTCCCAGGGGAAAAGGTAAAAGGTAAAGGTGTCCAATAACCTGCGCGGTCGTAGGGGAGCGAGGCGTCAGAGACCTTAGCTTATCTTGGGCCAGCATGTTGAGGGCGGCGCCCATCTCCTCTCTTTCGCTGCTTTACCTTCCATGACCCCGAAGAGTGCATGCACCCATTTACAGCTGGGTGAACTGGGGGGACTGTACTGAAGCCATGGCGCGCAAATGGTCACCCATCCAACAGGTAACCACGCTCGACGCTGCCTAACTTGAGTGGGAGGAAGCGAGCGCTCTGACCACTGAGCTATTGGAAAGCAGGCCGAATTTCACGCAGGAAAATTAGCTGTGACTTAAAGTGGTGTACAATGTAAATAAAAATAGAAAGTGTACACGAAAATGGTGTTATTGTGGATTGTGTGATATTGTGTGATATGTTTCAGTACTGTCCGTGGACAGCCTCTCCTGCCATTTCCACAGGGGTCTCTGTTACTACAGACAGGGATGCCGGGATGAAAACATGGAACCTTGGTCTGCCCAAGATGGTGGGTGAAGCTTCACATAGTGTGCTAGCATGCAAGTGCATTCTGGAAATGTATGATCTGTATTATGTACGCCAGTAAGGGTGCATACACGCACGCACAATACTCCACACACACATATACACATACACATACACACGCACACACACATACACACATATACACATACATATACACACGCACACACACACATACACACATATATATACCGTAAAATCCCTAGCATAAGCCCACCATCTAGCAAACGCCCACTCCCCTCACTCACTCACTCAGTCCCATGTCCCAAAGGACGTAGGGGGGACATGAGAGAAGACGCAACAGAGATCTTTTTCCATGCTTCACGATCCTGTGTGGCTAGTAGGAGGTGTTGTAGGGGTTGGGCGGTCCAGTCTTTGATGTTGTCAACCCATGATTTCTTTTGGCGGCCTCTTCTTCTCTTGCCCTCGACTGTTCCTTGCAGGATGGTTTTTGCTAGGGTGTTGTGTCTTGTGGTGTGACCAAACCGCATCAGCTTTCTCCTCTTTATGGTGGAGAGCAAAGGCTCTTGGGGGCCCACACGCTTTTTGAATTTTTCTTTCACATAGTTATTGGTCTTGTGTTCTTTGTATGATATTTTGAGGAGTCTTTTGTGGCACTTGTTCTCGAATGCTTGGATTCTCCTCTCTAACTCTGCTGTCAGAGTCCATGATTCACAGCCATATAGGAGGATAGATATCACGAGGGATTTGTAAAGGTGGTATTTGGTGCAGAAGCTGATGTTGTTGCTTCTGATGATCTTCTCGAGTCTGACTAGAGCAGATGTTGCTGTTGCAATGCGAGCTTTCACTTCATTGTTTGATGTGCCATCTTTTGTTAGGATGGAGCCTAAGTATTTGAATTGGCTCACCTCTTCTAGTGTTTCTCCATTCATCTTTATTTCCGTGATGTCATTACTCGCGCTGTTGACCATGATCTTTGATTTCTCTGTACTGACCTCCATGCCGTATGCGCTCGCTCGATCTGTTAAATTGTCTGTGAGGATTTGCAGTTCTTGTTTGCTGCTGCCCATGAGGTCAATGTTATCTGCAAATCTGAGGTTGCAAAGGGGTCTTCCACCAATGGAGATGGAAGTGTGGTGCAGTGTCTCTGTCATGATGTTTTCGAGGAAGAGGTTGAAGAGTACAGGTGAGAGAAGGCAGCCCTGGCGAACCCCAACCGTGGTCTTGAAGAACTCGCCCACGTGATTGTTCATGAAAACTGCACTTCTTGCGTTCTCGTACAGAGCCTTGATGACTTCAATTAGGCAGCTGTCAATGTTGAAGTGCCTGAGTACTTGCCAGAGGCCGTCATGCCATACCCTGTCAAAGGCCTTTTTGAAGTCTATAAAATTGTGGTACAAGTCTTTTTGGTGTTGGAGATGCTTCTCTATCAGAATTCTCAGGTTGAAAATTTGTTCCATTGTGCTGCGTTTTGGTCTAAAGCCTGCTTGTTCTTCTGCCAGGAGTTTTTCCGCTTGGTTTTTCAGTCTGTTGAGGACTACCTGCAGCATGATCTTGCTAGGATGACTTATGAGACTGATGGTTCTGTAGTTCTGGCATTTCTTGAGGTTT
>CM060336.1:18726465-18731465 GCA_030674155.1 Stramonita haemastoma
CTTGAGATTCGTTGCTTGAGAATTGTGGTTCCACTCTTTTCCTAACCTGTCTTTTCCATACCTCTCGGTACCATTACAAGTGGCGCTGCGAGCAGGATGATCTGAGACCTCTCAAACAGCGAGATCACCTGGCTGTCCAGGTCCACAGGAATGACAATGCCTCGACTCTTGGCACTCTCGGACAATCTCTTGATACAGTTTTCCACATGACAGTGCTGGGGCCCAGTCAGCCATTGGCAGCTGACGAAGGTGGTGATGATGCTCCTCACAGTCTTCATCTTGGGGTATGGTGGGAGACCAGGGCTCTGCCATTGACCAAGACATTGGACCTCCCATCAGTGGGAACTCCAACAACAACTACAAAACCATCAAGGCTATCCTGATGCGCCTGACACGCCTGTGTCTGCACGACTTGGGTGGGGACGTCAGGAAGCCTCGCAAACACAAGCAGAGGCTGCTGAAGAACGTGGGGGGCACACCAGGTCGTCTTGGGCCTGCTGAAGATTCCTTATGATACCAACACCGACACCAGGATGTCGGAGATCATGAAGCTGGCCCACAAGTTCTTGCAGGCCTTCTGTCTGGGGTACCAGGCCAACCAGAACATTCTGTATGGCTCTCTGGACCTCTTCCTCTCTCCTGGGTCTCTGGAAGCACAGACGATGCGAGCCATCTTCCAAGACAACACCTCGCTGTGCAACGATGTGACGGAACGCGTGGTGCAGCATTTCATGCATTGCATCGAGTCTCGCGGGCGTCACGTGCATTACGTCAAGTTCCTGCAGATCATTGTCAAGGCCGAGGGCACCTACATTCTCCGCTGTCAGGATCTGGTGATGGCTGAGCTGGTCAGTGCGGAGGAAGAGGTGCTGCTGTTTTACAATGACCGGGGGTCCTTCGTGAACCTGATTGACCTCATGCGGTTGGAGCGACACCACACGGACCACATCAACCTGGTGCAGCTGCTGGCCCTGTGCACGGAGGGCAAGAACGTCAACACCGAGATCAAGTGCCACTCCCTCCTGCCGCTGGACGACATCGTTCGCGTCGTCACCCATCCCGACTGTATCCCTGAGGTGAAGACGGCCTACATCAACTTTCTGAACCACTGCTACGTGGACACAGAGGTGGAGATGAAGGAGATCTACACCAGCAAACACATGTGGACGCTGTTTGAGAACTTTCTGGTCGACATGGCCATGGTGTGCAACTCCACGACGGATTGCAAGCACGCGGATGTTCAGCTGGAGAATTACGTGACGGACACAGTGAGGAGTATCATCACCACCTTCGTCAGCTGCCAATGGCTGACTGGGCCCCAGCGCTACCATGTAGAAAACTGTATCAAGACATTGTCCGAGAGTGCCAAGAGTCGAGGCATTGCCATTCCTGTGGACCTGGACAGCCAGGTGATCTCGCTGTTTGAGAGGTCTCAGATCATCCTGCTCGCAGCGCCACTTGTAATGGTACCGAGAGGTAAGGAAACGACAGGTTAGGAAAAAAAGTGGAACCACAATTCTCAAGCAACGAATCTCAAGCAACAAGTGGGCAACTGAAGACTCAGGGGAAGACGGTAGCTGGCTGGTCATTCTGTATTCGTTACTCAGCATTCAGGTACAGGTGAAGACCAAGGTTTGAAGACTAAACCTCTAGCTTAACGATACTTATTTAAAAATGCAAAGTGTCTCACAATTTACAGGTGAGTCCGAAAATAGTAATACTATGCAGCAATAAAATTGCATGGAATATTATCTAATCAAGTCTCCTGTCTCGCTAAGTCTAGCACACTACATCTAGCATACAAACAATGTTACTTACAAAATCTCTTACTCACTCACACACACACACGCACACACACACACACACACACACACACACACACACACACACACACACACACACACGCGCGCGCGCGCGCGCGCGCGCGCGCGCACGCACGCACACACACATGCATACACACATGGGAGATAATCCCTGTCGCGCTAAGTCTCACACGCTAAATCTACCGCACCAGGTACTAGATCTAGTGCACCTGGCTACATCATTTTATGTGTGATCAACGTGGGTTTTCCCACGATACGGTGGCCTCCTGGGCTGACCCTTATGGTTGACCAGGGCGTGGATACAAGCAAAGACAGTTGAGTTGGTTTTATACCTCGTTTTAAACTGTACATAGTCGCACACTTTTAATACGACTTTTAAAATGTAACGAGGTAAGAGCCCTGATGTGGCCTATGTGGTCGGCGGGGCTATAAGCAACAGAACTGGATTGGGTTGGATTGGAACTGCAGAACAGGGAAAACAAACTCTTAGTCTTTGAAACGAAATCCTTCAGAAGGCTCCAACACACTTCCTTTCAGGACCACAGAGCAAAGAAGTCCGTGTGGCAAGAGGTGACAACCATGAAAGCTGGGCCCCAGGAACAAACCCCTCCTGGCTGTTGGAAAGAGGAGGAAGCTGGTGTGGTTTGATCAAACCACTCCTCAAAGCTCTCTTACAAAGGCTAACCCCCCCCCCCCCCCCAAGGTATACTTGAGAGAAGAAGACACAGAAGCAGACAGATGCAGAATATTAAAGACTGGATCAGCATTGACTTGGAAAGAAACTGACGTACAATTATCGGTTCTTTTTTTATAAAAACGTTTGGTATAAGCCAAAAGTTAGAATGTGGGCTATAAATTATCACATTTACTGTACGAAATGATAAACCATTTCTCAATGAATGGTGCATATCAAGGCATCTTTTTTTATATTTATTTCATCAGGAAATGGTGCTGATTCATTCCCGTCCTCGCTAGTCTGTGACCCTGTCGATGGTTTGAGTCCTCCCAATGTCATCATCAGTGTGCATGCAGGTGAGCATGACGTCTCTACTGCATCGTTGACGTCAATAAGGTTTTTACGTAATGTCAATAAGGTAGAAGACAAATGGATTTAATCTAGCTTTGTTGATTATTCATCATCCCTGTTTGCATAGGTAAATATAAAAGGTAAAGGTGTTCCATAACTGTGTGGTCGTAGGGGAGCGAGGCGTCAGAGACCTCACTTCTCTAGGGGCCAGCATGTTGAGGGCGGCGCCCATCTCCTCTCCCTCGCTGCTTTACCTTCCATGACCCTAAAGAGGGCAGGTACCCATTTACAGCTGGGTGGACTGGGGGAACTGTACTGAAGCCAAGGCGCCCAAACGGTCACCCATCCACTTGGCAACCACGCTCGACGCTGCTTAACATTGGCTGGGGGGAATGTGCTGACCACTGAGCTATCCCGTCCCCGCTGCTTGTCTAAATAGGTGATTTTTAGATCTATAAAAAATGAGGTAAAATAAACGATCTTTTATCTTTTGAACTATGGCATTGGGGAACAATGCTAAAGAGTAGACTTTTATTCAGTGTCACTTTTAACCCAGGTTAAGTTTATGACTTGAAAACAATTGAAGGAACAATGAACCCAATAAAATGAGGTAAGCATTTCGTACTCAGAGGCAAGTGCAGCAGCATCTTTATTTTTTGTTTGTTTTTTTCCCTAATAAAAAAAAGGAGACTGATTTCCCCTCCTTCTTTTTCCATAATCAGACAATGCAGCTGACGTCACCTCTTCACCCAACTATGACTCTGTGGATGAAACGAGTCCCCCACATGTCTACAGCGGGATGGTCACCTCTCCGTATGACGCTGTGGATGAAACGAGTCCCCCACATGTCTACAGCGGGATGCATTCGAGGGAGCATGACGTCACCTCTCCGTATGACGCTGTGGGTGAAACGAGTCCCCCACATGTCTACAGCAGGATGCATTCTAGGGAGCATGACGTCACCTCGGCATCAGTGACGTCAACAGCGCACTTGTGTGACGTCAGCCTGGAGGAAGACGCAGAGGGGTATTACAATGTGTGTGAACCGCCTCCATCTGATGTCAGCGGTTATTACAATGTTGAGGGTGGGGCCACACATCCCTCTCCTGTTGCTGAAGAAAGCCCTCACCATCAATGATAATGTTTCTTTCATTCATATGTCTTCTGGTGCCTAGGGCTGCAGCCCTCACCATCAATGATAATGTTTCTTTCATTCATATGTCTTCTGGTGCCTAGGGCTGCAGCCCTCACCATCAATGATCATGTTTCGTTCATTCTGTGGCTGAATTGAAGAAAGCCCTCACCATCAATGATCATGTTTCTTTCATTCTGTGGCTGAATTGAAGAAAGCCCTCACCATCAATGATAATGTTTCTTTCATTCTGTGGCTGAAGAAAGCCCTCACCATCAATGATCATGTTTCTCTCATTCTGTGGCTGAAGAAAGCCCTCACCATCAATGATCATGTTTCTGTCATTCTGTGGCTGAAGAAAGCCCTCACCATCAATGATCATGTTTCTTTCATTCTGTGGCTGAAGAAAGCCCTCACCATCAATGATCATGTTTCTTTCATTCTGTGGCTGAAGAAAGCCCTCACCATCAATGATCATGTTTCTTTCATTCTGTGGCTGAATTGAAGAAAGCCCTCACCATCAATGATAATGTTTCTTTCATTCTGTGGCTGAAGAAAGCCCTCACCATCAATGATCATGTTTCTTTCATTCTGTGGCTGAATTGAAGAAAGCCCTCACCATCAATGATAATGTTCCTTTCATTCTGTGGCTGAAGAAAGCCCTCACCATCAATGATCATGTTTCTTTCATTCTGTGGCTGAAGAGAGCCCTCACCATCAATGATAATGTTTCTTTCATTCTGTGGCTGAAGAAAGCCCTCACCATCAATGATCATGTTTCTTTCATTCTGTGGCTGAAGAAAGCCCTCACCATCAATGATCATGTTTCTTTCATTCTGTGGCTGAAGAAAGCCCTCACCATCAATGATCATGTTTCTCTCATTCTGTGGCTGAACTGAAGAAAGCCCTCACCATCAATGATCATGTTTCTTTCCTTCTGTGGCTGAAGAAAGCCCTCACCATCAATGATCATGTTTCTTTCATTCTGTGGCTGAAGAAAGCCCTCACCATCAATGAT
>CM060336.1:18733965-18738965 GCA_030674155.1 Stramonita haemastoma
ACACACAACACACAACCATTTAGGTGGCTACATTTGGACTTCGGGATGTACTGTGAATCAGTGATTTGTGAAAAATAAACAGCTTGACTTGTTTTTAATCACTGAAGTCGTATTCTGAAGGTTGCTTTGCTACAAAATATATTGCCAAAGGGATCCGCCATGATATATATACTTGTTTTTAATCACTGAAGTCGTATTCTGAAGGTTGCTTTGCTACAAAATATATTGCCAAAGGGATCCGCCATGATATATATACTTGTTTTTAATCACTGAAGTCGTATTCTGAAGGTTGCTTTGCTACAAAATATATTGCCAAAGGGATCCGCCATGATATATATACTTGTTTTTAATCACTGAAGTCGTATTCTGAAGGTTGCTTTGCTACAAAATATATTGCCAAAGGGATCCGCCATGATATATATACTTGTTTTTAATCACTGAAGTCGTATTCTGAAGGTTGCTTTGCTACAAAATATATTGCCAAAGGGATCCGCCATGATATATATACTTGTTTTTAATCACTAAAGTCGTATTCTGAAGGTTGCTTTGCTACAAATATATTGCCAAAGGTGGCCTTAGAGATCCGCCGTAAAATTTAATATGCAATGATGTAAAGAAAAAGGTTTCTCACTCCTGTGTGTGGTTTTCTGGGTGCACGCGCGTGAATGCACGCGTGCGTTGCGTGCACGTACGTACGTGCGTGTGCGTGTTTCTGTGTGTATTTGTGTATGTGTGTGTGTGTGTGTTGTGTGTGTGTGTGTGTGTGTGTGTGTGTGTGTGTGTGTGTGTGTGTGTGTGTGTGTGCTTTAAGAATTTGTTGTGGGTTTTTTTCTTTCGAGTATAATCAAATTAGTGCTCCTGTACTTTTGTATAACCAGTCCCTGTGTGCATGCTGTTTTGTAAATTCCGTCATCTTTTCCCACAGGAATGTCCTACTCTTTCGAAAGGCAGAACGGGTTTTAACATGTGGACAAGATGTTCTGGGTGCCCTTGCATATCACGAGCATATTTCTTAACAAATACTTAACCATAGTATGGTAGTTATTTTGGAAAATTGATTTGGACATACCTTGTACATGCGTGTTTCTTTCTGAGAGGCATTTGAATACATCTGTGTCAGAGACATTTGCGTGTATTTGATGGACTGATTGTGTTCATTTAAATATGAGAGAGAGAGAGACAGAGAGAGAGAGAGAGAGAGACAGAGACAGAGACAGAGACAGACAGAGACAGACAGACAGACAGACAGACAGACAGACAGAGACGGAGACATCCAAAAAATATTTATATGCATCCAAGATCTTGTGCAAAAACTCGGAACACCATTCGAGGGGATTTTCCCCTGGAGTTAGCACCAGTGCAGACTCCACTCTTCCTAATAATCCTTCAGATGAAACTATAAACCGAGGCCCGTGTGCGAACGCACGCAGAGCATATTGCGCACACGTTAAATCCTATTCCGCTTTTCGGTACAGTAGGCATTGTGTGCCGGTGGGAAAAGATGACACATTTACAAAACTACATACACACGGGGACTGGATGGAAAAAAGCACATACGTGCTTATTCCATTATCCTCGATATAAAAGAATAAATACATGAATAAATAAACAAACAAACATAAAAACAGTCATTCTTCAATAGGACTCTAAACAAAGACCTAAGTCAGTTTTTTTTAATTTTCTTTTTATTCTTTTTGGTTCTTGCACGTTTCGTGTTGCTATGATCATTTTTGCACAATCAACAATAATAACAAAAGCTTGTAACCCTGTGGCCGCCCGACTATGAAGCGCCAACATTTTAAGTATTTTGCATGTTCCTTTTCATTTTGCTATCAGCTGCGAGCCGGCTACCCAACCCTAACTCCAGCATTTTATTTTTAGCTGAAGGGGGAGGTAGGCTTTTCCCAATGCTCTGACCAGCAGTGACACAGTGACTGACCAACTGACTTTTGTTGGCTTTCGAATTCTTACACCATTTGAAAAATCTCGGACGTTGTTATTCCAATATGTTTTTTAACGTAAAGTAGTGACAAAAAGCTCAAATCCAGCCGTGTTATCTTTACAGGCAGAAAATCAGACACCCTGAATGAGTAAGTGTAAAACTTCAGCTTGTACGGTTTACAAAGTGTTGAATCTCACACGTCTTCAGGGTCTTTTCTTTTTTTCTCCTTGCCAGCAGTACAAGTGGTCTTCTGCACTGCAGCTGTGTTCTGTTAGAAATGACACGATGCAAGTTCACCTTCACCACTCAGTCGTCAGAGATAAACACTTTTCACGCGAAAGGCGAAAAGTGCCCACAGCTCAGATGGCAGTTTAAAAAAAAAGAAAAAAAAAAAAGAAAGAAAAACTTGTGGGGATGCCGGAGGCCTGTCGGTAAAAATAGCAACCCAACCTCTAAAAATTCTGAGCTAGGAACTCCCTCTTTTCTGTCCCTCTCTTTATTTCTGTCTTGTTTACTTTCTTCCTTTCACCTTCTTTTCTGCATTCTTGGTCCATTTTCTTGCCTTTTTTCCCCCCAGAAAAATCACTTTAAAGTTAATACTTTCCTTAATGTTGTATACACTGGTCCTGACCTGAGGTGCTTAACGGCAGTGCAGTGTATTTTGGCTCATAATTATGACAGACAACAATAGCTGCTGTCTGAGGGTTCCACGAAAAAGAATAGGGATAAGAAAAAGTAAAAAAAAAAGAAAAAAGAAAAAAAAGAAAAAAGGACAACTCTCTCTCTCTCTCTGTCTCTCTGTTTCTCTCTCTCTCTCTCTCTCTTCTCTCTCTCTCTCTCTCTCTCTCTCTCTCTCTCTCTCTCTCTCTCTCTCTCCTCTCTCTCTCTCTCTCTCTCTCTCTTCTCTCTCTCTCTCTCTCTCTCTCTCTCTCTCTCTCTCTCTCTCTCAAATAAATAATAAAAATAATAAAAAGTCCTTCGGATGAGACTAGAAACTGAGGCCCCGCGTGCGAACACACGCATAACATCTTGCGCACACGTTAAGTCCTGTTCCGCTTTTCGTAAGAATAGGCCAATGTGTGCCGGTGGGAACAGATAACAAGATTTACAAAACTGCATACACACGAGGACTGGATGTAAAAAAAACACATGAGTGCTTATTCCATTATCCCCGATATAAAAGAATGAATCAAATCAAATCAAATCAAATCAAATCAAATCAAATCAAATCTCTCTCTCTCTCTCTCTCTCTCTCTCTCTCTCCTCTCTCTCTCTCTCTCTCTCTCTCTCTCTCTCTCTCTCAAATAAAAAGTCCTCGGATGAGACTAGAAACCGAGGCCCAGTGTGCCAACACAGGCAGACCATCTTGCGCACACGTTAAATCCTGTTCCGCTTTTCGTAAGAGTAGGCCATTGTGTGCCGGTGGGAACAGATGACAAGATTTACAAAACTGCATACACACGGGGACTGGATGTAAAAAAACACATGAGTGCTTATTTCATTATCCTCAATATAAAAGAATAAATAAATACATAAAAGAATAAAAGAATAAATAAATAAATAAATAAATAAATAAATAAATAAATAATAAAGATTTTTGCGGTTTCTTCCCTTCCCTTTCCATCTGTGTTGCCCTCTCTTTGAAAGCATCAGTCAGTCTAATCAATAATATCTATGTTATAAATTGACTGAATTGATGTTATTGCTCGTAGAAGAATGATATTTTTCTGGTATTCTTGTAAACATGATAATCTTTTGTCCATCGATTTTGTTTTCATATTGCATCCAAATGTGTGTAGACCTACATCATAAACATTATTCATAATATACAATGTTTACAATATACGTTGTATAGTACTTTTGATCTTACTCATCTTATTGGTCATTGGTATTAAAAGAATTTTATGGAGCAGTGCTAAATGTCTTCTGTACAATATTATATTCATGCAATGTAGTTTTGATGTTGAGGGCAATATAAGTATATAAAAAAAGGAAAAAGTGGGGGTAGGAAAAAGGGCCACTTCAGGCAATCTTCAGTACTGTTGTTGTTTATTTATTTGTGTATTGTGATACACAGCTTTGGATATTCATTTATGTGTAAAACTACGATCAATGCTCATTTGAGCAAAGTTCTTGTTCTGTGACTTTATGCTTCATGAGTATGTACTTCTACGTGTCACATATTACTAAGTGACAGCCCCGCGCCGATATGGCCTTTGTGGTCGGCGGGGCTATAAACAAACATGATTCGAGTGGTTGGATTCGATTAATTGATCTTAGAGTCCTAAAAGTTGTGATCAGAGATTTGAAAAACAAATTGAATGTGCTATTGTTTTATCTTCAGTAAAGGTGGGCCTGTCAGAATTTCTACACAACAAAAGAAATAAGATTGTGTCAAGTGTTGAAAGTCCATTGTCTTCTTTGACTGAGGGACATGTGACGCTCCACCACGAAATAAGTCGCTTAGAACCTGACCTACTTTTCCGTTAGGAGCCATTTTAGGCAGGTGGGGGTCAGGTTGTCGATTTTGAGATTTTGATTAATTATAAAACTATAGTCATTATTCTACCTTGTAGTGAAATGTCAAGGCATAATTTTGTTTCCTTTTGCCTTTAAACATGTTTTTAGAATACCAAAGCCTTCATACTTACAATCTAGTAAGGATGTGTGTCTGTCTGTGTGTGTGTGTGTGTGCGCGTGTGTGTGTGTGTGTGTGTGAGCCTGCCAGTTAGTTTATAGTTAAAGAGAGAGAACTCAAGAAAATGGTTGACTCTACAGCATGAATTGTTCCCCCTTGATTGAACATGAGGGTTGGTGGTTTTTTTCTTTGGAAGGGGTGGGGGGTTGGGGTGGTGGTGGGGATACTGTTTATTTTGTTTGTTTGATTGTGTTTTCCAAAGACCATGCTATAACCAGGAACACTGAACATGGATCACTTTGTGAGGCCAGGACTGTCATAGCCAGAGCTACTTCAGTGTTAACTGCATATGTGACGCTCCACCACATAATGAGTCGCATTGCACACACACTCTCTGTCTCTGTCTGTCTCTGTCTGTCT
>CM060336.1:18746465-18748965 GCA_030674155.1 Stramonita haemastoma
AACACTGAACACGGAGAGAGAGAGAGAGAGAGAGAGAGAGAGAGAGAGAGAGAGAGAGAGAGAGAGCGAGAGAGCGAGAGAGAGAGAGAGAGAGAGAGGAGAGAGAGAGAGAGAGAGATTCGGAATGATTTAATGTATAGGCCTTGGCCCTTTACAAGCAGATGAACATAACATGTCGTAATTAAAACATCAAACAAAACATGTAATTGTGTAACCACAGCGTTAAAGAAATCATGACATATTCTGTAATCACAACATTTAACGAAACCCGATATTCTGTACTTACAACATTAAACAAAACCCAATAATCCGTAATTACAACATTAATCTCTGTTTTCTAATGTTAAGTGCTTGTGGACAAAAGTGGCAACTTTCGTCACAATTGTTCTGTTTTCATTAGACATTAATTTTGAATATTTAAACATACATGGATATCTGTAATATTTGCTTGGGATCAGTTCTGTTCTAAGATCATTGTACTTTGGGCACTGAAGCAAAAAGTGTACCTATGTTTCTAGGTCGTCATCACAAAAGGGACACGTTAAAGTCTGTGCGTTGTTACGATTGTTAAATTGCAGAAAGCTGCAATTCAATGATGACATTCCAATTCTAAATCTTGCCAAATCCTTTCTTAGAAAATAGGATTTTATGTAGCTTAAGTACGCACTTTGTGACAATGATTGTTTGTAACTATTATACACGTTATAGAAATCATGATTCTCTGGCAGAAAGCCAGTCTTGTTTGAAACAGTCTATAAGTCTTTGCTTAAATTCAAATACAAATGATGTTATATCTCCCACACCTTGTCCTTCTTAGACTAGTCCAAACCCAAATTTATACAAAGCATTTCTAACACCACAAGCCCATGTGACATAATTTTGTTCCTGTAGAGATAAGAGCATATTGTAAGCTTTTCGTGGATATCTATCAGTATCCATATGAACAATTCGTAACCAAAATTTAATGCATTTTACAAACGTATTCACATGTAAAGGATGTCTGCCTGTCTCTCCATATACAACATGTCTTGGTGACTTTGGGCTTACACCCAAAAACCTTTTCAAAGCAGATAAATGGACTCTTTCAACAAGATTTTGATCAGGTACTAAACCCCAGATCTTAGATCCGTAAGTCAAGATGGGCTGAATTTGACAATCAAACAGTTTATAAAAGAGACTAGGTGAGTGTTCCCCAATGGACCAGAGCATTCTTATAATAGCTGATACACCTTTCTTTTCTCGGTCAGCAAGATCACACATGGTATACGAAAATGAAAGCCGGGTAGACAGATAAATTCCAAGATACTTATACGTATTGACAATTTTCAGTTTCATATCACCATAATGCCAGTTTTCACTAGTAGCAAGATAACCTCCATTACGAAAGACAACAACGTTCGATTTCTCTAAGTTTACTATTAAATCAAGTCTCTTTGATGTATCATACAATATATTCAACTGATTTTGGAGACCAATCACACTGTCAGAGAATAGCACAACATCATCAGCAAATAACAATATCAACAATTCAATGAAATCTGATGACAATTGAATACCATGTTTCCCTTTTTCAATAATATCTTTGGTAAGTTCATTGATGAAAAATGAAAACAAAACAGGGGAACATATTTCTCCTTGTTTTAAACCAGTAGGGCACATGAATACATCCGTCAAGTCACTTCCAGAACGAACACAAGCTTTAACAGTTGAATACATACTTTTGAGAGCAGAAAAAAAAACCATTTAAATTATTATTACTCAGAACGTTCCATAATTTTTCCCCACATACAGAGTCAAAAGCTTTACGAAAATCAATAAAAGCAACATAAAGTTTGCGATGACGAATTAACTGTTTCTGAGTGAGAGCAAAAAGAGTAAATATATGATCAGTTGTGCTGTGTTTTTTTCCTGAATCCTGCCTGCTCCTCCCCGATTAGCTCACTGTCAGCAATCCACTTGGTGATGCGCTTGTTAAGTATAAAACTGTACAGTTTACTGCAAATGCTGAGTAGGGAAATACCTCTATAGTTATCTGTTACATTAGGATCACCTTTCTTTAGAAGTGGCTGAATAATTGCTAAGCTCCATTCATCAGGATACAATCCATGGTCAAATAGATAGTTGAAAAACTTAAGTAAATAAGGCAAAATAACATCAGCACTGTGTTTAAAAAATTCACCAATTAATCCATCAGCACCAGCAGCCTTTCTGTCTTTCAACGCTCTAATTGCCTGAGCTATTTCACATTCTGTGATAGGCTGGTTCTGATGCTCACAGTTGGTGCTGATTCTGTTATCAGTATCATTCTCACTGGTATTGTAACCAAACATGCAACCCAAGAGAGAGAGAGAGAGAGAGAGAGAAGAGAGAGAGAGAGAGAGAGAGAGAGAGAGAGAGAGGAGAGAGAGAGAGAGAGAGAGAGAGAGAGAGAGAGAGAGAACTCTGAACTCTGAACTCTGAACGGTTTTATTGTAGAAGGCCACCGAACCCATTACAATTT
>CM060336.1:18763965-18783965 GCA_030674155.1 Stramonita haemastoma
TCTGTCTCTCTGTCTGTCTGTCTGTCTGTCTGTCTCTCTGTCTGTCTGTCTGTCTGTCTGTCTCTCTCTCTCTCTCTCTCTCTCTCTCTCTCTTCTTTCGATTTAGTAGAATTATTCATTATGTTGTTTGTTGACGAAATTGTTTTGTTATATGATACTGTCATCTGTTTACAAACACAATTAAACAAATTGTACTTTGCAGCTCAAAGACTTCAGCTTTAAGTGAACATGGACAAAAGTACTATCATAAGATTTCGTAATGGTATGTACATGGCTGTGCGTGAAAGATGGTTTGTGGAAAATCTCAAATCAAAGTTGTAAATGGTCATAAATATCGAGGTATATATTTCCTACTAAGCTTAGTTTTACTTTTGCCTGCCAAGATCTTGTGAGAAGAGGTAAACGAGCAGCTATAAATGTATGAATGTCTTAAGTAAAACAAAAATTCAAATTTGCAAAACCTCGGCAGAATTATTTTTATGTTGTTGATGCACAGGTGCAGCCAATTGTTCAACAAAGTGCAGAAATACTGGCTTTCTTTGCAAGGCATGAAATAGGAAAACTACAATTATTTGCTATGAAACGAGTCTAACTTGTTAACAGACGATAACGATTTAGTTTATGTTGAGCTTGGAATACTGTGAAATGCATTGAGTACTGGTGAAAAGTGACTCAATTGTGTGAGAACAGACTGCCTGCTCACACATATTAGCTCTTATATGAATTGGATAAGAGAGGAAAGATAACATGGGTGACTAGTGTGCGTAAGTGTTTGTGTGAAATGGATAAGAGAAGTGTCAAGAGTTTTCTGGCCTCCTTTTATTAAACAACGTGTCACATATTATAGACTGTAAAATTAAGAGAGCCACATTCAATACATGGTAAAATTAAACACAGGTTTAAAATAGAAAACTAAGCTAAAATTTTGTACCTTGCAGGTTACAAAAATATTTTGGCACAATTCAGGATGGGTGTATCCAGTCCAATGTACACAAATATCGCTTTTCGCCAACAGATGATAATACTGCATGCCCTGTATGTATACACATGAAAGAAGATGAAGCTCACTTTGTGTTTAAATGTCCCTTATAGGAGGACATTAGACAGACGTTCAAGTTTAATGTTGATGTTGACGTTAGCCTGGACAATGCGCTTGTCAGTGTGCTAGCATGCAATTCACAAGCATCACCAGTAAATCTTGCTAAATACCTTTTGGCTGCTTTCAGGATCAGTCAGAATTTGATTGATGATATGGACAAATAAAGCAAATAGTCTTCAGTATTACAATTATTTTCATCTGTGCTGTACAATTACTGACTCAATGAACATCTATAAGAAGTACCAGTGTTGTGTGTCTTGATCGTGTTATATGATAATTATATCACGACAGAATAATGTTGTTGTTGTCTTCAGTTTTACATCTGTTCACTTTTAGTGATATTAGACGAAATTTTTTTTAAAAAGGTGTTAAAAAAACCCATCAATAACCAAACCCCTCACCCCCCACCCACCACACAAAGAAACTTGATAATGGAACAGGAATAATAAAAGCATAAAAACAACTCACTAACATTAATGCAACTATAACAAATGTCCTAAGGGACTGTAACAGAGACCTTTCACAATTTCAAATGCCAATTTTAAATTATTGAATATACTGGTAAGGGAGTTTTCAGACAAATGGGGCATGAAAGACTTTACACTCTTGCAGTCAAAAAGTATATGAGTATTAGTGATATTCTCACCACACAAAAATTTACCATTTTTGCTGAATTTGGTTGTCAATGCATTTAGTTTCATTTTATGAAATAATGTGTTAATTCTTCTTGACATGAAAACCAAGGACACCAAGAGCAAGCCTGTATGCTTTGCAGTCTATACTTTGTAACTTTTTAAGTATATACCTAGGAGCACTGAAAAAGACCTCTTGGCCATACGATAATTTTGAACGAATAAGTGACGTAGCTAAACTTTTCAAATTTAACGTATCTTGTCCCCAGAACTGTTTACTGACCATATTCAGTAGGCTCAAGCATATTTTTGCTTTAGTTAAATTGTGTTCAATATGTGCATTCCAAGTTAGCTTAGAAGTAAGAAAAACACCTAAGAACTTTATGGTATTTTTATACTCAATCATGTCGGCCCAAATTCTAAATACTGGTAGCTCATCTGGATTACTGCTATTGTTAAAAAGTACAGTGTAAGTTTTTTCTGTGGATAAAGTAAATCCGTTTTCAAACATACTTATCGGCATTGTTTAGCTGGTTCTGATATACCTTTTAAATGTAGTTTAATACTCTTTTTGGTGTGTTTCTTTTCATAGAAACGTTCATCTACATACATATGTCATCTGCATATTGCACTATGACGACTTCGTTTGACAATTTCATAGGGAAATCATGCAGCAAAACATTAAACAGTAGAGGTGATATAACAGAACCTTGGGGTAGTCCCATATGAAGAGATCTAGAACCTGAATATGATTTTGCTACTCTAACTTGTATACTTCTATTAGTCAAAAAACTTTTAATATAATGATAGAAATGCCCAGAAAAACCTAGATTCTTTAGTTTACACAGCAACTTAGCTTGCCAAACTTGATCATACACCTTTTTTTATATCAAAAAAGTTGCAAGAACGTTCTTTCTTCTTGAAAACTGAATTTTTATATGCATTTACAGTTTAACCAAGTCATCAATAGCAGACCTACCTTTTTGAAAACCCGTTTGATTGACCTGGATTATTTTATTTTTATCACAGAAATACATCAGCCTTTTCAGAATAATTCTCTCCATTAGCTTGCCAGTGTGTGAGGTCAACGCAATTGGTCTGTCCCTAGTTTTGTCTGCTTTGGGCTTTCCCTGTTTATGAATGGGAATGACAATTGACTGTTTCCAAATTACTGGCATAACCCAACATTTATTTAACAGTTTATGAAGTAGAAAAATAAAGTTTACCGGTATATGTTTAAGCATGTCATTAGAAACTGCATCTAATCCGACAGATGTTTTCTTAGTAGAAAGAGACATTAAAGCATCTCTAACTTCTTCCACTGAAATTGCCGCATTAATATATGAACTGTTGTCAGGGACTGGGTCGGTATACTCTGTTTTACATTCCTCTTCTGTTCTATAATTCTTGCAATTAAGTGACAAGCCTTCAAGACGCATGGATTTTGAAAACATGTCTGCAAACGCTTCAGCCTTTTCTAAATTTGATGGAAATTCTTTGTTTCTCTAGTCTCACTGGACAAGCTGGTAAACTAACACCTCTTTTCATTTCATGAAATTTTCCCCAAACCTTTTTAAGGTCTTTATGGTTTGAAATTTCGGTTGTACAAAAAGATGTCCAAAATTGTCTCTTAGCCTGAGCTACAACAAGGTTACAGTGATTTTCTGCTTGTTTCTGTTTTAAAGCATTTTCTGATGTTTTATCTTTTAGATACATTTTATACATTAAGCGCTTATATTTAACTGCTTCCTCACAAGCTGGTGTCCACCAGATATTTCCCTGATATTTATTTGTTTTTAGCATATTAATTTTAGGGATAGACAAAGTGGCAGCATGAAGAATGGTCTCAGTATATCTGGAATAAAAACAGTCAATATTGTCAGTGTCAAATCTGTCAGTGTTGTAAACTGCAAAGATGTCTTCAAAATTCTTCCAGTCAGCTTTTTTATTGTTAAATTTGGGAATTTTGTCTTTCTGAGTGTCATAGAAAGTTGTTGTTTTACCAAAAGTTGTGATAACAGGCAGGTGATCGCTGTCAAGTGTGTCTTTATACGTTGACCACTCACACTCTGGAGCTAATGCAGGAGACACAAAAGACAAATCTAAGGCTGATGCTTTGTGACTAGCAATGTCTGGAATTCTGGTGACATTGCCATCATTTAGCAAGTATATACAGGAATCAACTATATTTTCTCCGAATTGATTATGGGATACTTTTTGACATTCTTTATCCCAGAAAGGAGCATGTGCATTGAAATCTCCTGCTATGAACCACTTTTCATTATCTTGAAGATTGTGTATCAACTCAGTATTCAGATCATTTGGTCCCTTAGGCAGATAAACAGACACAACATTTATTATTAGATTTTTTCCTAAACTTACTCGTGCTGCACATGAATGTATATCTGAGGCCTGGTTAGGCACTGGCGGAGGACATATGCAGTAATCCACCCCTTCTTGAATGTCTATAGCTGCACTGACTTTAGTTACATCATCGACTTGCTGATGGACAGGTGGATAGTAATAGCCAGGCAGCTTGGGCAGTTTATTTCTATTTACTTTGAGTGATTGTAGCATCAAAACTTGATAACAATTTTCAGCAACGTGCTGGATTACATAGGTCAGATTAGTGGAAATAGATCTAGCATTCCACTGCATGATGGAAAATGCGCTTTGTTTTTTGAAAGGCATAATAAAGTACAATGTTATTAACTAATTAAAAACTAAACAAACCCAACCCAGAAAAATATTTTACCGACAAAAAACAACAACAACAAAACCCCTCCCCCCAAAAAAAACAACAACCCAACAACAACAACAAAACCCAAAAACAAAAACCAACTTTGACTAAAGAGTCGTTTACAGTTTAAGACAAACTACTCATTCAAAGAATGTTCACACTGGATTAAGTAAGACAGTTACTATAGATGTGAGCAAAGCTGAATAATACTACAGTTAGTGCACCGCAAGTTAATGTACATCAATTACCAGTCCGTGTTTCTAAACACATTAAAATAATAATAATAATAATAATAATAATAATAATAATAATAATAATAATAATAATAACAATAACAATAACAGAATACTGTATTGATGTTTATGTTTCTCCCCATTAAAGGGGCTGTTGGCCTATATTCATTAAATTCCAGAGTTCTCTCTCTCTCTCTCTCTCTCTCTCTCTCTCTCTCTCTCTCTCTCTCTCTCTCTCGGATAGCCTAGTGGTCAGAACAAGGGCCGGATGAAAAAAGTATGTAATGCTTACTCTGTAACCCTTGAAAAATAAAGATCATTCACTCATTCAACATTGCGCTGGCAATTTGACGACCCAGGTTCGAGTCCGGTCGAGGGGATTTTTCTCCTGGAGTTAACACCAGTGCTGACTCCACTCTCCCCAAAAGTCCTTCGGATGGGACTTTAAACCGAGGCCCCGTGTGCGAACGCACGCAGAACATCTTGCGCACACGTTAAATCCTGTTCCGCTTTTCGTAAACAGATGACATTTACGAAAATGCATACACACGGGGACTGGATGTAAAAAAGCACAAGAGTGCTTATTCCATAATCCTCGATATAAAAGAATAAATCAAATCAAATCAAATCAAAAATATCTCTCTCGTATCTGTCTCTCTCTCTCTTGGCATGAGAGTGCACGTGTAAGGACACGCTGGTGTGCGTGCGTGTGTGCGCGCGCGCGCACGCACGTGTGTGTGTGTGTGCGGGCGCGTTTGCTTTGACTTCTGAATCATTGCTGTTATGTGTCGGATTTATTATTTTTATTTTATTTTTTACTTTCTATTCAATGAAACTGTGAGAAATACATTTTGTCATGTTAATTGAGACTAGATTTGTAAATTTGACAATATCAAGTTGGATTATTGATTTTTTTTATGTGTGTTTATCAATGTATATATATATATATATTTTTTTTTTTTGACATGTTATTAATCTGCCATGAAAAGGCTATACAATAGAAAAATAATGGATTGAAAGTAGGAAAGTTTTATCAAAAGTTATTACAACTTGAAATGATAGACTGCAGGAAGTCCCAAAATGAGAAACTGACAAGTTCAGTATCCTAATAGATTTGATTTTGATTTTATTCTTTTATATCGAGGAAATTGGAATAAGCACTCTTGTGCTTTTTTACATCCAGTCCCTGTGTATATGCAGTTTTGTAAATGTCATCTGTTCCCACCAGCACACGATGGCCTACTCTTACGAAAAGCGAAACAGGATTTAACATGTGCGCAAGATGTTCTGCGTGTGTTCGGACATGGGGCCTCGGTTTAAAGTCTCATCTCTAGGACTTTTGGGGAGAGTGGAGTCAGCACTGATGTTAACTCCAGGAGAAAAATCTCCTCGACTGGACTTCGACCCGGGTCGTCGGGTCGTCAAATTGCAAGCGCAATGTTCTGACCACTAGGCTATCCGCCCCATTTTTCTTTCTATTGTATAGCCCTTTCATTGAAGACTAATAACATGTCAATAACTAAAGACTGACCTCTGGTGCAATGCGACACATTGTGTGGTGGGGCGTCACATATGCAGTTAACACTGAAGTAGCTCTGGCTATGACAGTCCTGGCCTCACAAAGTGATCACTATGCAGTGTTCCTGGTTATAGCATGGTCTTTGGAAAACACAATCAAACAAACACAACAAACAGTATCCCCCACCACCACCCCAACCCCCTACCCCTTCCAAAGAAAAAACCACCAACCCTCATATTCAATCAAGGGGGAACAATTCATGCTCTAGAGTCAACCACTTTCTTGAGTTCTCTCTCTTTAACTATAAACTAACTGGTGGGCACACGCCTGCGCGCGCGCACACACACACACACACACACACATACACACACACACACATATATATACACACACACACACACACATCCTTACTAAATTGTGAGAATGAAGGCTTCGGTATTCTAAAAACATGTTTAAAGACAAAAGGGAAACAAATTAGGCCTTGATTTTTCACTACAAGGTAGAATAATGACTATAGTTTTATAATCAATCAAAATATCAAAATCGACTACCTGACCCACCTGCCTAAAATGGCTCCTAACCGAAAAGTACGTCAGGTGCTAAGCGACTTATTTCGTGTTGGAGCGTCACATTCCCCTTAGTAAAAGAAGACAATCAGATGACTCTACCACAATAGTGAACTTTCAACACTTGACAAAATCTTACTTCTTTTGTTGTGGAGAAATTCTGACAGGCGCACCTTTACTGAAGATAGAACAATAGCACATTCACTTTTTTCCAAATCTCTGATCACAACTTTTAAGACGTCTAAGGTCAATTAATCTAATCCAACCAATCGAATCATGTTTGTTTATAGCCCCGCTGACCACAAAGGCCATATCGGGTTGGGGATGTCACTTAGTAATATGTGACATGTAGAAGTACATATTCATGAAGCATAAAGCCACAGAACAAGAAAATTGCTAAAAATGAGCATTGATCGTAGTTTCACACATAAATGAATATCCAAAGCTGTGTATCACAATACACCAATGAATAAACAACAATAGTACTGAAGACTGCCTAAAGTGGCCCTTTTTCCTAACCCCACTTTTTCCTTTTTCTTTTTTTATACTTATATTGCCCTCAACATCAAAACTACATTACATGAATATAATATTGTACTGAGGAAAAATCGGGGAGTTGGAGTCCCAGAGCGGCTCGGGGCTGTAGGTATATGGCAACGTTCTGGTGGCTCCTGCGACGGTACTGGAACCATTCGTATCGGTCAATGCCCTTCCAATGGATCATTCCAGTGCCGTGGAGAAGGGGGGTCTGCTGCATGGGTAACAGCTTGCCCTCCATACATACTTGCCCAGGCTTTGCGCTCTAAAGTGTACAGCAGCAACAAGACAACAACAGTTGATCATCGTTGTTCGTCGTTGATCTTTGCGCCTGGTGGCAGCATGATCTGTGGCTCTGTGGGTCAAATGCAAGCGCTTTGATTTGTTCTTACAAGAGATAGCGCTATACAAATTCCATGTAATAATAATAGTAATAATAATAATAATAATAATAAGACATTTAGCACTGCTCCATAAAATTCTTTTAATACTGATGACTAATAAGATGAGTAAGATCAAAAGTATTTTACAACGTATATTATAAACATTGTATATTGTGAATATTGTTTATGATGTAGGTCTACACACATTTGGATGCAAAGTGAAAACAAAATCGATGGACAAAAGATGATAATGTTTACAAGAATACCAGAAAAATATCATTCCTCTACGAGCAATAATATCAATTCAGTCAATTTGTGTTGATTAAATGGACTGATACTTTCAAAGAGAGAGCAAAACAGGTGGAAAGGGAAGGGAAGGAAGGACAAATCTTTATTTGAGAGAGAGAGAGAGACAGAAACAGAGACAGTTGTCATTTTTCTTTTTTTCTTTTTTCTTTTCAACTTTTTCTTATCCTTCTTCTTTTTCGTGAGAACGCTCAGACAGCAACTATTGTTGTCTGTCATAATTATGAGTAAAAATACATTGCACTGCCCTTAAGCAGCACAGGTCAGGACCAGCCTATCCAACATTGAGGAAAGAACTATCTTTAAAGTGATTTTCTGAAGAAAAAAAGGCAAGAAAATGGACCAAGAATGCAGAAAATAGACTAAAACAAAAGATGAAAGGAACAAAGTAAACAAGGCAGAAATAAAGAGAGGGATAGAAAAGAGGGAGTTCCTAGCACATATTTTTTTTATACTGACAGGCTTTCGGCATCCCCGTGCGGGAGGGGGGGGGGGGTTCTTTCTTTTCTTTTTTTATTTCTTTAAACTTTGATCTGAGTTGTGAGCACTTTTTGCCTTTCCCGTGAAAAGTGTTTATCTCTGACGACTGAGTGGCGAAGGGGAACTTGCATCGTGTCATTTCAAACAGAGCATAGCTGCAGTGCAGAAGTCCACTTGTACTGCTGGAAAGGGGGGAATAAAAAGAAAAGACCCCTGAAGACGTTAGATTCAACACTTTGCTTATTGAAGACTCTGAGGAAACAAAATGCGTAAGTACATAAAAAATTATAATAAAAAAATAGAGGGTGTAGATCTTTCGTGTAAGTGAGGGTTAAACTTCAGCTGCTAGATACAGGTTGAGGGAGAAAAAAAGTTCTGCTTCTAAAAGATTCTAGGACCAGCTAATTTAATATTTCTATCTCTCTATCTCTCTCTCTATCTCTCTATTTCTCTATCTCTCTATCTATCAATCTATCTACACACACACACACACACACACACACACACACACACACACACACACACACACACACACACACACACACACACACACATATATATATATATATATATATATATATATATATATATATATATATATATATATATATATATATATATATATATATATATATATATATGTATAAATAAAATAAAAGCTCGAGCTTGAAAACACTTCAAGTTGTTTGGCTAGTCCATTTTTGAAGAAGAGCTTTTATCTACATTATTGAAGAAGTAAGAGGTTTTATCCTCGAATTGATAGTTTCCTCTTCTTAAAGTCTGTTGTTTTGTGGGGGTGGGGGTGGGGGGGTGGAGGTGGGTGGTTGGGGTGGGGGTGGAAATCTCTATGCAGTCTCTGTAGTGTTGGGTAAAATGCCCGAAAAAAGTGAAAGCTGTCGTCTGAGTGGTGATAATGATAATGCTTCATGTTGCTACCCTCCTAGCAGCAGTAATAGTTGTGATGTAGAGGCTGGCTGAAACCTAAGCCTTAATGGCTGATTTGTTGTCCCCTCCATGATGATTTTCTTTACGCTGATGCTCATCACAAGGGTGCCAATTGTTCCTTGAAAATAGTTACTGAAATCCAAGAAATCGACTGAAGATGTCCAGCTGTTTTTTTTTCAAATATTTAACACATAATCTAGATCTACAGACTCTGCATAGACTGAAGATGTCCAGCTGATTTTTAAAATATCTAACGCATAATCTAGATCTACAGACTCTACATATCTGGTACAGCTTAGGTGTGAGGAGTAAGGATTACCAAAGGTTAGTAAGTAACCCATTGCATGAATCAGAGTTGTTACTCGCCAGAAGCACAAGTATACACCCCCTCCATCCTTGTCTTACACAGGCAGTTTTTCTTGATAATGCAGTTAGTGAGGAGGGGGAGATGGGAATAAGGAATAAAACAACATGGGATATATTTTGTTTAAAACAGAAGTGAAAAAAAAATATTTAGATTTTTAACTATATATGGTATTTGTCTTCCTTCAACGGCTTAAAATCTTTCAAAATTCCAGATTGTTTTATCCATGGAAAAATCCATCTATTAGTGTGAAAAGATTTATCCAGAAGCGTCATAGATAGTATAGACGCATTTATTAGAACTCAATTCCTGTCAAAAACTATAGTGTGATGAATGTGTCCACAGGATATCAACATTGACGATGAGGATGGATCCACATCTACGCAGACGGATCACTTCAGCTGCTGTCACTAATGGAGGAGTTTGAATGCTGATCAAGTACCAATCTCGAAACATCAAACATCCCAACAGGAAGTCGATGCATCCGCTACGGTGCGAAAACCCAAGCCCTGAAACGAGCTGCCACCATGGTCAGACACTCCAAAGATAAATGTCAGCAAGTGTTTGTGTGTGTTTGTTTTTTCACCGATGCCCTGTTAGTCCTACAAGTCGTGTCCGCAGACAAACAGAACTCCAACAGGAACTACAGCTCCTTACACAAAACAAACGTGTAACGCCACAATGGATCCCTGTCCACTGTGGCATACCTGGCAACGAACAGGCTGATGAACTTACAAACCAGGGTGTGTAGAGAGAACAGTGTGAAAGCAGCCTCACCTGTTATGACACGAAAACAATCATCACATCAATCACCTGACCCAGAGTAGAACAGGACGACTACCACCATGCCAGAAGAAAAGAACGTCATCATTCTAAGACTCCACAATGGGCGCAACGGGCTAAATCACCACATGTCCACAAAGCGGGAAACTCGTTCCTTCTCCCCTGTGTGCCTGTGGTAAAGAAAACCAGACAGGCCAGCACATCCTTCAAAGATACACCGCTATACAGCAACCTGAGGAAGATTGTGTGTCCAACGGAGATAACCCTGCAAACCAAGCTGTGCGGCTAACGAGAGGAGCTGGAAAAAAAACATGCCATTATTTTTCCCAGGGATATCTGACGGTGTAAAACAAACGTGAGGAGAAGACCAGAGATCTTCTTTCAAGTCATGGAATGTACTGGTGGTGAGTGAAGATATTTTTTCCAGAGTAAATGTGTTGTTGGTGGTTGTTTTTGTTGTTGATGTTGTCGTCGTTGTTGTTGTTGTTGTTGTTGTTGTTGTTGTTTTTGTTGTCGTTGTTGTTGTCGTTAAACGTTCCCTGTCACTTGTTACACTTGGAAATCACTGTGAGGTCCCAACGGATAAGTTTATGTACGCGGTTTGAACAAACTTTTTTTTGCTCCTTAGCTAGAACTGTGAGATGCACCATGGTGAGATTTTTGCTTGTGCGACCGACAGTATCTTTGCCCTCCATTAGGCAGCTGCATTCCAGCTTAGGAATCAAGTGTAGTACCACATAGAATACAATAATACAATAATATTTTATTATATTATAGGATGCAATACCCAAACACACGCACGCACGCACGCACACACGCACGCACAGACAGTTTTTCGGATGAGACTGTAAACTGAAGCCCCGTGTGCGAACGCACGCAGAACACCTTGCGCACACGTTAAATCCTGTTCCCGCTTTTCGTAAGAGTAGGCCATTGTGTGGCGGTGGGAACAGATATTTTAAAAAACTGCATACACACGGAGACAGGATGAAAAAAAGCACCTGAGTGCTTATTTTATTATCCTCGATATAAAACAAAATAGAAATTGAAATGAAATGAAAATAAATATAAATACACGCACGCACGCTTACACAGACACATAGACACAGACACACACACACAGACACAAACACACAATGTTTACACACACCTGTGTACATTTTTAAAAAAATTGCCATCCATCCCTTACCGGTGTGCAGTGACCTACTCTACTCAAACGCGGAGCGGGGTTAGTCGTATATACGTGTGCACAAGATGTTTTGCGTACGTTCAGACACGGGGCCTCAGGTTTTAGTCTGACCCGAAGGACTTTGAGCGGAATGGAGTCATGTATTACGTGCGCGCGCTCAAACATGCACGCACGCACGGAAACACGCACGCATACACAAACGCACACACAGTATTGCTCCTATTTCATTGAATATACGCATAGGTGATGTACCAAGAACATTGTCGATTTACCAAAAACATTGTCGAACAATACAGTTCTAGTTCAATATCAACACACACACACACACACACACACACACACACACACACACACACACACACACACACACACACATACACACACACATACACACACACACACACACACACACACACACACACACACACACACATACATATACATACATACATACATACATACATACATACATACATACATACATACATACATACATACATACATACATACATACATACATACATATATTTCTTTTTATACACACACACACACACACAGACACACACACACACACACATACACACACACACACACACACACACACACACACACACACACACACACACACACACACACACACACACACACACACACACACACACACACACAACACACACACAGAGGATTCTGGCCTTTGGCCCTCTTCCAACATGTACTCGTGATGGTTTTTCTGCCAGTGTATGCTTCATATCATCAGTTTCTTTTTTCGTTGCTCGGCTAGAGCTCCGAGGTTTACCAAGGGTGACATTTTGTGCATTCAACCAGGTTTTTTGTTTTTTTCCACCCACCACGGGGTAGCCACATTCCGACTTCAGGGATGATGTCTACACACTAGTGTGCATGCATTGAGAAATATTATTGTTCGTTCCTACTGGCACTAACTGGTCTACTCCTCCGAAAGGAAGAACAGGTTTTAACGTGTGCTCAAGATATCCTGCACGTGTTCGCACATGCCATTTTGTGAGGGTGGGATAGCTTAGTGGTCAGGGGGCGGGATAGCCTAGTGGTCAGAACACTGCGCTCGCAATTTGACGACCCAGGTTCGATTCCCTTTCCAGAGGAGTTTTCCTCTGGAGTTAACGTCATTGCTGACTCCACTCTCCCCCAAAGTCTTTCGGATGAGACTATAAACCGAGGCCCGGTGTGCGAATGCACGCAGAACATCTTGCGCACACGTTATATCCTGTTCCGCTTTTCGTAAGAGTAGGCCATCGCGTGCCAGTTGGAAGAGATATTTACAAAAAATGCATACGGGGGCTGGATGTAAAAAAGCACATGAGTGCTTATTTTATTATCCTCGATGTAAAAGAAATAATAATAATGATAATGATGATAATAATAATAATAATGATAATAATAATAATAATAATAATAATAATAATAATAATAATAATAATAATAAAAATAAAAATAAAATAATAACATGGATTGTAGTCTCACCTGAATGATTCTTGGAAAGTGGAGTTGCTACTGAAGCTAACTTTAGGAGAAAGATCCCCTCAAAAGGGGGCCTTCATGGTGGCTCAAACCCAGGCCATCAAATCACACGCACAACGCTGTAACCACTAGGGCACCCCTCCCTCCCACCGCCCCCCCCCCCCCCCCCTTTTTTTTGTTGTTGTCCGATATCATTTTTGTGCAAAACGAATGTGATTGTAGGCTATATACTTACCATGCGTTCATGGTCTTTGTCCCCAGATCTTCGCCGGTGATCGTGACCCTTCTCACCAGAGATCATGGAGACACCATCGCGACGATGTTGGAGCACATGACCCTGAACTTGTCCAAGATCCCCATGACTAAAGTAGACTGATGCTAGATTTCCAAGGCGGAAGGGAATGGGAGATAGAAGAAAGTGCTTTGAATCCCTGAAGGGCAAACCCAGAGCACCGCCTGGTTTCGTTGTTGCCCAGGGATCTAGGACATGGATGTCCTGTTTTTATATTTTACTGGGTGAAGCTGCAGCGTACGTAGGAGTTTGCGGGCTTTTGTATCAGAGTGGTGTCTATGTGACCTCCCATCTCTGAAACACTTCAGGGAGCAAAGGCGATGAGAGCAGTGAGGACTGTGGTCCTTGTGGACATCCGCTATCCGACATAGAACCGACCGTATACAGACGTAGGGTTGCAAAATTACCGAACACGCAACCTCTTGTCTTGCACGCTTTCCCCGTTGTGTTAATGCAGAGTATAATCTCTTTAACACATGTGTGCTCAAATGTCCACAAAAGTAACCCAGTTACTCGCAGTTTCTAAGCTCGATTCAAACTTTGTCCCGGAAATTCTCTGCAAGGCTCACTGACCACAGGGTTGAGTACTCCCGTCAGTATCCGTTCAACCTTTTCCGCAGTGGTCACAAAGGGAGCACTTCTAGCGTGTCGTAGAACAAAGATTCAGGTGTCCTAAAATAGCATAGTCTACCAACCCTCGCACACAGTGCTCACGAGGGGAAGGGACACCTCACGCCCCCAAACAGTCTTCAAGCACTTTCCAGACCTTCTGGGTCTCTCCCTTCTCGCTCTGATTCCTCAGAAGTCTGGCATAGGTGTTTATAATTGTTATGGGGATCGTATCACAGTTATGGGCTTGGCGCTAGCATCGTGGCTACAATCCCCTATCAGGAGCCGACATGTGTTCGAGACATTTGAAGAGCTGACATCGTACTTAAACACTTCAAGAGACTTCAAGACGCTTTGAGAGGGGACACCGTAACTTCAAAACGCTTTAAGAACTAATTTCGCAAATTCAAGACCCTTCAAGAGGGGACACCATAACTTCAGGATGCTTAAAGAGGGGACATTGTAACTTCGACGCTTCAAGAGTAGACACCGTAACTTCAAGACGCTTCAAGAGGGAACACCGTAACTTCAAGAATCTTCAATAGGGGACACCGTAACTTCAAGACGCTTCAAGAGGGGACACTGTAACTTCAAGACGCTTCAAGAGGGGACACTGTAACTTCAAGACGCTTCAAGAGCGGACACCGTAACTTCAAGACACTTCAATAGGGGACACCTTATTTCCAAGATGCTTGAAGACCTGACACTGTAACTTCAAGACGCTTCAAAAACTGACACGGTAACTTCAAGAATCTTCCAGAGGGGACACTGTAACTTCAAGAATCTTCAAGAGGGACACCGTAACTTCAAAACGATTCAAGAACTGACACTGCATCTTCAAGACTCTTCAAGAAGGGACACCGTAACTTCAGGATACCTAAAGAGGGACACTGTAGCTTCGACACTTCAAGAGGGAACACCGTAACTTCAAGAATCTTTAGGAGGGGACACCGTAACTTCAAGAATCTTCAATAGGGGACACCGTAACTTCAAGAATCTTCAATAGGGGACACCGTAACTTCAAGATGCTTCAAGAGGGGACACCGTAACTTCAAGACGCTTACAGAACTAATACCGCAATTTCAAGACGTTTAAACAGGGGAAAAGTAACTTCAAGAATCTTCAAGAGGGTACATTGTAACTTCAAGACGTTTCAAAAACTGACACCGTAACTTCAAGCCGCTTCCAGAACTGATACTGCAATTTCAAGACGCTTAAAAAGGGGACATAGTAACTTCACGAATCTTTAAGAGGGGACACCGTAACTTCAAGAAACTTCAAAAACGGACACCGTAACTTGAAGACTTTTTAAAAACTGACACTGTAGCTTCAAGACGTTTCAAAAACTGACACCGTAACTTCAAAACACTTCAAAAATTGACACCATAACTTCAAGACACTTCAAGAGGGGACACGGTAACTTCAAGAATCTTCAAGAGGGGACACCGTTACTTCAAGACGCTTCAAAAGGGTACACGGTAAATTCAAGACGCTTCAAGAGGGGACACAGTAACTTCAGGTCGATTTGAAAACTGACCCCAACTTCAAATCGGGACTTCATAACTTCAAGACACTTCAAGATGGGACACCGTAACTTCAAAATGCTTCAAGATGGGACACCGTCACTTCAAGTATCTTCAAGAAGGGACACTGTAACTTCAGGACGCCTAAAGAGAGGACACCGTAACTTCAGGACGCTTCAAGAAGGGACACTAACTTCAAGACGCTTCAAGAGGGGACACTGTAACTTAAATACGCTTCAAGA
The DNA here is from genome assembly GCA_030674155.1 of Stramonita haemastoma. Taxonomy (NCBI): domain Eukaryota; kingdom Metazoa; phylum Mollusca; class Gastropoda; order Neogastropoda; family Muricidae; genus Stramonita; species Stramonita haemastoma. Next base: position 18,779,905 of record CM060336.1, read on the forward strand.
GAGGACACCGTAACTTCAAGACGCTTCCAGAACTGACACCGCAAGTTCAAGAATCTTCAAAAGGGGACACCATAACTTCAAGATGCTTCAAGAGAGGACACTGTAACTTCAAGATTCTCCAAGAGGGGACACCGTAACTTCAAGAATCTTAAAGAGGGGACACCATAACTTCAAAACGCTTCAAGAAGAGACACTATCTTCAAGACTCTTCAAGACTGGACACCGTAACTTCAAAACGCTTCAAGAACTGATACCGCAATTTCAAGACTCTTCAAGAGGGGACACCGTAATTTCAGGACGCTTAAAGAGGGACACTGTAACTCCAAGACGCTTCGAGAGGGGACACTGTAACTTCAAGATGCTTTAAAAAGTGAAACCGTAACTTCAAGACGCTTCAAAAACTGACACAGTAACTTCAACACACTTCAAAAACTGACACCGTAACTTCAAGACACTTCAAAAACTGACACTGTAACGTCAAGACGCTTCAAAAGGGGACACCGTAACTTCAAGAGGCTTTCAGAACTGACACCGCAACTTCAAGAATCTTCAAGAGGGGACACCGTAGCTTCAAGATGCTTCAAGAGGGAACACAATTAATTCAAGACGCCTCAAGAGGGGACAGACTGTAATTTCAAGATGCTTCGAGAGGGGACACCGTAACTTCAAGACGTTTCAAGAGTGGACACCGTAACTTCAAAATGCTTCAAAAAGTGACACCGTTACTTCAAGAGGCTTTGAGAGGGAACACCGTAACTTCAAGACGTTTCAAGAGTGGACACTGTAACTTGAAGACGTTTTAAGAGCGGACACTGTAACTTAAGGACGCTTACAGTGGGGACACTGTAACTTCAACACTTCAAGAGGGACACCATAACTTCAAGACGCTTTTAGAGGGGACACCGTAACTTCAAGAGTCTTCCAGAGGGGACACTGTAACTTCAAGACGCTTCAAGAGGGGACACTGTAACTTCAAGAATCTTCAAGAGGGGACACCGTTACTTTAAGACGCTTCAAGAGGGGACACTGCAACTTCAAGAATCTTCAAGAGGGGAGACCATAAATTTAATAAGATTTAAGAGAGGACACTTCAACTTCAAGAATTTTCAAGAGGGACACCGTAACTTCAAGACGCTTCAAAAAGTGACGTAGTAGGTGCAGTACGTATCAAGAACTTCTAAAAGTAAGTATACAACTTTTTTCTTTTTATTCCTCGGCTAGGTCTCTCAGGTTACTCACTGGTGAGATTTTGAGTATGCGACCGTTTTTGCCCTCCTTTACGGCAGCTGCATTCCGACTTCGGGGATGTCTAAACACGGCACTAGAGCCCATGTGGTTTTCTTTTGTCATTTGTTCCTTCTGGCATGCAATGGCCTACTCTTCCGAAAGGCAGAACGGGTGTTGACGTGTGTACCAAGATTTTCTGTGTGCATTAGCACATGGGACTTTGATTTATAGTCTCGTCCGAAGAAATTTCGAGGAAGTGGAATTGGCACTGAAAATTCCAGAGGAAAAAGTCCCCTTAAAAATGTGCCATGGTGGTGAGCCGATCCCAGGCCGTAGGATCACAAGCGGTGTTGTCTAAACCACTTGGCTATCCCGCCCCCACCCCTGAACATGCTTTGTTACATTTTAAGTTTTGGTTTTTAGAAATAGTTTGGTAATACTATGAAGCTGTAGATGGATGCTGAATATTTCGTAGTTTTGAAAACGCTATTAGAAGGCGAACATTTCAGATCTTTAACGGGCATTATTTGCTCTTACATGCGACATAAAGTTATATAAAATGAAAAATGAAAAAATAGAATGACTCTACGCAAATGAATCTAAAAAGTACTGGCTAATTTGCATTTTAATTATTCACAAAGTTTTTTTTTAAATTCACCTTCGATTCATCATGCACTATTGAGATTCAACTATTATGATCGATTTCTAAATTATTTTATCACAAAAAAAATGTTTAGTCATCCTGCTATTAAATCTATGGGCACGCACATAATGTTCTATAAACCAAAGTACCGGCCGTAAAGGAACACCCATCTTGCGCAAGCGTTAAAACCCGTTGTTACTTTTCAAAAGAGTTGTCTATTCGTGCCAGGTTAAACAGATGGCAAAATTTAAAAAAAAAAATCCCAGCATACACGCTGATGTGTTTAGGCTTGCGCAAGATGTGTGTGCGTTTACGGGCCGGTACTTTGGTTTATAGTTTTATCCAAAGGATTATCCGGGGAGTGGTAGTCTGTACTGATAACTTCAGGGAAAAGATCCATTCAAAGGGGCGTCTCGGGGTGGCTCGAATCCGGGAATTCAGATACCGAGCTCAAGGCTCTAACCGCTAGGCTTTCTCTTCCCCCGGTTTGATTTTAGCCGCTAGTTTTCAATCCGAAAAAAACTTTGAACTGGTTTTGTCACTTCATAGACCAACTCGCTGTGAGGTGTGGCAAAAGCATAGCAGAAAATGACTGAGGAGAAAATATACTGATTTAAGTGTATAATTATTTGAGATCAAGTTCCCTTCTTCTGGAATTGTTAACACTATGTTTAAATGCAGCCCGCTTTCTTTTTTTTTTTCCTCCAGATAACAATGGTAATCTATTTTTTTCCCAAAAAGTCCTCCGGTTGAGACTATAAACCGGGGCACTGTGTGCGAACGTACGCAGAACATCTTGCACACACGTTAAATCCTGTTCCCGCTTTTCGTAAGAGTAGGCCATTGTGTGTCTGTGGGAATAGATAGGATTTATATACCTGCATACACGCGGGGACTAGTGGTAAAAAAGCACATGAGTACTTATTCCATTATCCTCAATATAAAAGAATTTTTTTTTTTAAGCAAATAAAGTGAGACTGTTATGATTATTATAATTTTACCAGCTGTCCAGATTGCCGATATGTTTGTTGATACTGTTTTCAGGGGCTCTGGTGCCGAAACAAAGTGCCGAGTAGACAACGTGTTGCAGAGCAATTCTGGGCTATAGGTAACGGTCGACGACGACGATGACGACGAGGAAGAGGTAGACGACGAGGAGGAGGAGGAGGAGGAGGAGGAGAGAATGAGGGGGAGAAGGAGGGGGAGAAGGAAGGGGAGAAGGAGAAGGAGGGGTAAGAGGAGGAGGAGGAAGAGGAGAAGGGGGGGTGAGAAGAAAGAGGATGAGGAGGAAGAGGAGGAGGAAGAGGAGGAGGAGGAAACCCTCCCAGTGTTTTTCACTTAACTAGAGTAGGGAAAAACTGTAAGCGGGATTAGGAAAGATGGTTGTTGTTAGCAAAATTATGCTTATGTCACAACTAAGATTTTTTTTTGGCAAGATTTGACAGCAACATAATTATCAATTCCTTTAAAATGTTCTTCTTCCTTGTCAAAGTTACTATTGTTTTGTCTTATCAGAGAAAATGCATTGCGATGCCGTTAAGCGCCTGACAAGTTAGGCCCAGCACATTCAACTTTGACATGGGAAAAAATTATCTTGTCTTTCTGGTAAAAAAAAAAAGGCAAGAACATAAACCAAGAAGGCAGAAAATAGACAAGGAGATGACTGGAAGAAATATTTTTCTACATTTTTTTTCACTTACTGGAAAATAAGTGCTTTGATTTTTTTTTTTGCTTTACAAGATTTAGCGCTATATAGATTCCCTACGTTATTATTATTATTACTATTATTATTATTATTATTATTATTATTATTATTATTATTATTATTATTATTATTATTATTATTATTATTATTATTATTATTATTATCATCATCAGCAGCAGCAGCAGCAGCAGCATCAGCATCATCAGCATCATCATCATCACCATTATCATTATCATCATTATTATCATCATCATCGTCATCGTCGTCGTCGTCGTCGTCATCACCATCATCATCATCATCATTATCATCATTATTATTATCATATCATCATCATCATTATCATCATCATTATCATCATCATTATCATCATCATCATTATTATTATTATCACCATCATCATTATTATCATCATTATTATTATCATCATCATCATCATCATCATCATCATCATCATCATCATCATTATTATTATTAATTATTATTATT
>CM060336.1:18788965-18798965 GCA_030674155.1 Stramonita haemastoma
GCCTTTACCTTTTTTTTTTTAAAAGAAAAGCCCCCCCCCACCACCCACCCCCTGTTTATTGTACAACAAATTTTTCACTTTAATCCCAGCTTACGAAACTTTACCTTTTTTTAAAAAAGAAAAGACTTTTTTCCTGTTTATTGTACAAAACATTTTTTTCACCTTACTCCACATTCAGTATGGAAACACCTTTACCTTTATTTTTTAAAAAGGCTCCCATCCTGTTTATTGCACACATTTTTTCACCTTACTTTTCCATATAGTTACGAAACCTTTATTTTTTTAAAAGAAAGGCTTTATTCTGTTTATGTACAAAATTTTTTTCACCTTACTCCCATAAGGTTACAAAAACACCTTTACCTTATTTTCGTTTTAAAAAGCCCCCCCCCCCCCCCCCCTGTTTATTGTACAACATATTTTTTCACCTTAATCCCAATTAGTTACAGAACTTTCCTTTTTTATAAAAAGAAAAGGCTGTTTCCGTTTATTGTACAAAACATTTTTTTTCACCTTACTTCACATTCAGGTTACAAAACACCTTTACCTTTTTTATAAAAAAAAAAAAATTTATTTAAAAGGTTTTTCACCCCCCTGTATTGTACAACAAATTGTTTTTCACACACTACTCACCCATACAGGTTACCGAAACACCTTTACCTTCAATTAAAAAAAAAAAAGAAATGGCTTTTTCTGTTTATTGTACAAATGTTTTTTCACCTTACTAGTCCATATAACTTATGGAACAGCCTAAAATCCTTTAAATTTATTTTTTTTTTTAAAGAAATGGCTTTTTTGTTTATTGTACAAATGTTTTTTCACCTTACTGTCCATATAGGTACAGAAACACCTTTACCTTTATTTTTTTTTAAAAAGCCCCCCCCCCCCCCCCCCCCTGTTTATTGTACAACATATTTTTTCACCTTAATCCCATATAGTTAGAAACTTTACCTTTTTTAAAAAAGAGAAAGGCTTGTTTCCTGTTTATTGTACAAAATTTTTTTTTTCACCTTACTTCACATTCAGGTTACGGAAACACCTTTACCTTATTTTTTTAAAAAAAGGCTCCCCCCTGTTTATTGTAAAAATGTTTTTTCACTTACTCCCCATATAGGTTACGGAAACACCTTTACCTTTATTTTAAAAAAAAAGAAAATAGAGTTTTTTAATTGTGCAAATTTTTTTCACTTACTTCCCATATAGATTAGGAAACACCTTTACCTTTTTTTTTTTAAAGAAAGGCTTCTTTGTTTAATTGTACAAATGTTTTTTCACCTTACTGTCCATATAGGCTAACGGAACCACCTTTACCTTTATTTTTTTTTAAAGAAAGCCCCCCGCCCCCCCCCCCCCCCCCTGTTTATTGTACAAGATATTTCAGCTTACTCCCCATATAGCTCATGGAAACACCTTTAACTTTATTTTTTCTTCTAAAAATGTTTTTTTCACCTTACTCCCCACATATAAGTTACGGAAACACTTTCACCTTTATTTATTTTTTTAAAAGAAAAAGATGTTTTCTGTGTTATTTTAAAATGTTTTCTTTTAATCTTACTCCCCATATTGGTCATGGAAACACATTTACCTTTATTTAAAAAAAAAAGAAAATATATGTTCCTTTAATTCTTGGGATTCATTTTTTTTTTCACTCAATTCGAAGTACTGAGCACAAAGTGAATTTGTTTATTACTGGTGTCTTTTCTTTTCCTCGGAGATGGTAGAGCTCGGTATTGTCAACTTCTGTGTTACCTGCTGTACCTAGAGGTCATTATTCCAACATAGGACATACATTGTCAAAGTTTATACTAAATTTTTAGTGTTGCTCATGAAGTATTTGCCTGTATTGAGCTTATCTGTTTCCCAGTTTAAGAGACGTGCAATAGTTGTGTGGTTTCTGTTCCACCATTGGTTGCTTGACTTCATTTTCGTCTTTTTTGTGGTAAAAACAGCAAGCATAATGTGTGACCCAATGTAATAAAAACTCATTTTCTTTCAAAGAATTATAACATTGCCCTTTTAAAAATAAATGACACCAGGCTTTTATATTTATATGTTTTGTATATATATATTTTTTTACAATTGTTTTCAATATGTATTTTGGAGCCCTGGGATCAGGGTGCTTTATCTCTGTAGTAATGTAAATGGTTATGTTACATGTAGCCATTCCATGCGATGCCCACCTTTTTTCCACCTTCAAACGGATAGTGTGTGTGTGTGTAGCTTGTTGCCTGTATCGATTCTTGATCACGATATTCTGAAGGACATGCCTTGAATCATGTCTTTGACCGATCTTTGTGTGGAATTCTTAACGCAATGGCTTTGCTCGGGGTTTGGTAGACTTGTTTGAAGTCATGCAGTTAATGCCCTCCACTATGTTTTGCCCCCCCCCCTCCGCCCCCCCCCCCCCCCCCCCCCCCCCCCCCCCCCCCGTTTATTATTATTCCAGGGTCGAAATTAGAGTTTTGTGCGCATCATTTCAAAACATTGGATTTGAAGCTGAGTTTTGTGTGTAATTTCTTTTAGAATGTCTGGCATTTGGAGCTGCTTTCCCATTGATTTTACTCCCATGAAAGAATGAACTAAAAACCCCGTTTGTGAGTAATATGTTAGTTTTATTTCTTTTAGGTCGTAACTATTGTTCGTTGTTTCCTTGGTCTGTTAGTACACTTCATTAAAAAGACCACCCCCCCCCCCCCCCTGTACCTACTTAAGCTTATTCTGGAATCCCAACTGGAAATGTTCAGAGAGTGTAGATACATTTTGATAACCCGATTTGATTATATGAATCATATGTGATAAATTCCCGGAGTCGGAGTGCGGCTACCATACTGATGGGTAAAAGCGGTTGCAGAACTTACCCTAAAATCTCAACCTCGCAGTTCTAAACGAAGAAACGGAACAACAAAATGAAATCCAGGCTTGCCCATCTGAATGATTGGAGAAAATGTGACATGTTCTTTTAGAGGATCCACAATATTTTGTGTTACCAGTAGTTTCATGTTCCTGTATTTCATAACTCCCCCTGTATAATATTGATGAATTTAGACTTTAAAAAGTGAAAAGATCTAGTGGTGAGCACACACTAATGACACATGACTGCCAAGCTGACTTTCTTGCCTGAAAAAAAGCGCGTTCTACACAACTTGTTTTAAACCGTACAAGCTGAAGTTTTACACTTACTTATTCAGGGTGTCTGATTTTCTGGCTGTAAAGATAACACGGCTGGAATAGAGCTTTTTGTCACTACTTTTTCTTTAAAAATATTGGAATGAAAACGTCTGAATATTTTAAATGGTGTAAGAATTCGGAAGCGAACAAAAGTCAGTTGGTCAGTCACTGTGTCACTGTTGGTCAGAGCATTGGGAAAAGCCTACCTCCCCCTTCAGCGAAAAAAAAAATGCTGGAGTCAGGGTTGGGTAGCCGGCTCGCAGCTGATAGCAAAATATTAAATGAAAAGGAACATGCAAAATACTTGAAATGTTGGCGCTTCACAGTCGGGCGGCCATACGGTTACAAGCTTTCTTATTATTGTTTGTTGTGCAAAAATGATCATAGCAACATGATGACATGTGATCCAGAAACGTGCAAGAACCAAAAAGAATAAAAAATAAAACAAAAAACTTGACTTAGGTCGACTTAAGTCTTTGTTCTGAGTCCTATTCAAGAATGACTATGTTTTTATGTTTCTTTTTTTACTTATTCATTTATTTATTCGTTTATTCATTCTTTCATATCGAGGATAATGGAATAAGCACGCATGTGCTTTTTTACATCCAGTCCCCGTGTGAACGTAGTTTTGTAAATTTGTCATCTTTTCCCACCGGAACACAATGCCCTACTCTGCCGAACAGCGGAATAGGATTTAACGTGTGCGCAATATGCTCTGCGTGCGTTTGCGCATGGGCCTCGGTTTATAATCTCATCTGAAAGATTTTTGGGGAGAGTGGAGTCTGCACTGATGTTAACTCCAGGGGAAAAATCCCCTCGAATGGTGTTCCGAGTATTTGCACAAGATCTTGGATGCATATAAATATTTTTGGATGTCTCCGTCTCTGTCTGTCTGTCTGTCTGTCTGTCTGTCTGTCTGTCTGTCTCTGTCTGCCTGTCTGTCTGTCTGTCTGTCTGTCTGTCTCTCTCTCTCTTCTCTCTCTCTCTCTCTCTCTCTCTCTCTCTCTCTCTCTCTCTCTCTCTCTCTCTCTCTCTCTCTCTCTCTCTTATATTTAAATGAACACAATCAGTCCGTCAAATACACGCAAATGCCTCTGACACAGATGTTATTCAAAAGCCTCTTAGAAAGAAACACGCATGTACAAGGTATGTCAAGTCTATTTTCCAAAATAACTGCCATATGGTTAAGTATTTGTCAAGAAATATGCTCTTGATATGCAAGGGCGCCCAGAACATCTTGTGCACATGTTAAAACCCGTTCTGCCTTTCGAAAGAGTAGGAAATTCCTTCGGGAAAAAATGACGGAATTTACAAAACAGCATGTACACAGGGACTGGTTATACAAAAGTACAGGAGCACTAATTTTATCATACTCGAAAGAAAAAAACCCACAACAATTTCTTAAAACAAACACACACACACACACACACACACACACACACACACACACACACACACACACACACACACACACACACATACATACACACACATACACACACACACACACATACACACAAATACACACAGGAACACATAAACACACTCGCACACGCACGTACGCACGAGCACGCACACACACGTGCATGAACACGCGCGCACCCATAAAACCACACACAGGAGTGAGAAACCTTTTTCTTTACATCATTGCATATTTTACGGCGGATCTCAAAGGTCACCTTTGGCAATATATTTTGTAGCAAAGCAACCTCCAGAATACGACTTCAGTGATTAAAAACGAGTATATATATCATGGCGGATCCCTTTGGCAATATATTTTGTAGCAAAGCAACCTTCAGAATACGACTTCAGTGATTAAAAACAAGTATATATATCATGGCGGATCCCTTTGGCAATATATTTTGTAGCAAAGCAACCTTCAGAATACGACTTCAGTGATTAAAAACGAGTATATATATCATGGCGGATCCCTTTGGCAATATAGTTTGTAGCAAAGCAACCTCCAGAATACAACTTCAGTGATTAAAAACAAGTATATATATCATGGCGGATCCCTTTGACAATATATTTTGTAGCAAAGCAACCTTCAGAATACGACTTCAGTGATTAAAAACAAGTATATATATCATGGCGGATCCCTTTGGCAATATATTTTGTAGCAAAGCAACCTTCAGAATACGACTTCAGTGATTAAAAACAAGTATATATATCATGGCGGATCCCTTTGGCAATATATTTTGTAGCAAAGCAACCTTCAGAATACGACTTCAGTGATTAAAAACAAGTATATATGTCATGGCGGATCCCTTTGGCAATATATTTTGTAGCAAAGCAACCTTCAGAATACGACTTCAGTGATTAAAAACAAGTATATATATCATGGCGGATCCCTTTGGCAATATATTTTGTAGCAAAGCAACCTTCAGAATACGACTTCAGTGATTAAAAACAAGTATATATGTCATGGCGGATCCCTTTGGCAATATATTTTGTAGCAAAGCAACCTTCAGAATACGACTTCAGTGATTAAAAACAAGTATATATGTCATGGCGGATCCCTTTGGCAATATATTTTGTAGCAAAACAACCTTCAGAATGCGACTTCAGTTATTAAAAACGAGTCTATATGTCATGGCGGATCCCTTTGGCAATATATTTTGTAGCAAAGCAACCTTCAGAATACGACTTCAGTGATTAAAAACGAGTCAAGCTGTTATTTTTCACAATCACTGATTCACCGTACATCCCGAAGTCGGAATGTAGCCACCTAAATGGTGTGTGTGTGTGTGTGTGTGTGTGTGTGTGTGTGTGTGTGTGTGTGTGTGTGTGTGTGTGTGTGTGTGTGTGTGTGTGTGTGTGTGTGTGTGTGTGTGTGTGTGTGTGTGTGTGTGTGGAGAGAGGGGGGGGACCAGTCACAAAAGCAAAAATCCCATCATTGGCGAGCCGTGGAACTCTATCAAAGACCTAAAAGTAAAAAACAAAGACACTACAGTTTTGTCATTTAATGTTTGTTTTAATGTTTATATAGTTTTCTCTCTCTCTTTTTTTTTAAGTAACGTAATGTTTTTAGTGTTCTCTTTTTTATTTTTTACTTTAAATACCTGATTTTTCTACCGGAATTTCTCTTTTTTTTATACATAGGATAACCTCTGTTATTATCAGCATTTCCCTTCTCTCCCTATCGTCTAATATTAAAAATGGTGAAGAAAAAATTTGAGGTTAAGAAAAGTGTGTGTGTGTGTGTGTGTGTGTGTGTGTGTGTGTGTGTGTGTGTGTGTGTGTGTGTGTGTGTGTGTGTGTGTGTGTGTATGCGTGTGTGTGTGTGTGTGTGTGTGTGTGTGTGTGTGTGTGTGTGTGTGTGTGTGTGTGTGTGTGTGTGTGTGTGTGTGTGTGCACATGCAAATATATCACACGCGCGCGGGGGCAGTGGGGGTGGGTGGCAGGATAACCTAATAGAACATTACACTCGCAATTTGTTGACCCTGGTTCGATTCCCATGCGAGGGGATTTTTCCCCTGGAGTTAACATCAGTTCTGACTCCACTCTCCCCACAAGTCCTTAAGATGAGATTATAAACCGAGGCCCCGTGTGCGAACGCACGCAGAACATCTTGCGCACACGTTAAATCCTGTTCCGCTTTTCGAAAGAGCAGGCCATTGTGTGCTGGTGGGAAGATATGACAAAATTTACAAAACTGTATACACACGGGAAATGAATGTAAAAAACCATATATGTGCTTATTTCATTATCCTCGATAGAAAAGACTACTTTTGTCCATCTTCAAATAAAGCCGAAGTCTTTCAGCTGCAAAGTACAATTTTTTCAATTGTGTTTGTAAACAAAATAATGACAGTATCATATAAAAAACAATATCGTCAACAAACAACATAATGAATAATTCTACTAAATCGAAAGAAGAGAGAGAGAGAGAGAGAGAGAGAGAGAGAGAGAGAGAGAGAGAGAGGAGAGAGAGAGAGAGAGAGAGAGAGAGAGAGAGAGAGAGAGAGAGAGAGGAGAGAGAGAGAGAGGAGAGAGAGAGAGAGAGAGAGGAGAGAGAAGGGGGGGGGGGGGGGCACGCATGCATTGTATTGAATTGAATTGACAATTAAAAACGAACGAGGTCTTATCAGTATAGGTCATAAACCCTTACCAATAAGGGTACAGATAGATATGACAAAGGTAACACAAAAATAAAGTCGTCACAATCAATAAATTAAAACAAAGATTACCTGCACGCTTTTTTTTATTCCATTGTAAGGAAATCGCAGATGTTACTACTGTTAATCATTCCTTACACTCTGAGAACGTCTCCTGAAAACTGTGTACAGGTATCATTATGCATAAATTCCTAAATAAATGTGCAGGGCCATTCTAGTTGGGAGCCTTTTGGCGATTCAACCACTACCAAGTCTTCTCTGGACTTCTGGCTTTTGGGGAAACGGCTTGACGAGATGGTATGGATATACTAAACAGATGTCGAAATGAGCAGCGTGGGGATAACAGGTATGGCATGTCATGGGAAATATAGCGATAAAAATGGAAATAAAAGCCAACAAATAAGCAAGTACTACACAGATGCACCATGAGCAAAGTTTAGCTAAAAACAGAGACATGCTGAGACTAATTATAACATTAATTAGTGACACTATATTTCCTACTTCAAATTCCCCCAAAGACGTATCAGTACTAAACAAAATTGATAAAGGAACAGAAATCTCCTGGAAGTATTTAAAAACAAGAAAAGAACATACAAATGCAACAACAAATCCAAGCAGGTGTCCATTTTTATACATAGAGGATATATCATGGGACACCGGGATGAACATTAAAAATGTCCATAATAAAAAAAAATATAATAAAACACAACCATAAGTTGGGGCATGGCAAAGTAACATTGTGGATCAGTGATCTAGAGATAACACACCTGCCTAGAAAGCGAAAAGTCCGGGTCAGAAAGGTGCCGTGGTTCGAATCCCGTTTGGGTCCGAAACTTTTCCTCCATCCATTAGACCACGAGTGGTGGTCTGGGTGCAAGTATTTCGGATTAGACGACAAACCGAGATCTCGTGTGTTACACATGATAATTAAGCACACGTGAAAGAACCCACGGCAACACGAGCATTAGTATTTGGCAAAATTTTGTAGAAAAAATCACTCTGATAGAAAAACAAATACAGATGAAGACAGGAAAAAAAAGAGAAATAAATGGATGGTGTTGCTGTAACGGTGACGCACTCTCCCCTGGGGAAAAATTCACGCAAAGAAACCTGCTGTGACTTAAAAGTGGTAGAAAATTAATTTTAATTTTTTTTTAATCAAAAACTAAAACATCATCAACATTATTTTGCCCACTAACGCCGACATGTAACAAAGACAACACCGTTTTTAAAACCACAGCATCATCACAAGCATGCTGAATTACAAACCCAAGTCACTCAGAATAAGGATGGTCCTCTTCCTCAGCAGACCGCCTCTCCACACCCTCAACGTTGTAATAAGGGCTGCCCTCACACCCTGCCTGTCCTCCTCTTACGTTGCAATATGGCGCTGCCTCTCCCTGGATGACGTCACACGATGGTGCCGGTGACGTCACTGACGCACTGACGTCATCCCCCCTCACTTGCAGACTGTCGTAGTCATTGGGAGGACTCCGGTCACCGACGGTGTCGTACTCTGACCGGGATGTGACGTCAGCTGCGTTGTCTGCTGGTAGAAACGAATAGTTAACACTCAGTTCACTTTCTTGTGTATCTTTGCAGTGTCCGAATACTCTGATTCTGAACAGGAATGAGGAAAAAGGGGATTTTGTGATGAGGAAAACAAAAATGGTGGCAGACCCTCAGGAGTGAAAATGACAAAGATGGAAACTAAACATGACAGGGATCACTTAAGTCTCTCAATGGATTGAACACACACGCGCACCCACGCATCCTCTATCCCGCCCAGAGAGAGAGAGAGAGAGGAGAGAGAGAGAGAGAGAGAGAGAGAGAGAGAGAGAGAGAGAGAGAGAGAGAGAGAGAGAGAGAGAGAGAGAGACAGAGACAGAGAGACAGAGAAGACAGAGACAGAGAGAGACAGAGAGAGACAGAGAGAGACAGAGAGAGACAGAGAGAGACAGAGAGAGAGAGACAGACAACGACACACAGACACACAGACACACAGACACACAGACACACAGACACACAGACAGACAGAGATAGAGACAGAGATAGAGACAGACAGACAGAGACAGAGAAAGACAGACAGACAAACAAACAGACAAACAGACACAGACAAACACAGACAGACAGACAGAGAGACAAACAGATCAGAGACATCCTGTGACAAGGAGTGACAGAGACATTTAAAACATAGGGTTCAGATAGTTTTGAGCATTTGATTTGATTTGATTTGATTTATTCTTTTATATCAAGAATAATGGAATAAGCACTCTTGTGCTTTTTTACATCCAGTCCCCGTGTGTATGCAGTTTTGTAAATGTCATCTGTTCCCACCGGCACACGATGGCCTACTCTGACGAAAAGCGGAACATGATTTAACGTGTGCGCAAGATGTTCTGCGAGCGTTCGTACACGGGAGACCTCGGTTTAAAGTCTCATCCGAAGGACTTTTGGGGAGAGTGGAGTCAGCACTGATGTTAACTCCAGGAGAAAAATCTCGTCAACCGGATTCGAACCTGGGTCGTCAAATTGCCAGCGCAATGTTCTGACCACTAGGCCATCCGTCCCAAAGTCAGACTGTAAGTCTGTTTGGAAAGAACACAACACGCGTTAGTTAGAATCATCTGTATGCTGTTTCCTGCGAGAGAACTGCTGAATCAGAAAACAAGCTACATACCATGTATGCGAGTCTCTGCGTGTGCCAGACTCCTTTG
>CM060336.1:18806465-18813965 GCA_030674155.1 Stramonita haemastoma
GACGGCTTCTCCACATCTCCTGTCAAGACCACAAAGCCAATGAGTCACTGTGCGAAGAGGTCATCATAAAAGTTGGACTACAGGGACTGCCCCAGGGAGTTATGAATAGGAGAAAGTGACGAGGTTTGGTCACATCGCACTTCACAACTCCTTCAGGGGACACTGGAGGGAAGAAGCCTGGGGAGCAGATGGAACAAGTATTAGACATAAAAATCAAAGAGTGGACCAAACCTGGCATGACAATGCCTCTATGAAAAGCTGAAGACAGATCGATATGGAGACAACTGTCGATCAATACGTCCCTAGCATTCCCCCCTCCCCTCCCCTTCGACCATTAAGAGACGGATGATAGAGGTAATAACTGATGATAGTTTTGTTACGACTTAAAGAAACATCAAAATATGCCCCTGTCTTGTTTATGGCACCTGTTGAGGGCACTACCGATGAAATCAGCTTCAAATATCAGAGACATTTGGGAAACAACAATGACTGAAAGTGCAAATCTATTAGCATTGTTAAGGCCGAAATTACCTTGAACGAGGCGTTGACTTGTATGGGACACACACCATAAATAACATCTGGATATGATCCTGTGTAATTCCAAACCACTGCAGAACTTTTCTCCTCCAGATATAACTGAATGGAGACAGTGAGCTGAAATGCTGATGGCTGTGTCGTATACTGGAACATCAGACAGTCCGTTCTGTCTTGACTGATCACTGTGGGGCTGATTAGGGGTAAGGCGTTTTGCTTTTTGCAATTCACTGATCCCATTCCGGTAGGCTTGTGGGCTAAAAGTTCACCTGATCCAACAGAACATTCTGTCATAAAACTTTAATAGAGCCAAGTAGAACCACATCAAAGCTTATTTCAAACTGAGCCTCACACGTCCAGTCTGTCACCTACAAAACAGCTAGTGAGTGTAAATGGCGTACTTGAAAATGAAAATAACAAACAACTGACTCAGCAAGGTCAACTTATAATGATAGACTATAAGTATTAGCACACTTTCTAACAACTATGAAAGTGAATTGATTTCTGAGGGTTATGTAATATTAAAAATAGCAGGTCATCAGAAACTTCGGTCATATTGCTGTAAAAACATAGGAAACAATGACATAACGAGGACAGCTAACAGCCCTTTCATTTCACATGGATGTAAAACACACAACAATGCTCTACTGGTTATAAATGTTTCCCTGCACATGCCTGCTATTGAACTATAAGTACACGTGTTCGATTCCATCTCAGAATCTTTGTCAAGGCTTACGACATGACAGGCGCACATCTAAAACCTGAGAGTGTATGACGTTGTACCATCCCCTTGGATGCTGAAAAGTAGTGTTCCACACGACCGTAGTAGAATTTCATGAAAACTTTCATTTTTTTGCACTACACGAAATCCATTTTCCTACACCTCAATATGAAATCCATTTTTTCTACACTTCTATAGTAAACATTTTGTGTCAAAGCCTATGGGGTTTAGGGTTCAGGGAGGATGGTCGTTGGAGGGACATTGTGGTGATCGTCACCTTGGGTGGGTGACTCACTCAGTATGACTCCGCGACTGAGCTAATACTGTCCTTAGTAGGGGGCTTAGTAGGTGGTGTCCTGCGAATGTTAGCTCAGAACAGGCACCACTGAACACCACCAAAGTGACCCAGCAGCAGTGCCGGGCCCCTCTGGTTGGTGGCCTCAAGGCGGCCTAATATTGATGGCCCCCCTGTGGACCTCAGACCCTGAGGATGAGACACAATGAATCCTGGTGTGGCTGTAGCGGGGAGATTGAAATGAGCGGCGTGGGAACAGCAGGAAGGGGAAGTCACAGAAAATGAGGCAACGAAAAAATGTAGTGCTGCAAGTTGTAGCCTGCCCTTTGTTTAGTTTTCTCTCTCTGTTGATGTCTTTGAAGGCGTCATTCCACAACCTTTCAAAGTTCTCAACTGGTTTATTCATCCCTGTCGGAACGGTTTGATTGACTAATTGCAGTGAAGGTGACTACATTGTTTAATGTTTTGCTCTCTTTCGGCAGCTAATGGCTTGGTCAGTTTATTTATTTGTTTGTTTCTTTGTTTCAGTATGAAGTTGATCCTCGATGATACAAGTAATGAATGTATTATTTTCAAAATTGTACGTGTTTCGTCATCCTTTACGGAAAGAACTGTTATACCATTCATATGAAAAAAACAACCTTTGAACGGACATATTTTAGCATCCATATTTAAATCTTGATCGACTAGTAAATTATGGTAGTTCTGTTATCAACGGTATTGGAATTACTGTATATTTCTCATGTACTTCATCTTCCATTTTCATTTGAACAATTATAAAAGCAGCAGCAACCACAAAAAGACAGGTTTGTGTGTCACATGAAACGATAAATCCATAAGAAAACAAACAAAAAAACACGTTTTACACAGGCACATTTAGACAATGGATGATCTCGTAAAATCAATCTCACCTGACCAAGTGCAGTTTCCTGGCTCCACAGACACTTTGAAAACTTGCACAGATTCTCTACTCCCCCCTCCGCCATAGGCCCTGAATAATACCTGGAAATAATGAGGGTATTAGTTTACAGGTGGTGATGGTTGTGTTTATGCTTCAAAGAAGATAACATTCAAGAGCTGACCAGCACTATGTCAGATTTATTTGACACAGGAAATACAACTACCACACCTATATTACATTTTTACCAACAACATATTACAGAAACAAGAAAACGATTTTTCATAACTCTGCTGTTTTTACAGGCTTTGGGGTTGTTTTTCGTGTGTGGTTTTTTTTTTTTTACTGTTGTAGTGAGTAAGAAATTGAACAGAGTGAAAAATAATGTGTTTTGTATTCTAATGCAGTGCATCATGTTACTAACATATCTAAATCAAGCACAGTTTGCTACATTAAGCCATAATCTTTCTCTGCAAACTACAGATCTCTGAGCAGAAAAATTTCTTTCGGCATCTATTCTCCAAATCTGCTTATCGTAGCAGCCACATGTTCTAAAAACGTAATCATGAAGGTTGCAATGATTTTTTAGTCTGCTTCTGACAAGAATGAAAGCCAAAATACGGCTGCAGAACTCCTGCAGACCGGCAACCAGATGGCTTGATGACATCCAGAAACACATAGACATGACATGGCACAGAGAGGCACAAGACAGGAACCGATAAAGGGAGGGAGGGCTGCTACAGAGGGAGGGCTGCTACAGAGGGAGGGAGGGCTGCTACAGAGGGAGGGAGGGCTGCTACAGAGGGAGGGCTGCTACAGAGGGAGGGAGGGCTGCTACAGAGGGAGGGAGGGCTGTTACAGAGGGAGGGCTGCTACAGAAGGAGGGAGGGCTGCTACAGAGGGAGGGAGGGCTGCTACAGAGGGAGGGCTGCTACAGAAGGAGGGAGGGCTGCTACAGAGGGAGGGAGGGCTGCTACAGAGGGAGGGCTGCTACAGAGGGAGGGAGGGCTGCTACAGAGGGAGGGAGGGCTGTTACAGAGGGAGGGCTGCTACAGAGGGAGGGCTGTTACAGAGGGAAGGCTGCTACAGAGGGAGGGCTGCTACAGAGGGAGGGAAGGCTGCTACAGAGGGAGGGCTGCTACAGAGGGAGGGCTGCTACAGAGGGAGGGCTGCTACAGAGGGAGGGCTGCTACAGAGGGAGGGAGGGCTGCTACAGAGAGAGGGCTGCTACAGAGAGAGGGCTGCTACAGAGGGAGAGAGGGATGCTACAGAGGGAGGGAGGGCTGCTACAGAGGGAGAGAGGGCTGCTACAGAGAGAGGGCTACATCCTGCCGTGGACAGACAACGCCTAGATGCTAACATACTAAATCGTTTTCAGTTCTGTGGAATCTTTTTATAGCTCATATACCGTTTGGGGTATTTTTCGTTTTTATTTTAGCTTTCATACTGTTATTTTTAAGGTCAGGTCAGAGGCTTCCTCTGCTACTGGTAACCATGTAACCCAGTTCTACCTGCCACATGTGGGGAGTAAACCCAACCTAAAAATCCGACTTGGAGAGGAATGGACTCCGCCAGGTTCGATTTGCCCAAGACACATCTATGAGGACTACAAACGAAATCTCCATACCGGATCGGTCGTCGCCCGGGTTACCAAGGACCGTGCCGTCTGTTGCACATCAGGACAGAGGTAGAAAGTATGCAACTGGTGTACAACATAGCAAGATCCGTGCCAAAAACTACATCACCATTGGCACTTGGAATGTACGAACACTAAGAGCCACAGGCAAAGTGGAAGAACTAACACATGAGATGGCCAGATACCAATGGCACATCCTTGGGCTCTGTGAAGTAAGGTGGAAAAATATGGGAGAAACAACAACCCAGGAAGACCACAAAATATACTTCAGTGGAAAACAGGATAAACATGAACAGGGCGTGGGGTTCCTCATTCACATGGACATCGTGAACACGGTCATAAGCTGTCAGCCAGTGTCCAGCAGACTTATTACCATCCGCTTGAGAGCAATCCCCGTCAACATCACAGTAGCACAGGCATACGCCCCTACATCAGACAGCACAGATGAAGAAATAGAATTCTATGACCAACTACAAGGAGTTCTAAATCAATTTTTTTAAGACATCCTTGTCGTACAAGGTGACTGGAATGCTAAGATAGGTGTAGACGCCCACAAAGACTGGGAGGGCGTTTGTGGACCACACTGCAACAAAGAAACAAATGAAAAAAGATTGAGACTCCTGGAGTTTGCCAGTAGCAACAATATCCAGCTAGTGAATACACTTGTCCCACATAGGAAATCCAGAAGATGGACATGGCATAGCCCAAATGGTGAACACCACAACCAAATAGATTACATCACGGTAAAGAGACGGTTTAGGTCTATTGTAAACACCGCACAGACACGAAGCTTTCCAGGAGCAGACATAGGGAGTGACCATGATCTTGTAATGATGACATTCCGACTCCGTCTCAAACAAATTCACAAGCAGAACAACATCAGGATCAAGTTTGACCTCGAGAAGCTGAAGGATCCAGAGGGAGCAGACATTTTTCAAGCAAGGACAGGTGGGAAGTTTGCAGCACTCACTCTGATAGACTCAGATGATATGGATATAGATACTTTGACGGATGGTTTCAACACAGCACTGACTGAAACTACAAGCGAACTTCTTGGCAAACATCGACCAGTCAAAAAACCTTGAGTCACACCTAACATCTTACAGCTTTGTGACAGACATAGACAGTTGAAGAAAAAGAAAAATGAAACCACAGAAAGAACAGAACAATATAGGGCATTCAACAAAAGAATCAGGAAGTCTATGACAGAAGCAAAGGAGAAATGGATTGGCGAACAGTGCCAGGACATTGAAGAAAACAACAAGAAAAACAACAGCAAGAAAGCATATCATCTGGTGAAAGACCTGACTGGCACAAAACAGGGAAGAAGCTCAACAATCCAAGACAAGAATGGGAAGTGCCTCACTGATGACCAGGATATGCTGAACAGATGGACAGAATACTGCTCTGACCTGTATAACTACAAAACCACAGGAGATCCAGATGTCCTCAATGTCCCCACAAGCACAGATACAGACAGCCACCCTATCTTCCGAGAAGAAGTGGAAACAGCAGTCAGATCGCTGAAAAAGGGGATGTCAGCAGGGGCTGACAGCATTCCAGCTGAGAAGGTTCAAGCTGGAGGGGAAGCCATGTTCAACACTAATAAAAAGTCTGCAACAAGATCTGGCAGACAAGAAAATGGCCAACACCATGGACACAGTCGCTCATCATCACCCTCCCAAAGAAAGGAAATCTTCAGCAGTGCCAGAATTACTGCACAATCAGCCTCATATGTCACCCAAGCAAGGTCATTTTGAAGATAATATTGAACAGACAGAAGCCACAAGCAGAGACCATCATTGCTGAGGAACAAGCAGGTTTCAGAGCAGGGAGTAGCCAACTGAATAGATATTCAACCTCAGAATACTCTGTGAGCGGTACCTCGAACACCAACAAGACCTCTACCACGTATTTACTGATTTTAAGAAGGTATTCGACAGGGTGTGGTATGCAGCTTTGTGTGCAACCATAAATTTGTACAGCATCAATGCAAACCTGATCACAGTCATCAAAGAGCTGTACAACAAGGCCACCAGTGCCGTATACTACAACAGCAACATTGGAGAGGGGTTTCGAACAACAGTTCGAGTAAGGCAGGGCTGTTTACTCTCACCCACTCTTTTCAACATCTTCCTTGAGAGAATCATGGCTGATGCACTGGAGCACCATAAAGGATCAGTCAGCATTGGTGGCAGAACAATCACAAACCTCCGCTTCGCAGATGACATTAATGGACTTAGCAGGATCAGAACAGGAGCTTGCCAGCTTAACAGAGCACCTGAATGAGTCCTCTAAAACATACGGCACGGAATTCAGTGCAGAGAAGACCAAACTGATGACCAATAACACCAAGGGCATCAGCACTAATATCAGGGTCAATGACCAGAAACAGTTCACAACTTCAAGTACTTGGGAGCCCTTGTATCAGACATGGGATCCAAGCCAGAGGTAGTATGCAGGATTGCACAGACAATAACAGCACTGTCATAACTGAACACCATCTGGAAATATAAAAATACCTCACTCAAGTCCAAGATTAGACTAATGTGCTCCCTTGTCATATCTACATTCCTGTATGCCTGTGAATCGTGGACCCTGACTGCAGATTTGGAGAGAAGAGTACAGACAGTAGAGATGAGATGCTTCCGGAGACTCCTTGACATCTCGTGCATAACAGAATCCAGCAAACCATTGGTCTCTACAAAAGTACTCTATCAATCATAAAGAAGCGTAAACTGAAATGGTACGGGCATGTCACAAGATCAAAAGGACTGGCAAAAACAATACTGCAAGGCACTGTCCAAGGAGGAAGAAAAAGGGGCAGACCAAAGAAGAGATGGGAGAACAACATCAGTGAATGGACAGGCCTAGAACTCAACAAAACTCTGAGAAAGGCAGAACAGAGAGAGGAATGAAGGGAACTGGTTTTCAAGTCTTCATGGGTGCCCCCACGGTCGCCAGACTAGGGGATAGATAGCAAGCTAGCAAGCTAGCTACATAGCTAGATAGACTTTTATTTTCTTTCATTCTGAGCTCAATTTACCATTGCCGTTTAAAAGACGCTTTTGGAATGCTCCAAGGCAATTTTATTTTACGCTTTGAGGTTAATATTAGGATAACTATATGAAAACAGGTAGATGACAGTAGCACACAAATAACTGCATGTTATTCTTTTTATTATTTTTTTTCTTTTGAGCCCTAATGTGCTTTTCAAAAAGGCAGGTAAAATATCAGATGTGGTTTCTTCTTCTTCCTATTCTTCTTCTGCTTCTCTACTTCCTCTGATTCTGCTGCTTTCTTCTTCTGCTTCTTCTTTTTCTGTGTTTTCTAGCCATATTGGGTAAAACGTGTAGTGCCTGGTCTTATCCTGCGCTTGTAACACTGCAAGAGGCCTGCCCCCTGACCTCATCTGG
>CM060336.1:18826465-18831465 GCA_030674155.1 Stramonita haemastoma
TGCGACACAGCTCAAAACACGGTCTATTTGCTTTGCTTTTTTTTCCTTTTTTTTCTTTGTGCAACCACACAAATCCTTTGAGAGTGGCTGCACAGAGAAATTGCAATGCGCCTCCTCAGTGTAGATTGAGTTACAGTGATTGTGCATGCATTGAAATTCCCTTTTCTCCCCACCAACTCCTTATCTCTGACTTTTTAACTGCGGGTGTTTGTGTGTATGTGTGTGGTGGTAGTGGTTGGGGGAGGAGGGGTACGTGCGTGCGTGTGTGTGTGTGTGTGTGCGTGGCGTGCGTGCGTGTGTGTGTGTGTGTGTATGTGTGTGTGTGTGTGTGTGTGGTGGAAGGCGTGTGTGTGTGTGTGTGTGTGTGTGTGTGTGTGTGTGTGTGTGTGTGTGTGTGTGTGTGTGTGTGTGTGTGTGTGTGTGTAAGTGTGTGTGTGTGTGTTTGTGTTAAGTGTGTGTGTGTTTTTGTTAAGTGTGTGTGTTTGTGTCAAGTGTGTGTGTTAAGTGTGTGTGTGTGTGTGTGTGCGCGCGCGCACCCACACGTGCGTGCAAGCGAGCGTATGTGTACGTGTGCCTGTGCATTCGTAAGCCTTTGTACACTTCTGTGTACACGTGCGTACGTGCGTGTATGATGTATGTATGTATGTATGTATGTATGTATGTATGTATGTATGTATGTATGTATGTATGTATGTATGTATGTATGTATGTATGTATGTATGTATGTATGTATGTATGTAGTGTGTATGTCTTCTATCCATATGTCTAACTGTCTCATTGTCTGTTTGTGAATGTATCTTTCTATAAATCTATCTTTCTATCTGTGTACTATTTATTCCTCCATCTGCCTATGTATCTAATGTAGTTGTCTGCATTGCCTGTGAGCCATATGAGAGAGAGAAAGGAGAGAGAGAGAGAGAGAGAGAGAGAGGAGAGAGAGGAGAGAGAGAGAGAGAGAGAGAGAGAGAGAGAGAGAGAGAGAGAGAGAGAGAGGAGAGAGAGAGAGAGAGAGAGAGAAGGGAGAGAGAGAGAGAGAGAGAGAGAGAGAGAGAGGAGGGAGAGAGAGAGAGAGAGAGAGAGAGGAGAGAGAGAGAGAGGAGAGAGAGAGAGAGAGAGAGAGAGAGAGAGAGAGAGAGAGAGAGAGGAGAGAGAGAGAGAGGAGAGAGAGAGAGTGAGAGAGGGGGGGGGGGAGAAGGATAGAGAGATATAGAGACAGACAGACAGAGAGAGACAGAACAAATTTTTTGAACAAATTTTATTTTTCAGAGGGTAATAGATTAAGCACTACATGCTTTTTTAACATCCAGCCCTCGGGAAAAAAACAAACAAACGAATAAGAAATAGAAATAGAGAACGAGCATAAAAAAGCTTAATAACAAGAGGGGAAAAATCATGGGAAAAATATGCATAGTTACAAAAATCCAAAGAGAGAGACAGAGAGAGACAGACATAGAGAGAGAAGGGAAAGAGAGACAGACAGAGAGAGAGTTAGAGAGACAGAGAGAGACAGAGAGAGAGACAGAAAGAGAGAGAAAGGAAAGAGAGACAAACAGACAGACAGACAGACAGACAGACAGACAGACAGACAGACAGACAGACAGACAGACAGACAGACAGGGAAATCATCCCGACCTTGTTTGTAAGCGACTATCTTTATTAATCACCAAAAAAGAAACCCAACCCAGAGTAACCTGAAAAGAGTAAACCGATCAAACTGCTTTAAATTCTATCCCTGGGGATAAAAATTGAATGGGGGAGACTTTTTTTTCCTTTCAGATACAAAGTCACCTGTATGCACCCTGAACTACACAATCACGTCAGTAACGTCATACTTAACCCACCCTTAAACTTCCTGCTTGACTTGTTTAAGGATAGATTGCTCTGCTCCTTTCAAGTATTCAAAGCTTGAAGCTGTCACGGTGTTCTGTGTTCGCAAGGCGTTTTTGTAGCGTGTGTGTGTGTGTGTGAGTCAGTGTGTGTTTGTGACTGTTTTTATTTATGGTTTCCAGCTGTGATATGTAGGTAAGTGTTGTAAATTTATCTGTGTATTTTGGATTGATTGAATTGTGATTGTAGTGTATCTAATTTTGGAGAGAAAGAACGTAATATAGGCGTTTCAACTGTTGGCATTACCGTATGGGTATAATATAGCCGTAGCTAGTTTCAGTGCTTCTGTCTAACTCTGTCTCTGTGTACTATGTCCACGGCTGTACCTCTCTCTCTCTCTCTCTCTCTCTCTCTCTCTCTCTCTCTCTCTCTCTCTCTCTCTCTCTCTCTCTCTCTCTCTCTCTCTCTCTCTCTCTCTCTCTCTCTCTCTCTCTCCTCTCTCTCTCTCTCTCTCTCTCTCTCTCTTCTCTCTCTCTCTCTCTCTCTCTCTCTCTCTCTCTTACTCTTGTGTGTGTATTTGTGTGCGCGCGCGCGTGTGTGTGTGTGTGTGTGTGTGTGTGTGTATGTGTGTGTGTGTGTGTGTGTGTGTGTGTGTGTGTGTGTGCGTGTGTGTGACAGAGAGAGACAGAGAGATAGAGCGAGAGAAAGAGGGAGAGACAGAGAAACAGAGAAAGACAGAGAGAGAGAGAGAGGAGACAGAGACAGAGAGAGAGAGAGAGAGAGAGAGAGTTGGAGAGGGAGAGAGAGGAGAGAGAGAGAGAGAGAGAGAGAGAGAGAGAGAGAGAGAGAGAGAGAGAGAGAGAGAGAGAGAGAGAGAGAGAGAGAGAGAGAGAGAGAGGGAGGGAGAGAGAGAGATAACACATTCTACTTTATCTTCCGCGTTCCCCCACAGGGCTGAGTAGTTAGCAGTGTCTCGTTTTCCCCTAAGCTGGTAGTTTTTATTTTTATTTTAATTTTATTCTTTTATATTTCATTCTTTTATATCGAGGATAACAGAATAAGCAATCGTGTGCTTTTTTTCATCCGGTCCCCGTGTGTATGCAGTTTTGTAAATATTGTCATCTGTTCCCACCGGCACACGGTGGCCTACTCTTACGAATAGCGGAACAGGATTTAACGTGTGCGCAAGATGTTCTGCGTGCGTTCGCACACGGGGCCTCGGTTTAAAGTCTCATCGGAAGGACTTTTGGGGAGAGTGGAGTCAGCACTGATGTTAACTCCAGAAGAAAAATCTCCTCGACCGGACTCGAACCCGGGTCGTCAAATTGCCAGCGAGAGTGTTTTTGGCCGTGTGTTTACCTACTGGCCTTAGCCGGCACATTCTGACCGTAGGGCGGGATAGTTTACATACAACCCCCCTCAGACATTATACTTGGCAATGTCAGTGTGAACTTCTTTGTAATCCCTTTTGAAAGGATCCTATTTTTTCTTTACAATCCAGTTTGGGCTAGTCAGAACTGAGAGTTGTATCAGTGACACAGATTGACGCTTTTTCCTCTTGCGCACTAGAATGTAAGATTACCCGTTACGGCGTATCAAAGCTTTTTTTTTCTTTAGCTGTGTGTTATCTGATATATTGCAAAGAGGAAAGCTGTGCTCCTTGTAGTTAAATATTCTGTGTGGGCCATGACAAATATTTATTCGTTTTGGTTTTCAGGGGTTAGGTTTGATATTTCCCCAACCACCCGCAAACAAAACAAATCTTTTACCATTGGCGTAGGACAAGATAAATTCCTAAGAACAGGATGTTTAATCTACGAAAATGAATGTGAAAGATTTCCTTTCTGTCACTTTTAGGAGTGTCACCTGTGTGTTCATTGAAGAACTGTCCATCACATTTTTCCACATATCAGCTTGTGTGTCAAAGCCTATCTTCCAAAATCCTATGCAACAAAGGCCTATATGCCAAAGCCTATGCACCAAAGCCTATGCGCCAAAACCTATGCATCAAAGCCTATGTGTCGAAGCCTGTGCGTCAAAACCTATGCACCAAAGCCTATGTGTCAAAGCCTGTGCGTCAAAACCTATGCACCAAAGCCTATGTGTCGAAGCCTGTGCGTCAAAACCTATGCACCAAAGCCTATGTGTCGAAGCCTGTGCGTCAAAACCTATGCACCAAAGCCTATGAGTTAAAGCTTATAATTATGTCAAACCTATGCATCAATGCCTGTGTGCCGAAACCTACGTGCCAAAGCCTGGGTCCCAGCAAACTGTTACTACGTCTTTTGTGTCGGTCCATCTTTGTCTGTCTACCCGTTACTTCTTTGCATCATAGTTCCCCGGAGAATCTTAATTAGCAAGACTTTTCGATCTTGTCATATTGCTATATCAACATAGTTTTTTTTAATCTGGTATCAGCAGAAGTTATGCTATTCCAACCTAGGATTTTCAAATCTCATCATCAGAATATATGGGTGTGCTAGTAGTATGGTATTTAAAAAAATCTTATATCAGCAGACTATACTGCTCTGCTGATAAAAGTTGTTTTTTTCATAATGGTTTTTAAAACTCTGATATCAGCTAAATATGTGGCCATGCCACAATGGTTTACAAATGTGATAAATATTATCACCTAAACATATGGCCATGCCATAATGGTTTTTAAAAACTCTGATATCAGCAAAAGATATGGCCATGCCATAATGGTTTACAACTGTGATATCAGCTAAATATATGGCCATGCCGTAATGGTTAAAAATGTGATATCAGCTAAATATGCGGGCGTGTCTATTAATGGTTCACTAAAAATAATGGTTTTAAGATATCAGCTAAATATATGGGCGTGTCATAATGGTTTTAAAATGTATATCAGCTAAATATATGGGCGTGTCATAATGGTTTTAAAATGTTATATCAGCTAAATATATGGGCGTGTCATAATGGTTTTAAAATGTGATATCAGCTAAATATATGGCGTGTCATAATGGTTTTAAAATGTGATATCAGCTAAACATATGGCCATGCCATAATGGTTTTAAAACGTGATATCAGCTAAACATATGGCCATGCCATATCGTTTTTAAAATCGTGATATCAGCTAAACATATGGGCTTGTCGATTTTTTTCCTAAAACTGGTATCAGCAGATTTATGCGTGCAGCCTTGTTGTGTTGT
>CM060336.1:18838965-18843965 GCA_030674155.1 Stramonita haemastoma
GGGAAAGGGGGGGGAAAAAAAAGGGGGGGAAAAAAAAGGGGGGGGGTTTTTTTCCCCCCCCCCCTTTTCCCCCTTTTTTTTCCCCCCTTTTTTTTCCCCCTTTCCCCCCTTTTTTCCCCCCCCCCCCCCTTTTTTTTTTTTTTCCCCCCCCCTTTTTTTTTTTTGCCGGGGGGGGGGGGGGGGGGGGAAAAAAAAAAAAATTTTTCCCCTTTTTTTTTTAAAAAAAAAAAAAAAATTTTAAAATTTTTTTTTTTTTTAAAAATTTTTTTTTTTTTTAATTTTTTTTTTTTTAATTTTTTTTTAAAAACAAAAAAAAAATTTTTTTTTCCCCCTTTTTCCTTTTTTAAAATCTTTAAAAATTTTTGGGGGGGGGGTTTTTTCCAAAAGGGGGAAAAATTTTTTGGGGACCCCGGGGGGGGGAAAAATTTTCCCAAACCCCGGGGGGGGAGTTTCCCCCGGGGGGTTTAAAAAAAAACCCCCCCCCCCCCCCCCCCCTTTTTTTTTTTAAAAAAAAAGGGGGGAACCCCGGGGTTTTTTCCCCTTCCCACCCCCTAAAAAAAGGGGGGGTTGGTTTATTTTTCCCCCCCCCAAAAGAAAAAAAAAAATTTTTTTAAAAAATTTTTTTCCCTTTTTTTATCTTTTTTTTTTTTCCTTTTTTTTAAAAAAAAAAATTTTTTTTTTTTTGGGGGAAAAAAAATTTTTTTTTTTTGGGGTTTTTTTTTTGGGGGGGGTTTTTTTTTTTTTTGGGGGAAAAAAAAATTTTTTTTTTAAAAATTTTTTTTTCCTTTTTTTTTTTTTTAATTTTGGTTTTTTTTTTTAAAAAAAAAAAAAAAACCCCCCCCCCCTTTAAAAAAGGGAAAAACCCAAAACGGGTTTTTTAAAAAAAAAAAAAAAGGGGGGGGGTTTTAAGGGGCCCGGGAAAAATTTTTTAAAATTTCCCTTTTTTTTTTCCCCCCTTTCTTTTTTCCCCCCCCCAAAAAAAAAAAAAAAAAGGGAAAAAATTAAAACCCCCCCCCCTTTTTTTCCCCCCAAAAATTTTTTTTTTTTTAAGGGGGGGGGGGTTTAGGGGGTTTTGGGGAAAAACCCCGGGGGGTTTTTTAAAAAAAGGGGTATTTTCTTTTTTTTTTTTTTCCCCCCTTTTTTTTTTTTTTAAAAAAAAAAACCCCCTTTAATTTTTAAAAAAAAAAAAACCGGGGTTTCCCCCCCGGGGGGGGGGAAAAAAGGGGCCCAAATTTTGGGGGGTTTTTTTTTGGGGGGCCCCTCCCCCCCTTTGGCTTTTTTAAAATTTTTAAAAAACCCCTTTTTTTTTTTGGGGGCCCCCCCCCTTTTAAAATTTTTTTGCTTTTTCCGGGGGGGGCCCCCCCAATTTTTCCCCCCCCCTTTTTTTTTGGGTTTTTTTTTAAAAAAAATTTTAAAATTTTTTTTTTAAAAAAAATTTTTTTTGAAAAAAAAAAATTTTTTTAAAAAAAAAACCTTTTTTTTTAAAAAAACCCATAAAATATTTTAAATTTAAAAAAAAAAAAAAAAATTTAAAAAGGTTTTTTGGGGGGGTTTTTTTTTGCCCCCCCCCTTTTTTTTTTGGGGGTTTTTTTTTGGGGAAATTTTTTTTTTTTTTGGTTTTTTTAAAATTTTTTTTTTTTGGGGGGTTTTTTTTTTTAAAAAATTTTTTTTTAAATTTTTTTTTTTTTTTTTTTTTAAAAAAAAAAAATTTTTTGGGGTTTTTCCCCGGCCCCCTTTAAAAGGGTTTTTTTTTTTTTTTTAAAATTTTTTTAGGTTTTTTTTTTTGGGGGGGTTTTTTTTTTTTGGGGGGGTTTTTTTTAAAAAAGGGGTTTCCTTTTTTAAAAATTTTTTGGGTTTTTGGGGGGGTTTTGGGTTTTTAAAGGGGTTTTGGGCCCCCCCCTTTAAATTTTTTTTGGTTTTTTTTAAAAGGGGAATTTTTCCCCGGCCCCCCAAAGGGGTTTTTTTTAAAAAAGGGGGGGGAAAAAAAAAGGGGGGGCCCCGGGAAAAGGAAAAAATTTTTTTTTTTTTTCCCCCAAATTTTTAAAAAAAATTTTTTTAAAAAAATTTTTTTTTTTCCCCTTAAAATTTTTTTTTTTCCCCCCCCCGGGGTTTTCCCCCCAAATTTTTTTTTTAAAAAATTTTTTTTGGGGGGAAAAGGGCCTTTTTTTTTTAAAAATTTTTTTTTTTTTTTTTAAAAATTATTTTTTTTCCCCTTTTTTTTTTTTAAAATTTTTTCCCTTTTTCAATTTTAAACTATTATAATTTTCCCCCCTTTTTAAAACCCCCCTTTTTTTTTCCCCCCCCTTTTCCCCTCCTTTTTTTTTTTTTTAAAAAAAAAAAATTTTTTTTTTAAAAAAAAAAAAATTTTTAAAAAAAAATTTTTCCCTTTTTTAAAAAATTTTTTTTTTTTAAAAAAAAATTTTCCCAAAAAAAAAAAAATTTTTTTTTTTTTAAAAAATTTTTTTTTAAAAAAAAATTTTAAAAGAAAATTTTGGGGTTAAAAAGTTTAAAACCCCCCCCCAATTTTTTTTTCAATTAAAAGGGGAAAAAGGGTTGTTGGTGCCGGGTTTTTATAAAATAAAGGTTCTTTGGAAAAAAATTAAACCCCAAACCCCGTTCTTGGGGTTAGTTAAAGCCCCAAAAAGCAACATTTGATAGGGAATCAAAAAAATGAGTAAAAAAGAAAAAAAAAGGGTAGGTATGATGGGGAAAAGTTAAAGTAAAAGGGAAGAAGTGAAATAAAACAGCAAAAAGGCTAGTACTAGTGTTTAAAATAAAAAAAATAAAAAAAAAAAAAAAATTCAGCAATAGACAGAAGCTCCCGTCTTTTTTTGTTGCCTTATGCCACCTTTAGGGAAAATTTTGAACCTTGAAGTTCCTTCGACTGTCAGGGCAGAACCTGGGGGGAAAAAAGGGCCCTTTGGTGAAGGAAATTTTAAGGGTCCCCCCCCCCACCATCCTGGTCTCACTCCCGGGTGAATGCACGTTTTTTATTTCCCCCATTTTAAGTTCCCCTTGAAACGTTTCGGGAAAATTTCCACTTTTGTGACCCCTCGTTCGGGGCGGAATTTCCCCTTTTCGTCATGTGCTGGTAGTTTTTTTAAAAAAAAAACCCGGGGTGTGGAAACCACAATTTTTTGATCTAGCTGGGGGAAAAAAAAAATTTTGGAGGCTTTGATTTTGACCAAAATTTTTTTAAAAATCCCCTCCATAAATTTGGGGAAAGTGGAATTTTCCCCCTTTCATGGATTCAGGAAAGTTTTTAATTATACTACTTTATAAAAAATTAATAAAAAACCCCTTTTCCCTTATTCAAAATAAAAAAAATTTTAACATTTTTTTTTTTTATAAAAAAACGGGATGTCAAACGGAAACTCCTTCCCAACCTGTTAACCCGATTCGTTGTTTTTTGGGTTTGGGAATTTTTTGGGACCCGGGCCAGCCCCTTTAAAGGAAAAAAGGGTTGTTTGGGGGGGTAATAAGTCCCCCCTAAAAACTATCCCAAATCGCCCCCCCAAAAAACCACTTTGGTTAGGGAACCCTTTCCCTTTACCTATCAACAGGTTTATTCGTCTTGGCAGATGTTCAGACCAGGGGGTGAAACCAAAACCCCTGGCTGCTCTTGTCACAACAAGAAAAACAAAACCATGAAAAACAAAACTGGCCCGAGAACCAACAACAAAAAGTCGATGCAAGTTAATTCAGGAAAGATCAAATTAATAAGGGGGTCAAGCTTTTCCTCCGCCCGCTGTAGTAAAGTGGTTTGGGCGTTGGACCATAATCTAAAGGTTGGGGGTTCGATCCCGTTTTTCGGCTATGCGTTGTGCTCTTGGAAAAAAGGCACTTTGGCTATTTTCTCCCCCACCCAGGTGTAAAAGGGGGTAACCGACTTTGTGTTGGGGGTTAAACCTGCGATAGCGGCGTCCTATCCAGGGGGGGGGTCTATGGATCTCAGTCGCTTAACGCCACACAGAAACCGGGTAAGCAACCGGCCTGATAAAGCCTTAGGCTCGGGAAAGACTTTAGCTATTTATACCTCCATCGTACGTTTGAGTGTGAATGTTTGGGAAGAAAAAAAAAACGTCTTAGAACTGTTCGGGAAGTGTATTTTCCTAGGATCGATCCCTCCTCACCTGTAAGGGGGTCCAAACCAAGATCCCCCAGGGGTATAAAAGACTCTGTGTGTGTTGTGCGTGCGTGCGTGTGTGCGTGTGTGTGTGTGTGTGTTTGTGTGTGTGTGTTTGTGCATGTATTATTATTATTTATTATATATATATATTAATATATATATATATTTTGTGTGTGTGTGGTTGTGTGTGGTTGTGTGTGTGTGTGGTGTTGTGTGTGTGTGTTGTGTGTTTGTGTGTGTGTTTATGTGTTTTGTGTTTTGTGTGCGGGGGGAAAGTGTGTCTTTGTTACACACACATATCTATTTATCTTTTATATCTTTATCTATTTCTTATATCTATATCTTTATCCACACTACCTACCTACCTACCTAATACCTACCTATCTATCTATTATCTATCTTTTCTATCTATCTATCTTTCTATCTATTTATCTATCTATCTATCTAATCTATCTATCTATCTATCTACCCTATCTATCTTTCTATTTCTATATATTTATATTTTTATCTGTGTGGGGTTTATCTATTTTGCGTTAGGGGTGCGTGCTTGCGTGTGTGTGCTTGCTTGCGTGTGTATGTGTGCGCGGCTTTGGCCCGCGCGTGTGGTGTATGTGTGGGGTGTGTGTGTGGTGTAGCACTTGGAATAGAAGAATGCATGCCAGAAATTCCCTGTAAAAAAATAATACTAGCTTGTGTTGTTTTATCGTGCAGTGCCAAAAAAGACAGGGAACGATGACAAAATCATGGGCTAAAACACTTCTACGATTCTTATGTACCTGTGGCGGTTGTTCGAAACAAAGGCGTGTATCTCTAGAACACTTTCCTGGCCTGAAAAATATAACACACGCACTACACACAACACCGAATATGT
>CM060336.1:18848965-18850379 GCA_030674155.1 Stramonita haemastoma
CTGTATTACTTTTTAAAAACCGGGGGCCCCCCATATTTTTTAGCTGATTCACTTTTTTTTAAACCTTTTGAACGCCCCCATATTTTTGATTCACATTTTTAAACCTTTTGGTGGCCTTATTTAGCGTATCACAGTTGTAAACCCTTTGGCTGGCCTATCTTTTGTGATATCAAGTTTTTAAAAACCTTTTTGGATGGCCATTTGTTTAGGTGATATATTTACACATTTGAAAAACCTTGTTCATGGCCACATATTTAGCTGATATCAGGTTTTAAAAACCATTTGAAAAAAAAAAAAAATTTTATCGCGAGCAGTTAGTCGCTGATATAAGATTTTTTTTAAACCAATAGCAACCCCAAAATTTTTTAGATGAATTTGAAATCCTAGGTTGGAAAGCAAACTTTTGCATACCGATTTAAAAAAACTATTTGATATAGCAAATGACAAATCGAAAATTTGCTAATTAAGTTTTCCCGGGGGAAATATGAGCAAAAAAGTAAAGGGTAGACAGACAAAGATGGACGAACAAAAAGACGTAGAACGGGGGACCCAGGGTTTGGCACGAGGTTTCGGGACCGGCATTATGCATAGGTTGACAAAATTTTTTTAAACTTTTAACTCATAGGCTTTGGGGGATTGGTTTGAGCACAGGCCGACAAGGCTTTGGTGCATGGGGTTTTCGCACAGGCTTGACCATTGGCTTTGGGGGATAGGTTTTGACGCACGGGGTTTGACACATAGGCTTTTTGGGGCATAGGTTTTGCGCAAAAAGGGTGACACATGGCTTTATGTAGGGTTTTTGGGTTTCTTGGTGCTGGCTTTGGCTTTTAGGCTTTTTTGCATAGGATTTTGGTTTGGGTTTGACACACGCATTGTGGAAAAAAAATGAGGAAAGTTCTTTAATGAACCACCCGGGGCATCCAAAAGTACAAAGGAAAAATTTCCCTTTATTTTCGTAATTAAAAAACCTTTTTTTGGAATTTTTCTTGTCCACGCCAAGGTAAAAAAATTTTTTTGGGGTTTTGGGGGGTTGGGGGGGGAAAACAAACTCCCCTGAAAAACCAAAACGAAAAAAAAATTTGCATGGGGCCCACCAGAATTTTAATTTTAAAAGGGCCAGCTTTTCCCTTTGCAATATTTTTTAAATTTTAAAAGCTTAAAAAAAAAAAAGCTTTTTAAACCCGTAAAAGGGTACTTACTTTAGTGCGCAAAAAAAAAAAAGCGTCAATTTTGTCACGATACAAAAACTCGTTTGATAGCCCAAAAGTTTTTTAAAAAAAAAAAGGATCCTTTTAAAAAGGGATTCAAAGAAGTTCACACGACATTCCCAAGTATAAGTTGAGGGGGGTTTATGTTAAAATTCCCCCCACGGAAATTTCCGGTAAGGCCCGTGGAAACACACCCAAAAACACTC
>CM060336.1:18855428-18867928 GCA_030674155.1 Stramonita haemastoma
AAAAATTTCCCCCCCAAAAAAAATTTCCCCCCCCCCCTTTTTTTTTTTTATTTTTTTTTTTTTTTTTTTTTTTTTTAAAAAAAAAAAAAAAAAAAAAAAAAAAAAAAAACCCCCCCCCAACCCAAACCCCCCCCCCCCAAACCCCCCCCCCCCCCACCAAACCCCAAAAAAAACACCCCAAAACCCCCTTTCCCCCCCCCCCCCCCCCCCCCCCCCCAAAAACCCCCCCCCCCCCAAAAAACCCCCCCCCCCCCCCCCCCCCCCCCCTTTTTTTTCCCCCCCCCCCTTTTTTTGGGTCCCCCCCCGGGGGGGTTTCCCCCCCCCTTTCCCCCCCCCCCCCACCCCCCCCCCCCCCCCCCCCCCCCCCCCCCCCCCCGACCCCCTCCCCCCCCCCCCCCCACCCCCCCCCAAAACCCCCCCCCCCCCCCCCCCCCCTTCCCCCCCCCCCCCCCCCCCCCCCCCCCCCCAAATTCCCCCCCCCCCCCCCCCCCCAAATTTTTTTTTTTTTTTTCCCCCCCCCCCCCCCCGGGGAAAAACCCCCCCCCCCCCCCCCCCCCCTTTCCCCCCCCCTTTTCCCCCCCCAAAACCCCCCCCCCCCCCCCCCCCCCCCCCCCCCCCCCCCCCCCCCCACCCCCCCCCCCCCTCCCCGCCCCCCCCCCCCCCCCCCCCCCCCCCGCCCCCCCCCCCCCCCCCCCCGCCCCCCCCCCCCCCGCCCCCCCCCCCCCCCACCCCCCCTTTTCCCCTCACCCCCCCCCGACAGTCCAACTCCGAAAAAGTGTTTTCCAGAGCTGAATTGTTTCGAAAAAAAGCGATAAACGGGGGAAAACCGCGCAGCGGGTTTGGGCCCTTGTCATCATCATCGCCCGGCCGGGGGGTTTTGGCTGTTGGAAAATGGGGCCCCTCCCCCAGAAAGAGACGGAAAGGGGTTAAGGCAAATAAAAGTTACAAAAAACGAAGAATAAAAAACGAAGGAAAGAACGAATAAATTTGATTGAATGAATAAACGAATAATGTAAAAAAGGGGATGAAAAAACGAATGTGTAAAATAATAAATAAAAAATGAAATGAATGAAGGAAAAGGAAAGGGAATGCAATGAAGAATGAATGAAGGGAATTCCAAGAATTGAAGAACGAATAAAAACGAAGCAATGAATGAAAAAATGTATAAATTTAAGAAAATAAATGAAGAAGAGGGAATGAATAAGAAGAGAAAAAATTTGAAGGGAAAATTGTGTTCATGAATGGGGGGAAGGGGGTGGGGTGGTTAGGGTATAAATGGATGGATTTTTGGGGGAGGAAGGTTAGGGATTAGGAGGTAGGTATTAAATACTGGGAATAATGAAAAATAATAGTGAAGGGGGGTTTGGGGGGGGGTTTTTGGGGGTTTTTGGTGGGGGGGGGGGGGGGAAAAATAAGGAAAAAAAAAAATCCCCAAAACTTAACAAGGTTTTTTAAATCCTTTTTCCGGCCCCCAATAAACGGACTGCTTTCCGGGGGAAAAGGCGCCCCAAACCCGGTTCCCCCAAAAAATTTTTTAAATTCCCCAATTTCCCCGTTGTTTGAATTGAAAACCATTCCCAGTAGTTCTCCCCCCCAAAAAACCTTTGCCCCCCCGGGTCTTTTAACCCTTGGGTTTTTAATTGCCAACCCCGGTTTTTGCAAAAGGAATTCAGCGGATTGCCCCTCCAAAAGCCTGCACGAAAGCCCCCACTCGGGGGTTTTGGGAATGAGGGGGTTTTTGGGGTTTAAAAAGGGGGGAAAAAATCTCAATTTCCCCTTTTTCTTGGGGGGTTTTTTCCCTTTTTTTCCCCACCACCAAACCCAATTACCAGGTCAATGAAATAACCGGGCCCCAAAAGTTCGGGAATACTTTTTGGGTTAAAAGGCCCAACGTGGGTTTTGTATAAAAGGCTGTATGTTTGTAAACGTGGTAGACGTGTGTGTGTGTGTGTTGGTGTGTGGGGTGTTGTGGGGGTTTTGTGTGTGTGTTTTGTGGTTTGTGTGTGTGTTTTGTTGGTGGTGTTTGTTTGTTTTGTGTTGGTGGTGTGAAAAATGTGTTAAAGTAGACTTTTAAATACAGCTTTTAAATATTATTTTAAAAATAAAAATTAAAAAAAGGGTATCTTTTTATAAAAATTATTAATTAAATTCCTTATTAAAAATTTTTTATAAATAACCACCAAACATCATAATAATTAAAAATCCCAAACAAAAAAGGAGCTGTTCCCCCCTTCCCTCCCATCCCCCAAAAATTTTCCCTTCCCCCCCCAATTAACTTCATTTAAAATATTTTAACCATAGGTACCCATGCCAAACGCCCCACCCCAAAAACTCTTTAATATAAACAAAGTCCATCACAAAAAAAAGTCTTCTATTTTTCTTTTTTTTCCCTCATCCCTTTAATCTACTACCTTTTCTTCTTCCTCCCTCCACCTCTCCTTCCTCCCCTCATCCATCACCCAACCAACCCCACCACCACCACCCCCAAACCCACTCAAAACCACCACCACCACCACCCATCAACATCATCATCATCATCTCTCGTCCCGTCGTCGTCGTCGTGGGGTTTCCGTCGTCAATTATCGTTGTCATTGTCGTCGGTATCATCCTTGTTGTTGTTGTTATTGTTGTTGTTGTTCTTCCTTCTTCCTTCCTTCTTCCTTCCTCCTTCTTCCTTCCTCCTTCTTCCTTCTTCCTTCCTCCTTCTTCCTTCTTCTTCCTCCTTCTTCCTTCTTCCTTCCTCCTTCTTCCTTCCTCCTTCCTCCTTCTTCCTTCTTCCTTCCTCTTCTTCCTTCCTCCTTCTTCCTTCCTCCTTCGTCCTTCTTCCTTCTTCCTTCCTCCTTCTTCCTTCCTCAATCTTCCTTCGTCCTTCCTCCTTCTTCCTTCCTCCTTCTTCCTTCCTCCTTCTTCCTTCTTCCTTCTCCTTCTTCCTTCCTCCTTCTTCCTTTTTTCCTTCGTCCTTCGTCCTTCTTCCTTCCTCCTTCCTTCTTCCTTCCTCCTTCTTCCTTCCTCCTTCCTCCTTCTTCCTTCTTCCTTCCTCCTTCTTCCTTCCTCCTTCTTCCTTCCTCCTTCTTCCTTCGTCCTTCTTCCTTCGTCCTTCTTCCTTCTTCTTCTTCCTTCTTCCTTCTTCTTCTTCTTCTTCTTCTCACTATGATGATGATGATGTTTGCAGAAAATCTGGAAGGAGTGTGGAAGCGGTAGCAGTGCCCAGTCAGAATGATAGTTTAACTGTCTCTCTGTCAGTGTGTCTGTGTGTCATTCTGAATAACAGCCTTTTAGTCACTCAGTATGTGCGTTTGTGCGCGCGCGCGCGCGCGCGCGTGTGTGTGTGTGTGTGTGTGTGTGTGTGTGTGTGTGTGTGTGTTTGTGTGTGTGTGTGTGTGTGTGGGTGTTGGTGGGTGTGTGGGGGGGTATGTGTATATATACTCTCTCTCTCTCATGAAAATAAGAAAAGGGAATAAGCTAAAAAAAAAAAAAAAAAAAACCATTTATAAGCAGTTTCGAAAAAATGAATAAAAACAACGTAACTGGTTCTTTAGCTTCACTCCGAAGTAGGTTACACTGGGTCTGACAGGCGTTTAGCGGTACTGCAACACATTATTTTAATTTATTTTTATTTTTATTTCGGGGGGGGGGGAGGGGGCTCTCATGACAGACAACAATCGTTGCTGTGTAAATGTTCTGACGAAGGAAAAATTAATTCTTTTGCATTGTTTTGCTTCTCAGGGGAAACAATGCAAATGACGTTTCACCACCATCGTACTATGACATCATTGTTGAGATGAACCCCTCTAAAATCTTCGACAGTCTGTCAGTGAGGAAGAATAGCGCCAGTGACATTAATATTTATCTATTTGTTTGTTGATTTATTTATTTATCTATTCATCTATTTATTCATTCATCTATTCTTTGTATCGAGGATAATGGAATAAGCACTCGTGTAGTTTTTTTCTGTACCTCCAGTCCACTTGTGTATGCAGTTTTGTACATTTAGTCATGTTCCCACCGGCATACAATAGCCTACACTTACGAAAAGCGGAACAGGATTTAACGTGTGCGCAAGATGTTCCACGTTCGTTTGTACACGGGGCCTCGGTTTATAGTCTCATTCTAAGGACTTGTGGGGGAGAGTGGAGTCTGCACTGATTTTAACAAAAGGGGAAAAACCTTCCCTCGAACGGGATTCGAATCCGGATAATCAGATTGCGTGCTGTCAATCAGTTAGAGAGAAATATTGCTAAACATTGTTGTTTATTCACACTACTGTATCTCTTGTTGGTTGATCCA
Source organism: Stramonita haemastoma (assembly GCA_030674155.1). NCBI lineage: Eukaryota > Metazoa > Mollusca > Gastropoda > Neogastropoda > Muricidae > Stramonita > Stramonita haemastoma. The sequence goes on from CM060336.1 coordinate 18,859,716, forward strand.
TTCGCAGTCTGGGTTTTTTATATTCTTTTTTATACCACTTTATGTCACAGCAGATTTCTCTGTGTGAAATTCGGGCTGCCCTCCCCGGGTAGGGCGCGTCGCCACAAGTACAGCGCCTACCCATTTTATTCCTGTCTGCAACTGTATTTGTTTCCCTATCAGAGTGGCTTTTTTTCTACAGAATTTTGCCAGGGTCAACCCCCTTGTTGTCGTTAGTTCGTTTACATGCGGCTAAATAATGATGTGTAACACACGGGACCTCGGTTTATCGTCTCATCCGAAAGACTAGCACCCACACCACACTCATGGTCTAATGGATGGGGGTAAATATGGAGCCCAAACGGGATTCGAACCACCACACACTCCCCCCCGGACTTTTCGCTTTCTACGCAGGCGCGTTACCTCTAGACCCCGATCGGGTTTGCTGGTACCATTGGTTAATCTCCTAGAATGCGGTAATAACACACTCCGACAACTGACAAGCAAGTTAGAAGAAAGATCTAGCACCATGGTGTAGAGGACAGTGATGAGAAGAACAAGGTCATGTGGGGATCAGTGCAGAGAAGAGCAAGGTCATATTCTGAACATCAGTGCAGAAAAGAGCAAGGTCATATTAGGAACGTTCGAACATCAGTGCAGAGAAGAGCAAGGTCATATTCTGAACATCAGTGCAGAGAAGAGCAAGGTCATATTCTGAACATCAGTGCAGAGAAGAGCAAGGTCATATTCTGAACATCAGTGCAGAGAAGTGCAAGGTCATATTCTGAACATCAGTGCAGAGAAGAGCAAGGTCATATTCTGAACATCAGTGCAGAGAAGAGCAAGGTCATATTCTGAACATCAGTGCAAGAGAAGAGCAAGGTCATATTCTGAACATCAGTGCAGAGAAAAGCAAGGTCATATTAGGAACATCAGTGCAGAGAAGTGCAAGGTCATATTAGGAACATCAGTGCAGAGAAGTGCAAGGTCATATTAGGAACATCAGTGCAGAGAAGTGCAAGGTCATATTAGGAACATCAGTGCAGAGAAGAGCAAGGGCATATGAACATCAGTGCAGAGAAGAGCAAGGTCATATTATGAACATCAGTGCAGAGAAGAGCAAGGTCATTTTATGAACATCAGTGCAGAGAAGAGCAAGGTCATGGTCAACAGCACCAGTGACGTTACAATTAGCATCGTCATGAATGCTCAGCAACTTGAAGAAGCAGACGCCTTCAAATATCTGGATTCCACACTGACCAGAGATGGCTGCTCTGCAGCTGAAGTTCAGATCAGACAAGCCCTTGGGCCCTCGGCCACGACAAAGTTGAACTCGATTTGGAAAAGGATCAGCTTCCCAACACAGCTGCAGTAGTTTAGAGCAGTTGTCATTTCCATCCTGCTGTACAGGTGTGAAAGCTGGACCTTAACTGCAGAACAGGCGAGGGAACCCCATGGTGCGTGACTTGTGACGTGGGGGTAACCATCAGGCATCTGCTCCTGAAGTATCGGGATGTTCAGGATATTAGGTACAAGCATTTTACTGCAAACTCCCTAAAGATCCTCTTTCGGGATGTTCCACCGGACACCATTTTTAACTTCTGGGAGAACCGGGCTTTTTCCGTCTGATATGAGTGAAAGTGGTATGGTTGGTCTGTGAGGACAAGGTTGTTTTAAGGAATCTGAATTTGGTTTTATCTCATTATAACAGAGCGGACCTGTTTGATGTCCCATCTCTGCACAAACTTCGGGAACACGGCAGCCAGTCAGTTTAGGATGTGACCTCTAAAAAGAGGTTGCACAAATTACATTTCACCTTGAAGGCGAAGTATGTGCAACGGGGGGTTTCGATCACTACCCAAGGAAACAAAGCATCGACAATTCACAGGTGTGTCTCTAAACAGAAACCCACGCTGCGATTGCTCGCTCCGTTCACATGGGAGATAATCTACTTACCACCCCATCACATCCACCACCGGCCAACTTGTACCGGTCCCGAGGTACGCTACCTGGCCAGCATATTTGATGTCGACCAGTAGCCCCAAAACTACTATAACTTCCAGAAAGCTTATGCCCCAGCACTATCGTCAGTGCTGATTCATTACTGTCATGAAAGCTGTTCCCATGTGTGATTTGTATTCCAGTCCCATTACAGCTGATGTGTACCCTCAGCTGTGTTGCCTGTTATAGAAATTGTAAAACAGTAGTCTTTGATTGTCTCTGTAGTTAGGACTGAAATCATTCAACCTCAGACTTCTTCTTTTGTGTATTCTTATATTACTGAAATCATATCTTTATGTGTATTTTAATTTGTTTCAATTTTTTCCCCTAGTGGACAGTTTTGCGATTAGTAGACATGATTCTGCCTAAGCATATCTGGCACTCATTAGTTATGAGATCAGTTTGGTCATTTTTTTAAGAAATTGTCTTAATATCCCCAAATCAACATGTATTCACTGTCATCCCTAATGTTTTGGTTTCGTACTGAAATTTTGGCTTTTTGCTTAATATTGGTCTTTTTGGGGGTAGATGCTGACTGAGGTTGGCTAGATCGTTTGTCTAGCCCGTAAGGTGTGGTGTTTTATGTGATGTTCATTTTGCTGCGCTATGAAAAAGAAAAAAAATCGCAAAATGACATAAAATGTTTTGAGAGGAGAGACGGGAAGAAACAAAAAAGTGGCAACTCAAAGGCATCTTGTCTGAATTAGTTACATTGGCATTTATAGTTATCTCATTCGTTCATTTGTGGGTTATATTGCACCTGTACATTTCAGTCTTTGCTATGTATACCTGGGTGTGTCATTAGGGGATTCCCCCTTGGATGATAGTGTTTCTCGAAGCACTGTTCCCTTGGAGGTTTTTTTTGTTTAGAGTGTTTTCTTTTTATCATGACTGTCTTTGCTTTCAGAAAGACATGAACAGTTTAAGCAACACAAGTGGAACACCTGTATGTAAAAAGTGATGGGGTTTGGCTTTTGGGAAGGGGGGTTGCATTGCTGTTTGTTTTCAAGGACATGTAACTGATTCAGATAAGTTCTCTTTAAAAAATACATATATGCCACAAGAAAAAAATCTTAAAAGGAAAAACATGTGCAATTGACAATGGTTTGGCAATAGAAAGTGAAAAGAGTTAACTATCTCTGACAAGGATTGCAGCGTCTGCTGGTTATTCTGGACATTCATGAGTCAGCAGATTCACTACCACCACAGTAGCCAGAACATACATAAACTGTTGGTGATCTGAAGCAAATTGACCTTACATGATTTAAACATACATTTTTAAAAAGAAAAAATTCAAATTCAAGTTCCAAGTTGTTGCTCAAAACTTTTCACTTGCACATGCTTTTCCCCAATGCCATTTGTATGAGAAGGAAGAGAAAGGCAAAGAGAAGAGTGACAAGAAGAGCAAGTCACAGTCTCCATCTTGGGGTATGGTGGGAAACCAGGGCTCTGCCATTGACCAAGATATTGGACCTCCCATCAGTGGGGACTCCAACAACAACTACAAAACCATCAAGGCTGGCCCACGAGTTCTTGCAGGCCTTCTGTCTGGGGTACCAGGCCAACCAGAACATTCTGTATGGCTCTCTGGACCTCTTCCTCTCTCCTGGGTCTGTGCACCGAGGGCAAGAACGTCTACACCCAGATCAAGTGCCACTCCCTCCTGCCGCTGGACGACATCGTTCGCGTCGTCACCCATCCCGACTGTATCCCTGAGGCGAAGACGGCCTACATCAACTTTCTGAACCACTGCTACGTGGACACAGAGGTGGAGATGAAGGAGATGTACACCAGCAAACACATGTGGACGCTGTTTGAGAACTGTCTGGTTGACATGGCCATGGCGTGCAACTCCACGACGGATCGCAAGCACGCGGATGTTCAGCTGGAGAATTACGTGACGGACACCGTGATGAGCATAATCACCACCTCCTTCTCCCTCTTCTCCGACCAGAGCACCAAACCTGCCGGTGTTTGTACGACTACTGCAGGGAGCGAGCGTCTCGTGTGTCACACTGCCAATGGCTGACTGGGCCCCAGCACTACCATGTGGAAAACTGTATCAAGACATTGTCCGAGAGTGCCAACAGTCGAGACATTGCCATTCCTGTGGACCTGGACAGCCAGGTGATCTCGCTGTTTTTTTAGTTCTTTGATAGTTTCAGGGCTCACCAATGATGGGATTTTTTGCTTATGACTGGTCCCCCCCCTCTCCACACACACACACACACACACACACACACACACACACACACACACACACACACACACACACACACACACACACACACACACACCATTTAGGTGGCTACATTTGGACTTCGGGGATGTACTGTGAATCAGTGATTGTGAAAAATAACAGCTTGAGTCGGTTTTAATCACTGAAGTCGTATTCTGAAGGTTGCTTTGCTACAAAATATATTGCCAAAGGGATCCGCCATGATATATATACTCGTTTTTAATCACTGAAGTCGCATTCCGAATATTGCTTTGCTACATAATATATTGCCAAAGGGATCCGCCATGATATATAATATACTCGTTTTTAATCACTAAAGTCGTATTCTGAAGGTTGCTTTGCTACAAAATATATTGTCAAAGGGATCTGCCATGATATATATACTTGTTTTTAATCACTGAAGTCGTATTCTGAAGGTTGCTTTGCTACAAAATATATTGCCAAAGGGATCTGCCATGATATATATACTTGTTTTTAATCACTGAAGTCGTATTGTGAAGGTTGCTTTGCTACAAAATATATTGCCAAAGGGATCTGCCATGATACATATACTTGTTTTTAATCACTGAAGTCGTATTCTGAAGGTTGCTTTGCTACAAAATATATTGTCAAAGGGATCCGCCATGATATATATACTTGTTTTTAATCACTGAAGTCGTATTGTGAAGGTTGCTTTGCTACAAAATATATTGTCAAAAGGATCCGCCATGATACATATACTTGTTTTTAATCACTGAAGTCGTATTGTGAAGGTTGCTTTGCTACAAAATATATTGCCAAAGGGATCCGCCATGATATATATCCTTGTTTTTAATCACTGAAGTCGTATTCTGAAAGTTGCTTTGCTACAAAATATATTGCCAAAGGGATCCGCCATGATATGTATACTTGTTTTTAATCCCTGAAGTCGTATTCTGAAGGCTGCTTTGCTACAAAATATATTGCCAAAGGGATCCGCCATGATATGTATACTTGTTTTTAATCCCTGAAGTCGTATTCTGAAGGCTGCTTTGCTACAAAATATATTGCCAAAGGGATCCGCCATGATATGTATACTTGTTTTTAATCCCTGAAGTCGTATTCTGAAGGCTGCTTTGCTACAAAATATATTGCCAAAGGGGTCCGCCATGATATGCATACTTGTTTTTAATCCCTGAAGTCGTATTCTGAAGGCTGCTTTGCTACAAAATATATTGCCAAAGGGATCTGCCATGATATGTATACTTGTTTTTAATCACTGAAGTCGTATTCTGAAGGCTGCTTTGCTACAAAATATATTGCCAAAGGGATCCGCCATGATATGTATACTTGTTTTTAATCCCTGAAGTCGTATTCTGAAGGCTGCTTTGCTACAAAATATATTGCCAAAGGGATCTGCCATGATATATATACTTGTTTTTAATCACTGAAGTCGTATTCTGAAGGTTGCTTTGCTACAAAATATATTGCCAAAGGGATCCGCCATGATATGTATACTTGTTTTTAATCCCTGAAGTCGTATTCTGAAGGTTGCTTTGCTACAAAATATATTGCCAAAGGGATCCTCCATGACATATATACTTGTTTTTAATCACTGAAGTCGTATTCTGAAGGCTGCTTTGCTACAAAATATATTGCCAAAGGTGGCCTTTGAGATCCGCCGTAAAATATGCAATGATGTAAAGAAAAAGGTTTCTCACTCCTGTGTGTGGTTTTCTGGGTGCACGCGCGTGCATGTACGCGTGTGTACGTGCACGTGCGTACGTGCGTGTGCGCGTGTTTATGTGTTCCTATATATATATATATATATATAGGAACACATAAACACGCGCACACGCACGTACGCACGTGCACGTACACACGCGTACATGCACGCGTACTCGATATATATATATATATATATATATATATATATATATATATATATATATATATATATATATATATATATATTGTATGTGTGTGTGTGTGTGTGTATGTGTGTGTCTGTGTTAAGAAATTGTGGGTTTTTTTCTTTCGAGTATGATAAAATTAGTGTTCCTGTACTTTTGTGTAACCAGTCCCTGTGTGCATGATGCTTTGTCAGTTCCGTCATCTTTTCCAGCAGGAATGTCCTACTCTTTCGAAAGGCAGAACGGGTCTTAACATGTGCACAAGATGTTCTGGGCGCCCTTGCATATCAAGAGCATATTTCTTGACAAATACTTAACCATATGGTAGTTATTTTGGTAAAATAGATTTGACATACCTTATTTTGGTAAAATAGATTTGACATACCTTGTACATGCGTGTTTGCATTTGAATACATCTGTGTCAGAGACATTTGCGTGTATTTGATGGACTGATTTTGTTCATTTAAATATGAGAGAGAGAGAGAGAGAGAGAGAGAGAGAGAGAGAGAGAGAGACAGAGACAGAGACAGAGAGACAGACAGACAGACAGACAGACAGACAGACAGACAGACAGACAGACACAGACAGACAGACAAGACAGACAGAGACAGTGACAGAAACTCATCCCAAAAATATTTATATGCATCCAAGATCTTGTGCAAATACTCGGAACACCATTCGAGGGGATATTTCCCCTGGAGTTAACATCAGTGCAGACTCCACTCTCCCCAAAAATCCTTCAGATGAGACTTTAAACCGAGGCCCGTGTGCGAACGCACGCAGAGCATGTTGCGCACACGTTAAATCCTGTTCCGCTTTTCGGTAGAGTAAGGCATTGTGTGCCGGTAGGAAAAAATGACAAATTTACAAAACTGCATACACACGGGGACTAGATGTAAAAACACATGCTGCTTATTCCATTATCCTCGATATAAAAGAATAAATAAATAAATAAATAAATAAATAAATAAACAAACATAAAAACACACAGTCATTCTTGAATAGGACTCTAAACAAAGACCTAAGTCGAGTTTTTTTGTGTTTTTTTTAATTATTCTTTTTTGTTTCTTGCACGTTTCTGGATCACATGTCATCATGTTGCTATGATCATTTTTGCACAATAAACAATAATAACAAAAGCTTGTAACCCTGTGGCTGCCCGACTGTGAAACGCCCAACATTTTAAGTATTTTGCATGTTCCTTTTCATTTTGCTATCAGCTGCGAGCCGGCTACCCAACCCTGACTCCAGCATTTTTGTTTTAGCTTAAGGGGGAGGTAGGCTTTTCCCAATGCTCTGACCAGCAGTGACACAATGACTGACCAACTTGACTTTTGTTCGTTTTCGAATTCTTACACCATTTGAAAAATCTCGGATGTTGCTATTCCAATATGTTTTTTAAAGTAAAGAAGTGACAAAAAGCTCAAATCCAGCCGTGTTATCTTTACAGCCAGAAAATCAGACACCCTGACTGAGTAAGTGTAACACTTCAGCTTGTACGGTGTTAAATAAGTTGTGTAGAACGTGCTTTTTTTCCAGGCAAGAAAGTCAGCTTGGCAGCCGTGTGTCATTGGTGTGTGCTCACCACTAGATCTTTTCACTTTTTAAAGTCTAAATTCATCAGTATTATACAAGGGGGTTATGAAATACAGGAACATGAAAATACTGGGTACCCCAAAAAAATATAGTTGTTGATCCTCTAAAGGAACATGTCACATTTTCTCCAATCATTCAGACGGGCAAGGCTGGATTTTATTTTGTTGTTCCGTTTCTTCGTTTAGAACTGCGAGGTTGAGATTTTACGTGAATTATGCGACCGCTTTTACCCGTCAGTAAGGTAGCCGCACTCTGACTCCGGGAATTTATCACATATGATTCATATAATCAAATCAGGTTATCAAAATGTATCTACACTCTTTGAATATTTCCAGTTGGGATTCCAGAATAAGCTTAAGTAGGTACAGGGGGGGGGGGGGGGTCTTTTTAATGAAGTGTACTAACAGACCAAGGAAACAACGAACAATAGTTACGACCTAAAAGAGAAATAAAACTAACATATTACTCACAAAACGGGGTTTTTAATTCATTCTTTCATGGGAGTAAAATCAATGGGAAAGCAGCTG
>CM060336.1:18872928-18892928 GCA_030674155.1 Stramonita haemastoma
GTCACAGAATGGCCTACTCTTCCGTGTGCATAGGATTTATAATTTCATCCTAAGGAAACTTGTGGACAATAGTTGCTGTCTGAACATTCGAGGAAGAAAAATATAATTAAATCTATCAGCCAGCCCTCTTTTTCTCTACCCCCATTAAAGTGTACATAGTAGTACTGTCATTACCCCAAAGTGCACCTAGTAGTGCCGCCATTACCCCAAAGTGCACCTAGTAGTACTGCCATTACCCCAAAGTGCACCTAGTAGTACTGCCATTACCCCAAAGTGTACCTAGTAGTACCGCCATTACCCCAAAGTGCACCTAGTAGTACCGACATTACCCCAAAGTGCACCTTACCCTCCTAAACACCCCTTTCCCTTCCTTGTCTCTCCTTCTACCCTATGTCTCCTCCCCACCACTATCCCCTTTTAAACACACACACACACACACACACACACACACACACACACACACACACACACACACACACACAAACACTTCACCTTACTAAAATAAAAGTTTATAGTACTAATGCTTTGCGAAATTAAATTCCTACTCATTTACAATCTTTGAAAAAAAAAAACACGTAGATTTTGCCAACAGGAATGAAAAGTCCTGCTTAATTAAACTCATAGCCAAAACATTTTTCACCAAATAATTTCTTAGGACTTTTTAGCACATACTCCAGCCAAAACCAATGCTATTCTATTGCTCGTTTTCTATTGTTAAAATGTAGGCCTTTGATACTTTGCTTCCCAAAACTGCATAGATTATGAAACATATTTACCTATTTGGTTTAATAATAATAATAATAATAATAATAATAATAATAATAATAATAATAATAATAATAATAACGATAATAATAATAATAACGATAATAATAATAATAATAATAATAATAATAATAATAATAATAATAATAATAATAATAATAATAATAATAAATATAATAATAATAAACAACAACAACAACAACAACAACAACAACAACAACAACAACAACAACAACAACAACAACAACAATAATAATAACGTAGGGAATCTATATAGCGCTGAATCTTGTAAAGCAAAAAAAAATCAAAGCGTTTGTTTTCCAGTAAGTGAAAAAAATGTAGAAAAAATATTTCTTCTAGTCATCTCCTTGTCTATTTTCTGCCTTCTTGGTCTATGTTCCTGCCTTTTTTTGCCAGAAAGACAAGATAATTTTCTCCCATGTCAAAGTCGAATGTGCTGGGCCTAATTTTTCAGGCGCTTTACGGCATCACAATGCATTTTCTCTCATAAGACAAGCAATAATAGTAGCTTCTATAAAGAAGAAGAACATTTTAAAGGAATTGATATGTTGCTGTCAAATCTTGCACACAAAAAATATCTTAGTTGTGACATAAGCATAACTTTGCTAACAAAAAACATCTTTCCTAATCCCGCTGACATTTTTCCCCTACTCTAGTTAAGTGAAAAACACTGGGAGGGTTTCCACCTCCTCCTCCTCCCCCTCCTCCTCCCCCTCCTCCTCCCCATCCCCCTCCTCCCCCTCCTTTTCCTCCTCCTCCTCTCTCCCTCTCCTTCTCCTTCTCCTCATCCTCCTCTTCCTCCTCCTCGTTGTCTACCTCTTCCTCTTCCTCGTCGTCGTCGTCGTCGACCGTTACCTGTAGCCCAGAATTGCTCTGCAACACGTTGTCTACTCGGCACTTTGTTTCGGCACCAGAGCCCCTGAAAACAGTATCAACAAACATATCGGCAAACTGGACAGCTGGCATTGATAAAGAAAGAAATCAATTCAGTCTCACTTTGTTTGCTTTAAAAAAAAATTCTTTTATATTGAGGATAATGGAATAAGTACTCATGTGCTTTTTTTACATCTAGTCCCCGCGTGTATGCAGGTATATAAATCCTATCTATTCCCACAGATACACAATGGCCTACCTTACGAAAAGTGGGAACAGGATTTAACGTGTGCGCAAGATGTTCTGCGTGCGTTCGCACACAGTGCCTCGGTTTATTGTCTCAACCGGAGGACTTTTTTGGAAAAAATAGATTACCATTGTTATCTGGAGGAAAAAGAAAAAGAAAACGGGCTGCCTTTAAAAACAGTGTTAACAAGTTCCGAAAAAGGGAACTTGACCTCATAACTATAGGCTTAAATCAGTCTACATTCTCCTCAGTCATTTTCCGCTATGCTTTTGCCACACCTCACAGCGAGTTGGTCTATGAAGTGACAAAACCAGTTCAAAGATTTTTTTCGGATTGAAAAATAGCGGCTAAAATCAAACCGGGAAGGGAAAGCCCAGCGGTTAGAGCCTTGAGCTCGGTGTCTGATGTCCCGGATTCGAACCACCCCGAGACGCCCCTTTGAATGGATCTTTTCCCTGAAGTTAACATCAGTACAGACTACCACTCCCCAGATAATCCTCTGAATGAAACTATAAACCAATGTACCGACCGTAAACGCACACACATCTTGTGCAAGCCTAAACACATCAGCGTGTATGCTGGGATTTTTTTTTTCTTCAATTTTGCCATCTGTTTAAACTGGCACGAATAGACAACTCTTTTGAAAAGTAACAACGGGTTTTAACGCTTGCGCGCGCAAGATGTGTGTGCGTTTACGACCGGTACTTTGGTTTATAGAACATTATGTGCGTGCCCATAGATTTAATAGCAGGATGACTAGACACATTTTCTTTGTTCTAAAATAATTTAGAAATCATCGATTATAATGGTTGAATCTCAATAGTGCTTGATGAATTGAGGGTGATTTTTTTTTTTTTAATTTGGTGGCAAACTAAAATGCAGATTCCAGTACTTTTAGATTCATTTGCGTCGAGTCGCATGTAAAAGCAAATATGCACGTTAAAGATAAGAAATTTTCGCCTTCTAATAGCGTTTTCAAAACTACGAAATATTCAGCATGCTTCTACAGCTTCATAGTATTACCAAACTATTTCTAAAATCCAAAACAAAAAATGTAACAAAGCATGTTTAGGGGTGGGGGCGGGATAGCCAAGTGGTTTAGACAACACCGCTTGTGATCCTACGGCCTGGGATCGGCTCACCACCATGTTTAGACATCCCCGAAGTCGGAATGCAGCTGCCTTAATGGAGGGCAAAAACGGTCACATACTCAAAATCTCACTAGTGAGTAACCTGAGAGATTTAGCTGAGGAACAAAAGGAAAAATATGTGTATACTTACGTTTATAAGTTCTTGATACGTACTGCACCTATTGCGTCACTTTTTGAAGCGTCTTAAAGTTACGGTGTCCTCTCTTGAAGCGTCTTGAAGTTACGGTGTCCCGTCTTGAAGCGTCTTGAAGTTACGGTTTCCCCCCTTGAAGTGTCTTTAAGTTACAGTGTCCCCTCTTGAAGATTCTTGAAGTTACAGTGTCCCCTCTTGAAGCATCTTGAAGTTACGGTGTTAGTTCTGGAACCGTCTTGAAGTTACGGTGTTCCCTCTCAAAGCGTCTTGAAGTTATGGTGTCCCCTCTTGAAGTGTTGAAGTTACAGTGTCCCGTCTTGAAACGTCTTAAAGCTACGGTGTCCCCTCTCAAAGCCTCTTGAAGTTACGGTGTCAGCTTTTGAAGCATTTTAAAGTTAAGGTGTCCCCTCTTGAAGCGTCTTGAAGCTACGGTGTCCCCTCTTGAAGCGTCTTGAAGTTACGGTGTCCCCTCTTCAAGATTCTTGAAGTTGCAATGTCAGTTCTGGAAGCATCTTAAAGTTACGGTATCCCTTATTGAAGAGTCTTGATGTTACGGTGTTATTCTTGAAGCGTCTTGAAGTTAGTGTGCCTTCTTGAAGCGTCTTGAAGTTAGTGTCCCTTCTTGAAGCGTCTTGAAGTTACGGTGTCAATTGTTGAGGCGTCTTGCAGTTAGCGTGCCTTCTTGAAGCGTCTTGAAGTTACAGTGTCCCCTCTTGAAGCGTCTTGAATTTACAGTGTCAGTTTCTGAAGTGTCTTGAAGTTATGGTGTCAGTTTCTGAAGTGTCTTGAAGTTACGGTGTCAGTTTTTCGAGCGTCTTGATGTTACGGTGTCAGTTCTGGAAGCGTCTTGAAGATACGGTGTCCCCTCTTTCAGCGTTTTGAAGTTACGGTGTCTCTTCTTTAAGACTCTTGATGTTACGATGTCCCCTCTTGAAGATTCTTGAAGTTACAGTGTCCCCTCTTGAAGATTCTTGAAGTTACGGTGTCCCCTCTTGAAGATTCTTGAACTTACGGTGTCAGTTCTGGAAGCATCTTGAAGTTATGGTGTCCCCTCTTGAAGCGTCGTGAAGTTACGGTGTCCCCTCTTGAAGATTCTTGAAGTTACCATGTCCCCTCTTGAAGCATCTTGAAGTTACGGTGTCCCCTCTTGAAGATTCTTGAACTTACGGTGTCAGTTCTGGAAGTGTCTTGAAGTTACAGTGTCTCCACTTGAAGATTCTTGAAGTTACCATGTCCCCTCTTGAAACATCTTGAACTTAGGGTGTCAGTTTTTGAAACGTCTTGAAGTTACAGTGTCAGTTTTTGAAGCGTCTTGAAGTTACGGTGTCAGTTTTTGAAGCGTCTTAAAGTTACGGTGTCCCTTCTTGAAGATTCTTGAAGTTACTATGTCTCCTCTTTAAGCGTCTTGAAATTGCGGTATTACTTCTAGAGACGTCTTGATGATACGGTGTCCCCTCTTGAACCGTCTTGACGTTACGGTGTTCTCTCTTGAAGTGTCGAAGTTACAGTGTCCCCTCTTTAGGCGTCTTGAAGTTACAGTGTCCCCTCTTGAAGACCCTTGAAGATGCAGTGTCAGTTCTTGAATCGTCTTGAAGTTACGGTGTCCCTCTTGAAGATTCTTGAAGCTACGGTGTCCCTTCTTGAAGATTCTTGAAGTTACGGTGTCAGTTTTTGAAGAGTCTTAAAGTTACGGTGTCAGTTTTTGAAGCGTCTTGAAATTACAGTGTCCCCTCTTGAAGCGTCTTGAAGTTACTGTGTCCCCTCTTGAAGATTTTTGAAGTTACGGTGTTCCCTCTTGAAGAGTATTGATGTTACGGTGTCCCCTCTTGAAGCGTCGAAGTTACAGTGTCCCTTCTTTAAGCATCCTGAAGTTACGGTGTCCCCTCTTGAAGCGTCTTGAAGTTACTTGAAGCGTCTTTAAGTGCGATGTCAGCTCTTCAAATGTCTCGAAGATATGATGTCAGCTCCTGATAGGGGATTGTAGCCACGATGCCTGCGACAAGCCCGAAACTGTGATGCGATCCCCATGACAATTATAAACACCTATGCCAGACTTCTGAGGAATCGGAGCAAGAAAGGAGAGACCCAGAAGGTCTGGAAAGTGCTTGAGGAATGTTTGGGGGCGTGAGGTGTCCCTTCCCTCATGAGCACTGTGTGCGAGGGTTGGTAGACTATGCTATTTTAGGACACCTGAATCTTTGTTCTACGACACGCTAGAAGTGCTCCCTTTGTGACCACTGCAGAAAAGGTTGAACGGACACTGACGGGAGTACTCAACCCTGTGGTCAGTGAGCCTTGCAGAGAATTTCCGGGACAAAGTTTGAATCGAGCTTAGAAACTGCGAGTGACTGGGTTACTTTTGTGGGCATTTGAGCACACATGTGTTAAAGAGATTATACTATGCATTGACACAACGGGGAAAGTGTGCAAGACAAGAGGTTGCGTGTTCGGTAATTTTGCAACCCTACGTCAGTATACGGTCGGTTCTATGTCGGATAGCGGATGTCCAGAAGGACCACAGTCCTCACTGCTCTCATCGCCTTTGCTCCCTGAAGTGTTTCAGAGATGGGAGGTCACACAGACACCACTCTGATACGAAAGCCCCCAAACTCCTACGTACGCTGCAGCTTCACCCAGTAAAATATAAAAACAGGACATCCATGTCCTAGATCCCTGGGCAACAGCGAAACCAGGCGGTGCTCTGGGTTTGCCCTTCAGGGATTCAAAGCACTTTCTTCTAACTCCCATTCTCTGCCCTTCCGCCTCGGGAATCTAGCATCAGTCTACTTTAGTCATGGGGATCTTGGACAAGTTCAGGGCCATGTGCTCCAACATCGTGGCGATGGCGTCTCCATGATTTCTGGTGAGTAGGGTGACGATCACCGGCGAAGATCTGGGGACAAAGACCATGAACGCATCTTAAGTATATAGCCTACAATCACATTTGTTTTTGCACAAAAATGACATCAGACCACAAAAATGGGGGGGGGGGGGGGGGGGGGGGGGCGGTAGGGAGGGGTGCCCTAGTGGTTACAGCTCTGTGCCTGTGATTTGATGGCCTGGGTTTGAGCAACCATTGAGGCCCCCTTTTGAGGGGATCTTTCTCCTAAAGTTAGCTTCAGTAGCAACTCCACTTTCCATAAATCATTCGGGTGAGACTACAACCCATGTGCGAACGCATGCAGGATATCTTGAGCACACGTTAAAACCTGTTCTTCCTTTCGGAGGAGTAGACCAATTCGTGCCAGTAGGAACGAATAACAATATTTCTCAATGCATGCACACTAGTGTTTAGACATCATCCCTGAAGTCGGAATGTGGCTACCCGTGGTGGGTGGAAAAAAACAACAAACCTGGTCGAATACGCAAAATGTCACCATTGGTAAACCTCGGAGCTCTAGCCGAGGAACGAAAAAAGAAATTGATGGTATGAAGCATGCACTGGCAGAAAAACCATCGTGCATGTTGGAAGAGGGCCTAAGGCCAGAATCCTGTGTGTGTGTGTGTGTGTGTGTGTGTGTGGTGTGTGTGTGTGTGTGTGGGGTGTGTGTGTGTGTGTGTGTGTGTGTGTGTGTGTGTATGTGTGTGTGTATGTGTGTGTATGTGTGTGTGTGTGTGTGTTGTGCGTGTGTGCGTGTGTGCGTGTGCTTGTTTGTGTGTGTGTGTTGATATTGAACTAGAACTGTATTGCTCGACAATGTTTTTGGTAAATCGACAATATTTTTGGTAAATCAGCTATACGTATATTGAATGAAATTGGAGCAACATTTTGTGTGTGCGTGCGTGCGTGCATGCGTGCGTGTGTGAGTGCGTGTGTGAGTGCGTGCGCGTGTGTGTGTGTTTGAGTGCGAGCACGTAATACATGGCTCCATTCCGCTCAAAGTCCTTCAGGTCAGACTAAAGCCTAAGGCCCCGTGTCTGAACGTACGCAGAACATCTTGTGCACACGTATATACGTCTAACCCCGTTCCGCGTTTGAGTAGAGTAGGTCACTGTACGCCAGTAAGGAATGGATGACATTTTTTTTTAATGTACACAAGTGTCATGTGTAAACATTGTGTGTGTGTGTGTGTGGGGGGGGGGTCTGTGTGTGTGTCTATGTGTCTGTATGTCTGAGCTAGCGTGCGTGTGTATTTTTATTTTCATTTCATTTCATTATTGTATATTTTGTGTTATATCGAGGATAATAAAATGTGCGTGCATGCGTGCGTGCGTGTGTGCGTGCGTGCGTGAGAGCGTGCGTGAGAGAGTATTGCATCCTATAATATAATCAAATCTAAATGTATTATTGTATTATATGTGGTAACTACACTTGATTCCTAAGCTGGAATGCAGCTGCCCTAATGGAGGGCAAAGATACTATCCGTCGCACAAGCAAAAATCTCACCATGGTGCATCTCAGAGTTAAAGCTAAAGAGCGAAAAAAAAGTTTGTGCAAACCGCGTACATAAACTTATCCATTGGGTTCTCACAGAAATTTCGAAGTGTAACAAGTGACAGAGAACGTTTAACGACAACGACCACAACAAAAACAACCACCAACAACACATTTACTCGGGAAAAAAAATCTTCACTCACCGATACATCCCATGACTTGAAAGAAGATCTGTGGTGTTCTCCTCACGTTTGCTTTACACCGTCAGATGTCCCTGGGGAAAATAATAGCATGTTTTTTCCAGCTCCTCTCGTGAGCCGCACAGCTTGGTTTTCAGGGTTATCTCCGTTGCACACACAATCTTCCTCAGGTCGCTGTATAGCGTGCATCTTTGAAGGATGTGCTCGCCTGTCTGGTTTTCTTTGCCACAGGCACACAGGGGAGAAGGAACGAGTTTCCGCTTTGTGGACAAGTGGTGATTTAGCCTGTTGCACCCATTGTGGAGTCTTAGAATGATGACGTTCTTTTCTTCTGGCATGGCGGTAGTCGTCCTTTTCTACTCTGGGTCAGGTTATTGATGTGATGATGGTTTGCTTTCATAATAGGTGAGGCTGCTTTCGCACTGTTCTCTCTATACACCCTGGTTTGTAAGTTCATCAGCCTGTTCGTTGCCAGGTATGCCACAGTGGACAGGGATCCATTGCGGCGATACACGTTTGTTTTGTGTAAGGAGCTGTAGTTCCTGTTGGAGTTCTGTTTGTCTGCGGACACGACTTGTAGGACTAACAGGGCATCGGTGAAAAACAAACAAACACAAACACTTGCTGACATTTATCTTTGGAGTGTCTGACCATGGTGGCAGCTCGTTTCAGGGCTTGGGTTTTTTTCGTACGGTAGCGGATGCGTCGTCTTCCTGTTGAGATGTTTGCTGTTTCGAGATAGGGACTTGATCAGCATTCCTACTCCTCCATTGGTGACAGCAGCTGTAGCTGATCTGTCTGTGTAGGTGTGGATCCATCGTCATCGTCAATTTTGATACCTGTGGACACATTCATCACACTATAGTTTATGATAGGACCTGTGTAACAATACTAGTCTTCTAAAAGAAATGCGTCTATACTATCTTTCGGATGAGACTATAAACCGAGGCCCCGTGTGCGAACGCACGCAGAACATCTTGGCACACGTTAAACCCCGTTCCGCCTTTCGGAAGACCAGGCCATTGTGTGCCGGTAGGTAGGTGTGGATGCCAAACTATAAAAACCAGCACGCACAGAGGTGTCGTGTTTAGACATTATCCCTGAGGAAAAATCGGGAGTTGGTGTCCCCAGGGCGGCTTGGGCTGTATAAAAAAGATGGGCAGGCGCTGCACTTGTGGCAACGCACTCTTCCCGGGGAGAGCAGCCCGAATTAAAAGCAGAGAAATCTGCTGTGACAAAGTGGTATAAGATACAATAAAAAGAAAAAATATGACGCTTCTGGATAAGTCTTTTCAAACTAATAGATGGATTTTTCCATGGATAAAATAACCTGGAATTTTCAAAGATTTTAAGTTGTTGAAGGAAGACATTAAAATACCGGGTATTAATAAAAATCTAAATCAATTTTTTTCACTTCTGTTGTAAAGAAAATATAAGGCATGTTGTTTTATTCCTTATTTCCATCCCCCACCCACTACCTGCATTATCAAGAAAAACTGCCTGTATAAGAGAAGGAGGGGGGGGGGGGGGGTATACTTGTGCTTCTGGCAAGTAACAACTCCGATTCATGCAATGGGTTACTTACTAACCTTTGGTCATCCTTACATCTCCTTACACTAAAGTCTGTACTAGAGATGCAGAGTCTGTAGATCTAGATTATGTATGAGATATTTGAAAAAATCAGCCGGACATCTTCAGTCTCTTTCTTGGATTGCAGTAACTATTTTCAAAGAACCTTAGGCACCCTTGTGATGAGCATCCACCTCAATAAATTCCTCATGGAGGGGACAATGAATTTGCCGTAAGGCTTAGGTTTCAGCCAGCCTCTACATTACAACTATTACTGCTGCTAGGAGGGTAGCAACACAAAGCATTATCATTATCACCACTCAGACGCCTGCTTTCACTTTTTTCTGGCATTTTACCCAACAATACAGAGACTGCATAGAGATTTCCACCCCAACCCCCCACCTCCATCCTCCCCCCCAAAAACCAACAAAAAACCAAAAAGAAATACAGACTTTAAGAAGAGAAAAAACTATCAATTCGAGGATAAAACCTCTTACTTCCTCAATAATGTAGATAAAAGCTCTTCTTCAAAAATGTACTAGCACACAACTTGATGTGTTTTCAAATTACATATATATATATATATATATATATATATATATATATATATATATATATATATATATATATATATATATATATATATATATATATATATATATATAATTAGCTGGTCCTGGAATCTTTTAGAAGCAGAACTTTTTTTCTCCCTCAACCTGTATCTAAGAGCTTAAGTTTAACCCTCACTTACACAAAAGATCTACACCCTCTCTTTTTTTTATTTAAATTTTTTATGTACTTACGCATTTTGTTTCCTCAGAGTCTTTAATAAGCAAAGTATTGAATTTCACGTCTTCAGGGGTCTTTTCTTTTTATTCCCCCCTTTCCAGCAGTACAAGTGGACTTCTGCACTGCAGCTGTGTTCTGTTAGAAATGACACGATGCAAGTTCCCCTTCGCCACTCAGTCGTCAGAGATAAACACTTTTCACGGGAAGGGCAAAAAGTGCTCACTGCTCAGATCGCAGTTTAAAAAAAAAAAAAAAAAGGAAAAAAAAAGAAAAGAAAGACCCCCCCCCCCTCACTTCCTGTGAGGATGCCGGAGGCCTGTCAGTAAAAATAGCAACCCAACGTCAAAAAAATTCTGAGCGAGGAACTCCCTCTTTTCTATCCCTCTCTTTATTTCTGCCTTGTTTACTTTGTTCCTTTCACCTTCTTTTCTGCATTCTTGGTCCATTTTCTTGCCTTTTTTTCTTCAGAAAATCACTTTAAAGATTAGTTCTTTCCTCCATGTTAGATAGGCTGGTCCTGACCTGTGCTGCTTAACAGCAGTGCAGTGTATTTTTGCTCATAATTATGACAGACAACAGTAGTTGCTGTCTGAGCATTCCATGAAAAAGAATAAGGATAAGAAAAAGTAAAAAAAAAAGAAAAAAGAAAAAGAAGAAAAAGGACAACTCTCTCTCTCTCCTCTCTCTCTCTCTCTCTCTCTCTCTCTCTCTCTCTCTCTCTCTCTCTCTCTCTCTCTCTCTCTCTCTCTCTCTCAAATAAATAATAAAAATAATAAAAAGTCCTTCGGATGAGACTAGAAACTGAGGCCCCGTGTGTGAACACACGCATAACATCTTGCGCACACGTTAAGTCCCGTTCCGCTTTTCGTAAGAATAGGCCAATGTGTGCCGGTGGGAACAGATAACAAGATTTACAAAACTGCATACACACGGGGACTGGATGTTAAAAAAACACATGAGTGCTTATTCCATTATCCTCGATATAAAAGAATAAATCAAATCAAATCAAATCAAATCAAATCAAATCAAATCAAATCTCTCTCTCTCTCTCTCTCTCTCTCTCTCTCTCTCTCTCTCTCTCTCTCTCTCTCTCTCTCTCTCTCTCTCTCTCTCTCTCTCTCTCTCTCTCTCTCTCTCTCTCTCTCTCTCTCAAATAAAAAGTCCTTCCGATGAGACTAGAAACCGAGGCCCTGTGTGTCAACACACGCAGACCATCTTGCGCACACGTTAAGTCCTGTTCCGCTTTTCGTAAGAGTAGGCCATTGTGTGCCAGTGGGAACAGATGACAAGATTTACAAAACTGCATACACACGGGGACTAGATGTAAAAAAGCACATGAGTGCTTATTCCATTATCTTCAGTATAAAAGAAAAAAAAAGATTTTTGCCGTTCCTTCCCTTTCCTTTCCATCTGTGTTGCCCTCTCTTTGAGAAGCATTAGTCAGTGTAATCAATAATATTTATATTATAAATTGACCGAATTGATATTATTGCTTGTAGAAGATTGATATTTTTCTGGTATTCTTGTAAACATAATATTTTGTTCATCGATTTTGTTTTCATATTACATCCAAATGTGTGTAGACCTACATCACAAACATTATTCATAATATACAATGTTTATAATATACGTTGTATAATACTTTTGATCTTACTCATCTTATTAGTAATTGATATTAACAGAATTTTATGGAGAGGTGCTAAATGTCTTCTGTACAATATTATATTCATGTAAAGTAGTTTTGATGTTGAGGGCAATATACGTATATAAAAAAAGGAAAAAGTGGGGGCAGGAAAAAGGGCCACTTTAGGCAATCTTCAATACTGTTGTTGTTTATTCATTG
Organism: Stramonita haemastoma; assembly: GCA_030674155.1. Classification (NCBI taxonomy): domain Eukaryota; kingdom Metazoa; phylum Mollusca; class Gastropoda; order Neogastropoda; family Muricidae; genus Stramonita; species Stramonita haemastoma. The sequence continues at coordinate 18,884,895 of CM060336.1, forward strand.
GTGTATTGTGATACACAGCTTTGGATATTCATTTATGTGTAAAACTACAATCAATGCTCATTTTTAGCAATTTTCTTGTTCTGTGACTTTATGCTTCATGAATATGTACTTCTACATGTCACATATTACTAAGTGACATCCCCACCTCGATATGGCCTTTGTGGTTGGCGGGGCTATAAACAAACATGATTCGATTGGTTGGATTCGATTAATTGATCTTAGAGTCCTAAAAGTTGTGATCAGAGATTTGAAAAACAAATTGAATGTGCTATTGTTCTATCTTCAGTAAAGGTGGGCCTGTCAGAATTTCTACACAACAAAAGAAATAAGATTGTGTCAAGTGTTGAAAGTCCATTGTCTTCTTTTACTGAGGGACATGTGACGCTCCACCACGAAATAAGTCGCTTAGCACCTGACGTACTTTTCCCTTAGGAGCCATTTTATGCAGGTGGGGGTCAGGTTGTCAATTTTGAGATTTTGATTGATTATAAAACTAGTCATTATTCTACCTTCTAGTAAAATATCAAGGCATAATTTTGTTTCCTTTTGCCTTTAAACATGTTTTTAGAATACCGAAGCCTTCATTCTCACAATCTAGTAAGGATGTGTGTGTGTGTGTGTGTGTGTGTGTGTGTGTGTGTGTGTGTGTGTGTGTGTGTGTGTGTGTGTGTGTGAGTGTGTGTGTGTGTGTGTGTGTGTGTGTGTGTGTGTGTGTGTTGTGTGTCGCGCACGCCCGCCCGCAAACCAGTTAGTTTACAGTTAAAGAGAGAGAACTCAAGAAAGTGGTTGACTCTACAGCATGAATTGTTCCCCCTTGATTGAACATGAGGGTTGGTGGGTTTTTCTTTGGAAGGGGTGGGGGGTTGGGGTGGTGGTGGGGGATACTGTTTATTTAGTTTGTTTGATTGTGTTTTCCAAAGACCATGCTATAACCAGGAACACTGCACAGCCATCACTCTGTGAGGCCAGGACTGTCATAGCCAGAGCTACTTCAGTGTTAACTGCATATGTGACGCTCCACCACACAATGAGTCGCATTGCACCAGAGGTCAGTCTTTAGTTATTGACATGTTATATATATAAACAAACAGTATCCCCCACCACCACCCCAACCCCCCACCCCTTCCAAAGAAAAAACCACCAACCCTCATCTTCAATCAAGGGGGAACTATTCATGCTCTAGAGTCAACCATTTTCTTGAGTTCTCTCTCTTTAACTATAAACTAACTGGCGCGGGCGCACGCCCGCCCACACACACAATAATAATGATAATAATAATAATGATAATGATGATAATAATAATAATAATAATAATAATAATAATAATAATAATAATAATAATAATAACAACAACAACAACAGCAATAATAATAATGATAATAATAATAATAATAATAATAATAATAATAATAATAATAATAATAATAATAATAATAATAATAATAATAATAATAATGATGATAAACACACACACAACACTCACACACATACACACACGAATTTTTATTCCATTATCCTCGATATAAAAGAATAAAATGAAATAAAAATAAAATAATAAATAAATAAAAATAACACACACCACACACACACACACACACACACACACACACACACACACACACGTCCTTCGGATGGAACTATAAACCGAGGTCCCGTGTGCAAACGCACTCAGAACGTCTTGCGCGCACGTTAAAACCCGTTCCTCTTTTCGGAAGAGAAAGCCATCGTGTGCCAGTGGGAACGGATGATAAAATTGACAAAACTGCATACACGTGGGGACTGGATGTAAAAAAAAAGGACATGAGCGCTTATTCCATTATCCTCAATATACAAGAATAAATACATAAAAATAAAAGTAAAGCACACACACGCACACGTACACACACACACACACACACACACGCACTTCATCCCCCCCCCTCCCCCCCCCTTTGTGTCAAAAAGACTGAAAAATAACAATTATCTCCCAACCTGAAGTCGGATGCACTGGGCCTGACCTGTCAGGTGCTCAACGGCAGCGCAACGCATTTTCGCTTATATGACAGATGACAATAGTTAATGTCAGAGCATTCGAAGGAGAAGCAATCAGCTCTCTGGTATATCATTCTCAAAATGTACTGTCAACATTAATGATGAAAGGATCTATTCATCTGTATCACTAGATTTTATGTGAGTTGAGGTTAGTGAAATAACGAGAATAGTTATCATTGTCGCACACCTGATATTATTGCTACATTAACAGTATTTCCTGTTAAAGGCAGTTTGTCATTATATAAACATCGTACGTAAAGAAAAGCTTTATTCATTTAGAGATGTTTTAAATCAAACTTTTGTGTTGGAAAATCTCTATTCATGTTGTCGGTTTTGTGCAAAACGCACAACACTAAAACAATCTGCCTATAAGTATCCACAGTTTCGATGGAATATATATATATATATATATATATATATATATATATATATTATATAATATATATATATATATATATATATATATATATATATATATATAACTGCACAAAATGCTTCAGTGGTTAAACTGGTGACAAATTTCATTAAATTTTTTCTTTTGTCATTCTTAAATAAAACTTGTAAAAACTTAAAAATATCATCTACAGAGTTAAATATTTTGAAGTAGAAAATATAAGGAAGACTGTTCTAAATGTGATCAAAATAATCAATGCTATCAGACAAAAGTCTTTCTTTCCCCAAAAGTCTTTCGAATGAGACTGTAAACTGAGGCCCCGTGTGCGAACACACGCAGAACATCTTGCACACACGTTAAATCCACAACCACAGCCACCACCACCACCACCACCACCAAAACATCATTACCACCATTACTACCATCACCTCTACCACTTAACATTTACCACCACCATCACTCCCAGCACATTATTATTCATCCAACTTCATTCAAAAGACACCACAATAACAAGTCATACTTTCCCAAGCAAATGTTTTTATTGGCGATATTTGTGTAGCACATTGGAAATACAGATTTACCACACTGAATTAAAGAGAAGGAATGCAAATCCATTGTTCATCACATTGCTAAGCTGAATGTAGTCCCTTCTTTCCTAACACAGGTGACGTGTCACTTGTTTTCCAAGTCCTGCTATTTCCTTCCCTCCTCCTCCCCCCCTTCCCCCACTTCCCCCTACCGAACAAAATCATAGAAAACAGCGTACTTGAAATATTGAGCAATGCTACAAACCTATTTTTTTGTTAACTAGATTCATATTATACACTATTGTCGAGCATCTACTGTGTACAAAAAATGTATGGTAAATAGTATACACAAAGTAGATGATAAAGCAAAATTGACCAAATAATTATGATACTAGCACCAGTCAAACAAGGTAACAAAGAGCAAAGTCAGTTCACTCATGCGTTACTATGCTGAAACTAAGAGTAAACATAAAGACACTTTAGTAACAGCATTTCAGTTGTCTTGCACATCATTGTATTCGAGTGCATTCTCTCTCTCTCTCTCTCTCTCTCTCTCTCTCTCTCTCTCTCTCCTCTCTCTCTCTCTCTCTCTCTCTCTCTCTCTCTCTCTCTCTCTCTCCACACACACACATTAACAAATATATGTACATATACATATAAATAAAAATATATATATATGAATATAAATATCATAATAATGGAAAACATATTAGTTAACATATAGCAATGGCAGCTATTCACTATATCATTAAAAACAACATTTGAGAAGCAAACTATGCTTGTAAACTAAATTCAATCGCGAACACACTAAAAGGAAAGCAAATTCAGGATAACTTGTAATTTAAAAAAAAGCAAAAAAACAACAAATACCAGCAACCAATAACACCCCGTCCCCCCCCCACCCCCCTTAAAAAAAGAGAGAAAAGACCAAATAAAAAACCCTCAAAAGCTACTAACTAGCACCTAACGACTTCTCTCTCTCTCTCTCTCTCTCTCTCTCTCTCTCTCTCTCTCCTCTTTCTCTCTCTCTCTCTCTTCTCTCTCTCTCTCTCTCTCTCTCTCTCTCTCTCTCTCTCTCCTCTTCCTCTTCCTCTCTCCTCTCTCTTCTCCTCTCTCTCTCTCTTTCATATATAATATATATGTGAGTGTGTGTGCGTGCGTGTGTGTGTGTGTGTGTGTGTGTGTGTGTGTGTGTGTGTGTGTGTGTGTGTGTGTGTGTGTGTGTGTGTGTGTTTAAACAGAAATATCGGTTTGACAAAGCACTGGAAAACAGATTATCTAGAAACGGGCATAATTAAACAATAAGACTTAATTCAGAAAGTAATAATGTCTGAAATACCTAACACATACTTGACAAATTTCGGAAGTTAAAATAGCCAAATTGGAATGCAAGGCATAAGAAAGCGCTTCAATGTTCGTTTTCCATCACATAGGTAATGTAGATTAGAAATGTGGTAGTTTCATCAAATAGAATACAAACTAGTCTAAAAAGATACCAATTCCTGTCACCAAACGTAAAGTTTAAGAAATCAAAGTCAACAGGCATAGCTCGTTCAAGTCAGTAAATATGATTTGTTTTTAAATCAAAGAATAAAGTTCTGGTGAAGACAACAGACGTGAGACATGAGTGGCATTAATGTCATTTTCAGTGCCACGATAAAAACATAATCACCACTTCCATCAAGCATAAATGATGAAAACAGAATCACACGCCACATACAGAAAGCACTAGCATAGTCCAAGCTGTTTTGACATGATTGAAAGAGGGTGTAAACTTAAATCACCTAACATCTAAGGATCCCACTCATTCCTTCAGGCATCAGCGAATCTGACACGATCATAACTGGAGTCCATGACAACGAGTTTCTTTCCACCGTCAGCTCTGCTGTAGTCGTCGTCGGGGTTACTGCACACGTGATCATAGGAACCAGTGGCTTTTTCCTGTGCTGGAGCCGCGTGGTCGAAATCGAGGGAGTTGTAGTCATCCTCGACATCCACGTTGGGGGATGGCCCTCTTTGGCCAGAGTCTGAAGCCATGACGATTCTGTTGTACGTGTCAGCATCAGGATCTGGCCTCTTGTCTACAGAGCTAGCGCCATGGTGAGGTGTCGCTGATGTGTGGATTCGGTTGTAGGGATCGGAAACCCCGTCTTCCAAGTTTTCGTCATCCAACTTTGATCTTTGCATTTGGGTGGAGGAGGCTGTATTCCCATCGCCTTTGCTGTGACCAGGTTTCGGTGCTACAGCAGGTTTGTGGGCTTTCTTGCCATTAGCGTTGCCCGGGTCAGGTGTGCCTTCCACAGACATTTTCTTGCCTTTCTTGTTCACCTGAGTGTAGGCGTACCCCATGGCCGGCCTCTCTGCAGGCTTTCCTTTCTTCTGTACCTGGGTATAGACAGCACTTTCTGGTGCTCTGGAGGTGCTCTGAGGTGTGTTGATGTGATGATAATCATCCTCAGCTATCTCTGGTGGAACGACTCCGTCGGGGAATCCTGTAGCATTGATGTGGCTGTAGTCATCGTCTTCTGGATCTTGTGTGTCTGCAGGCATGTCTCCGTGGATCCGTTCATACGGATCTATGTCCGGATCAGGGGAACAGGCTGCAGCGTCATCAGACTCGAAGTAGCCACTGTCCTCCACAGGTATGGCAGGATCGAAGTGTGAAGCACGGATTTCAGAATAGCTGTCTCTTCTGTTGTCTCGGGTCTGGGATCCCTTCGGAGCTGAAAATCACCAATGGATAATTCTGGATAAAACATACCATTTTCTCTTTCTGAATATAGAAGCAAAATTTACAGTTAAATAGGTGCGGTGCCCATGTTTAGATGCAAACAAACTCTCCAAACTATTTGCTAAAAAGTCATCTATGTTTGCTTGATTATTTATTTCAGTTGTTTTTTATTTTTTGTATTGAAGTGCATTGTTTTGTAGTGCATTGCATGGTATTATATTGTGCTGCATACATTGAAGACTTGACAGTAATTAATGGACTGGACACCGAGCCCACCTCAAAGAAGAATCCAGCAAAGCCAGTGATGATCTAGCCAATGGCTAAGCATTGGGAGATTACTGCACAGAGTCCAAAAGCATCAAGCATACCATACCGGCCTTGCTGGAACATCTTCACGATCTTCTGTGCCTCTGCTGAGGAGAAGGGGTGACACCCCCAGGACATGTGCACTGTAAAGATCCTTACTCTGTACAAGAGCAAGGTGACCACAGTGACTGCAATAATCACCATGGCATCTCTCCACTGAGCACTGTGGGCAAGGTGTGTACTTAGGTTGTGTTAGCTGATGACTGCAGGTCCTTGCCACTTACTTTTACGATAAGTTACAATGTAGATTTAGGACGAAAAGATATAAAATTGATGTAGTACCCTCAGTGGGAAAGATGTAGAATAAATAGTGAGAACAACAGATGTCACTTTTCCTTGCCGTCATCAACCTTACAAAGGCATTCGATCAATTCAAGTAAATATGGGAGACCTGTTTCAGCTACTGAACACGAGTGGCTGTCCCAGCTGCTCAACATCGTAGCCTCTTTTCATCACGACATGCTGGAAACCGCCAGCTATGAAAAAAAGGTTTTCAAACCCTTTGCAATCAAGAGCAGTGCAAAACAGGATGTGTCCTTGACCTAACAATGTTGAGAATATTATTTTCAAAGTTGATGAGCTATACCTTCAGACACTTCCCATGTATACATCAGGAAGATTGTTTAAAGTTGAAATTTACTCAGTTTTTTTTTAGGGAGATGCTCTTTGCAGATGATGCAGCCCTGGCCCCACACACTAAGAAAAAGATACAGCAGCTGATGGATATGCTTGTCCATGCCTACAAGGAGTTTTGACTCACAATCAGCATAAAAATACAAGTGTCATGGTGATGGATGTTCCTGCATCAACATCAATGTGTATTAATCAAAGTGCTTGAAAACATTAATCCATCTACTTGGGCTCTATCATCAACACTACCTGTCTTTCGTCAAGAAAATTGACATGCACGTTTCCAGAGCTACAGCAGTGGTGTCAAAACTTGGTAAGGAAATATGGGACAGGAACTCTCTTCACCCTGACGATGACCACCAAGCTCAAAGTTTTCCCAGTGTGTGTTCTCAGCACTCTGTTCAATGGCAGCAAAGCCTGGATGACATGCACCAGACAGGAGGACTGCCTGAAAAGTGTCCATTTTCACTGTCTGTACAGAATGCTTGGGGGGACAAAGTCACCATTGCATCTGTTCTTGAACAGGCAGTCTCCCTTAGCTGTCACCTTCTGCTGTGTCAACAACAGTATCTGCTCTGGACTGGTCATGTGCACCGTATGAAGGATCGCCGCATTCCCAAAGATATGTGTAGGGTAAACTAGCTGCAGGTCACTGTTCTTCAGGGTGTTCAGCACTCTAGTTCAAGGATGTATACAAGCAAAATGGTATTGCCACAGACTCAAACTCTGACAGCTGGGAAGCGCTTTCAGATGATTTCAATGAATGGAGAAGCGCAGTGCTTGTGTGAATTTGTAGGGAGAAGAATTATATGACTGAAGGTTTATGTTCGATAGCTGTGTGAACTGACTGACCCTTTCTCTGCTGATTCTAGTTGTGGAAAGGGACTAGAGTGTACAAGCAGAAGTTACTCATGTCACTAAAACATCGTGTACACGCTGAAACCAAGGAAATACTTTGATTGCTTAGTGATTGTAATGGACAGTTCCTGAGAGTCACTGAAAAACTGACACTGTGCTTGTCAGTGTCTAAGGCAGACACGTCTGTCACTTGCTGGATGTATCGCAGCCTGAAATTAAAGTTCATTGTTGGACCACCTTACTCTCTTCCTAAAGTCCTTTAGATGAGGCCAAAAACCGCGTGCAAACACATTCAGAAGATTACATACGCTTGGTTAAAAAACCGCACATGTCTTTTGCAGAAGAGAAGGCCATTACTTGAATGTTGGAACCGAATGGATGGCATAACGTACATAGCATGTAGTCTGATACCAGAATAGGGATAGAACCTGCCAGCTTTGATTTCCCCAAAACACACTTCAGAAGAAGTCATTGCCGTGTCCCAGAGACTCCTCAAG
>CM060336.1:18897928-18900428 GCA_030674155.1 Stramonita haemastoma
ATATCAACACTTATTAGAAACCATGGCAAACCATTTCACATACTAGGGCTATCTGAATCAAGACTTTCGAAACACATATTAGACAGTGACTTATATATCCCAGGATATAAAATCATACGAAAGGATCCACAAAAGCAAAAAGAAACAGGAATCATCATATACATTAGTGAATCTATAACGTTCAAGCGTCTCATCCATCTAGAACATTATGATGTAGAATCTGTCTGGCTTGAAGTCTCAATGAAAGGTTCACCACCTATAGCAATGGGATTCTGCTATAGGAATCCAGCAGAAAGAAAAAATTGGATAGACAAGTTTGATGCAATGATGAACGCAGTCCTATTAGAATCCAGGGAAGTAATACTACTAGGTGATTTTAACATCGATGTAACAAAAGTAAATAATGCATGGACGCAAATTACTAATTCATTCAACCTTCACCAACTAGTTAGTTTACCTACAAGAGTTACGCCAAATTCAAGCACTATAATTGACCACATTTACGTATCAAATCCTAACAACATCATAGAAACATGTGTCCCTGTCTACAACTGCAGCGATCACTACCCTGTCTGTACTACTTGGTCTAAAAAAGGAACAAAAATTCCCAAACCTGGCCATAAAACCTTAACATATCGTTCCTTTGCTAAATTCAATGAACAGCTTTTCCTTCTCGAACTAAGTAACTCTATGCTCTCAGAAACATTCAACATTACTGATCCAGACTTGGCTATCGATTTTTGGATAAAAACTTTCACTGAAATTTACAATAAACATGCTCCACTAAAAACCAGAAGGGTCAAACATGCCCCCAAACCGCCTTGGCTTACAAAAGAACTAGAAGAGGCATGTTATCTTAGAGATTTCTTAAAAAAACATAAATATCATGAAGAGTCAAAAAGATTACGAAATGCCATAAACTCCCAGAAACGTCAAGAAAAAAAGAAATATTTCCAAGATTTACTGTCTTCCAAACAAAACTCAAAAATTATTTGGAAGGCCATAAATCAAATAACGAACAAACAATCCTCTTCCAAATCAAATGTAATCAAAGATGTTACTGCTGAACAACTCAACAATCACTTCATAAACGTTTCTACTAACGTTGTTAGCAATGATGATTCAAAATCCAACAACCTAAACACACTAAGACAATACTGCCAAGAAAAGCATATTCCTTCGAAACTCCACATACCATTTATTTCTATTTTTGAAGTCTATAGTTATCTGATTCACCTCAAACAATCCAGGACAAGAGGCCTCGATGGAATAGACAGCAGAATTCTAAAACTGTCAGCCCCAGTTATCACTGAGACTCTAACATATATATATAACCAATGTCTTGATAAAAACTATTTCCCCAATGCCTTCAAAACTGCTAAAGTGATCCCCACCTACAAATCTGGTGACACTTCAGATCCTTCAAACTATAGGCCAATCTCCATTATATCCCTCCTTTCAAAACCCCTGGAAAAACATATAAATAAACACTTAGTCCATCATATAGACACTAACAACCTACTTCACCCTAACCAATCAGGATTCAGACAAAATCACTCGTGTCATACTGCACTGACTAGTCTCATAGATAATTGGCTATCAAACATTAATGAAAGTAAATTTTGTGGAGTATTATTTGTAGATTTCAAAAAAGCATTTGATACAATTGACCACACACTTCTCATCAGAAAGCTAGTCCTGTATAATCTATCATCAAATAGTCTAGAACTACTTGCTTCTTATCTTAAAAACAGACAACAGTGTGTCTCAACAACTACATCCACATCCAATCTAAAACCTATTCACTATGGAGTACCACAGGGATCAATACTAGGACCGATTCTCTTTTCATTATACATAAATGACCTTCCTCTACATATCAAATCCAAATGTGAACTATTTGCTGATGACACAACCATACATACGAACCATAACGACATTGACTCTCTTACAACCACATTACAACAAAGCTGTAATGATCTTGTCGAATGGACAGAACTGAACCACATGTCTATTCACCCCCAAAAAACAAAATGCATGCTGATCACCACCAGACAAAAGCGACAAAATTTACCCCAAAAACAGTTTCCAATCCACATAAGAAAAGAAGCAATCGAACAAACCTCTCATCACAAAGTTCTAGGAATAACAATCGATGAAAACCTCAGCTGGTTCTACCACATATCTCATCTATGCAAATACTTGTCCCAAAGAGTATACCAGTTGACTAAAATTAAACACTTCCTAGACTACCATTCAAAGAAATTATTTTTTCATGCTTATATACAATCCTCAATAGACTATGCTTCAACCCTCTGGGATTCTGCCAGTGCAAACACTATGAAACCATTATTAAGCCTACATAAACGTGCTCTCAAACTTATCCTTCTGAAGAAAACAACCTTACTTGAAGTGGATTTCACTCAGTTAAGTATTCTCCCCCTACAACAAAGACTGAAATATAACAAAGGCATAATGATGTTTAAAATAATGGCAGGAG
>CM060336.1:18912928-18920428 GCA_030674155.1 Stramonita haemastoma
GAATGTCTTTTTTTTCAAAATTGTACGTGTTTCGTCATCCTTTACGGGAAGAACTGTTATATCATTCATATGAAAAAAAAACACCTTTGAGCGGCTATATTTTAGCATCCATGTTTAAACCCTCATAGACCATCAAATAGTGCTAATTCTGTCATCAACAGGATCAGAATTAGTGTATCATTTCTTAATATATCATTCTTTGTTTTTCAGCTTCCTTTTTCATTTGAACAATGACAATAGCAGCAATAACCACGAAATAAACAGGTTTTTGTTTCATATGAAACGACAATATCATTTTAAAAAACAACGCGTTTTATACAGACACACTTAGACAATGGGTAATCTCAAAATATCAATCTCACCTGACCAAGTGCAATTTCCTGGCTCCACAGACACTTTGAAAACTTTCACAACAGAATCTTTACCACTCCCTCCGCCATAGGCCCTGAATAATACCTGGAAATAATGAGGGTATTATTTTACAGGTGATGGTTGTGTTTATGCTTCAAAGAATATTATATTCGAGAGCTGACCAGCACTACTATGCCAGATTCATTTGACACAGGAAATACAACTATCACACCTACATTACATTTATACCAACATCAGAGCAGAAACAAGAGAACAATTTTCATAACTGTACTGTTTTTACCGGTGTTTTTGTTTATCATTATTATTATCATCATTATTTTTTACTGTTGTAGTAGGTAATAAATGTAACAGAGTGAGAAATAATCTGTGTTGTATTCTGTTGTAATGCATCAAGTACTGACACATCTAAATCAAGCACAGTTTGCTACATTAAGCCCAAACCACACACTGCAAACTACAGATCTCTGAACAGAAAAATAACTTTCAGCATCTATACCTCAAATCTGCTTACCGTGGCAGCCACATGTTCTAAAAGTCCAATTTTGAAGTTTGTATTGATTTCTTTTCTGCTCCTGACAAAAATCACATCTTCCATTTTTCATTTATTTGACATTTTAACTGCTCTGAATATTATCAGTAACTGTGCAATTTTATCTTGGCTTTGTTTCACTTTCTGTGTTTTTAAGTCAGCCTCATTGTCAACCACTTTTAGTTTTTGGATAGTAGTCAGAATATTGTTATAAACCGACAGTGTATCAAATATAGGTGTTAGCTCCTTTAGTTTTTGTCTTTATTTTTTAAAAAATATCTGTAACTACACATTACTTGAAACTATCACATCACAGCTTTAAAAAAACAAACCCAATGTGTCTTTGCTGCGATGTTTTTCGACTCCCTCTTATTTTTCATTTTACCAAGTCTTCTATATAAGATATCAAAATATGAATAACACAAACCAACTACAGTTCAACAATGACAAAGGGGAACTTTTCCTTAGTAGCGCAAACATACATTAACAGTCTAATGTTTTTATTTCAGAAACTGTTTTTGTCTTAGATCTGGTTTTGAATTCATCAATGCAATAGAAGATGTTAGGTACTCCTGCTAAATTCCTCTTGTATCAAAATGCAGTGGTAGCAGAGATAAATGTTCTGTACAGATAAGGAGAAACTAAGAATAACAGGCTATTAAGTCTTCCTACATACCTGCAAGCTGTTCGCAAGGCTAAATCAGCAATAGAAAGCCGAGAGAACAGCAAGATTTTGGAAAGAATTCTCTGCTCGAGACCATTTACAGGCTTTTGTCAGTTGATAAAGAGATCCAGTGAGTTTAAACAAAGTGTATGTCTAGAATTTATCGATTGTAAGAGAGCGTTTGATTCAGGAGAACATTATTTTTTTTCTGTAAAAAGATAAAACAGAAACATTTATCACTTAAAAAAATTAATTCAATCTTAAAAAAATAGACACACACACACGCGCGCGTGCGCACACACACACATAGTAAACACACACACACGCACACGCACGCACACACGCACGCATGCACGCACGCACACACACACACACACACACACACACACACACACACACACACACACACACAACACACACACACACACACAGTGCTGTCTCACTCTCCCCAGAAGCCCTTCGGATGAGACTATAAACCGAGGCCCCGTGTGTGAACGCACGCAGAACACTTTGGGCACACGTTAAATTTTTTTCCACTTTTCGTAAGAGTAGGCCATTGTGTGCCGGTGGAACAGATGACAAAAAAACACTTTGAAAAAAAGGATAAAATTTTTAAAAACAAAAAAAACCCATGCGCTTTTTAAAAAACATATTTGCCCTGCTAAAAAGCTCCTAAAACATCCCTGCTCATTTCTCTTCTTTCCTTTTAAAAAGAACCTTCCCCCTCCCCTCCATCCCCATCCCCCTCTCTCCCCTCCCTCTCTCTTCTCTCCCCCCTCCTCCCTCTCTCTCTCCCCTCTCTCTCTCTCTCCCTCCCCTCTCCTCTCCCCCTCTCCTTCCCTTTCCCTCTCTTTCTTTTCCCCCCTTTCTTTGTCTGTCTTTTCGTCGTCTTTTTCCCCCCCCCTCTCTCCCCAAAAAGAAGTTTCCTCGTGTTTTGCAAAAAAAAAAAACCAAAAACAAACCAACACACACACACACACACAACACACACACACACACACATATTTTAAAAAATATTATAAAAATTTATAAATAAATATTTATTAAAATATATAAAAATTACCAAACCCCACACACATCCCCTTGCACACAAATAAAAATTTTAAAAAAAATATAAATAAAAAATAAAATAATAATATTTTTATTATTATATTTTTTTTAAATAATTATTATAAAATTATATTTTTTGGTGGGGTTTGGCGGCGCGCAGGTTTTTTTTGTTGTTTTGTGGTGCGGCGGGTTTTTTTTTTTTGGGTGGGGGGTTTTGTGTTTAAGAAAACATTTGATAGTTGACATCCCTTCCCCCCGGGTAATGGTTCTCCTTTTTATCCCCCTTTTAGCCGTCCATTTTGGTCTTTTGGGAAAAGTCAGCACATCTCCATTCCCACGGTCCAGGAAGACCTCCAGGGCAGCAGGTGCATTTTTTTAAATAAGAAAAACTTCAGACGGGAGACGGGGAGAAGTTCAGCCAGGGGGATTCCAGAACAGAGTAATAAAACAATGCCGCTTTACCACCCCTCTCCTGTCTAGCCTCTCTCTACCTAAAGAGAGAGAGATACAGGGAGAAAAACAAAGACAAACTACAACACCTTTTCATTATTTCATTTTCCTTTAGCAGGATATTTTTCTTATTGTGGAGTTTAACGAAGGTTGGGAGGGGGTACGGGGTGTGTGTGTGGCTGTGAAATAAGGGCTGTGATGGCGGGTTGTTTAATGGCTTAAAGCAAGCGTTACTTCATCGGTTTGTTTGTAGCTGTCAGTCCGGCTTTCAAATCCTATTCCTGTTTCGGATTGTTATCCCACTTTTTACCAGGAAGTGTTATTAGTATAAAAAAAAGGGAAAGGCAAAGGTGTCCCATAACCTAGGCGATCGTAGGGAGGCAAGGCATCAAAGACCTCAGCTTCTCTAGGGGCCAGCATGTTGAGGGCGGGCGCCCATCTCCTCTCCCTGGCTGCTTTACCTTCCCTGGCCCTAAAGAGGGCAGGTACCCATTTACAGCTGGGTGAACTGGGGGCCAAGGCGCACAGACGGTCACCCATCTAACTGGTAACCACGCTCGACGCTGCTTTACTTGACTTGGGGAAAGCGAGCGCTCTGACCACTCAGCTATCCCGCCCCCAGAGTGTTATCAGTATTTATATCAAATAGATGACTCTAATGACATGTAAAGGAAAGTAAGCGTTAGCTTATATTGTATTGATAAAAAACCAATCAACAAGTATAAGTATTAGCTTATATTGTATTGATAAAAAAAAATCACAAGTATAAGTATATGTGTGGATGCATGTGTGAGTGTGTGCTTGCGCGCACGCACGCGCGCGTGTGTGCGTGTGGTGTGTGTGTTTGTGTGTTTTTGTGTGTATGTATGTGTGTGTGTGTGTGTTGTGTGTGTGTGTGTGTGTGTGTGTGGTGTGGTGTGTGTGTGTGTGTGTGTGTGTGTGTGTGTGCGTGCGTATTTGTGTGTTTGGGTATGTGTGTGTGTTTGTTTGAGTGTGTTGTGTGTTTATTTATTTTTTGTTTTATTTTTTATATTTTATTTTATTCTTGTATATCGAGGATAATGGAATAAGCATTCATGTGCTTTTTCCATCCAGTCCCCGTGTGTATGCAGTTTTGTAAATATTGTCATCTGTTCCCACCGGCACACAATCGCCTACTCTTATGTGTGTGTGTATGTGTGTGTATGTGTTGTGTATGTGTGTGTGTGTGTGTGTGTGTGTGTGTGTGTGTGTGTGTGTGTGTGTGTGTGTGTGTGTGTGTGTGTGTGTGTGTGTGTGTTGTGTGTGTGTGTGTGTGTGTGTGTAGTCAGAGCCCAAGCTAAATTTGAGCAGCGTTGAGTGTGGTTGCTTTTCAGATGGGTGACCATTCATCCACCTTGGCTTCAGAACAGCGCTTTCAGGTGTAAATGGGTATCTGCACTCTTTAGGGACAGATAGCCAAGGCAGCAAAGGAGAGGAGATGGGTGCCCGCCCTCAAGATGATGGACCCTTGAACAGCTGAGGTCTCTTACACCTTGTTCTCTAACGACTGTTGTATGGAATGGGACCTCTCTCTCTCAGTCTGTCTCTCTCTCTCTCAGTCTCTGTCTCTCTCTCTGTCTCTCTGTCTCTGTCTCTCTCTGTCTCTCTCTGTCTCTCTCTCTCTCTCTCTAGCTCATATATATATATTATATATATATATATATATATATATTATATATATATATATATATATATGTATATCCCACTCGATCGATCTATCTATCTATCTATCTATCTATCTATCTATCTATCTATCTATCTATCTATCTATCTATCTATCTATCCATCTATCTATCGATCGATCGATCGATCGATTGATCGATCGATCGATCGATCTATCTATCCGTCCGAACGGCCGGCCGGCCGGCCGTCAATCCGTCCATCCATCCATAATGTGATATATGATATGATATGATATGATATGATATAATGTAATGTAATGTAATGTAATGTAATGTAATGTAATACAATACAATATCATATCATATCATATCATATGACATGACATGACGTGACATGACATGACATGACATGACATGACATGATATGATATGATATGATACGATACGATACGATACGATATGATATGATGTGATATGACATGACTTTAATATCATTATGATATATAGCTAGTTTAGTTTCCTAGTTTAGTTTATATCTAGCTAGCTAGATTATCAGACAGACAGACAGATAGACAGACAGATAGATAGATAGACATCACAGTCTTTTTTCTGAATATATTGATCTGCCTTATGTGCCACCATGTAAGATAAACCTATGTCCAAACCTTGGTTCGCTGTCCAATTTGACATTGTAGGGTCAGCACATCCCTGTCGGTATGAACACAGTCCTGTTTTATTGGTGAAGCGACAATTGCCAGCGTCCAGACCACACACTGCACACACCATGGACACTGGCATCATCACTGGACAGCACGAAGTGAGATCAGCACAGTCTTACCTGATATGTCCAGGTTATAGTTCCCCTCACAGGTAACTGTCTACTAAGTCGCTGGAACACTGACCTGGTCTGTTTCAGACAGTGTCTCCTGGCCAAGTTAAATGTGGCGGAGCCTATCCCTCTCAAGGTGCAGGGTGCATGCTGGGTATTTCTGTTTTTCTGCAACCTACCCAACGCATATGAAGTGTAGGATCTTAAACGTCCATAATTTTCTTTGTTTTCATCAGCACGCGTAAATAGAAGAAGGGAATTAACGCACTGGCAGGTCTGCGTTGTTAATCAACCAGAGAGATTTAAAAAATAAAATCTCCATCCTTAATTCGCCAGACACGCTGCCGAGATTCAAACCCACGACTTCATGGATTTAAGTCAACGCTCTTTTCCAATCTGTCATGTCTACTTATACAGCAGAACTTGAATAATCGAAACGCAATGTTCTCCAGTGCCAAAATAGTTGAAAACTGAGAAAAGGTTTTTGTTGTTGGTTTAAAAAAAAAAAAATCAATGGGACGGGATAGCTCAGTAATCAGAGCGCTCCATTCCCCCATGCCAATGTTAAGCAGCATTGAGCGTTGTTACCAAGTGGATTGGTGACCGTTTTCGAGCCTTAGTTTCAGTACAGTTCCCCTGTTCACCCAGCTGTAAATGGGTCCCTGCCCTCTTTCGGGTCAGGGAAGGTAAAGCAGCAAGGAGAGGGAGATGGGCGCCGCCCTCAATATGCTGACCCCTAGAGAAGCTGAGGTCTCTGGCATCTCGCTCCCCTACGACCACATAAGTTATGAGAACACCTTTACCTTTACCTATCACAGGTCAATCGTCTTGGGAGATGTCCAGACTGCGATGAAACAAAACCTTGCAGTTCTTAACATATCAAGAAAAACAAAACATGAAAAACAAAACTGGCCCGTGAAACCAACAACAAAAAGTAGCATGCAAGTGAATTCAGGAAAGATCAAGTTAATAATGGTCAGCTATACCTCCATCAGTACTGTTGATGTGGAGTTTGGAAGATAAAAAACCTAATCTTAGAACTGTTGAAAAGTTCAGTTACCTAGGATCGATCCCTCCTCACCTGTAAGGGATCCAAACCAAGATCCTCCAGAGGGTGAAAAAGACTCTGTGTGTGTGTGTGTGTATGTGTGTGTATGTGTGTGTGTGTGTGTGCGTGCGTGCGTGTGTGTGTGTGTGTGTGTGTGTGTGTGTGTGTGTGTGTGTGTGTGTGTGTGTGTATGTGTGTGTTTATGTGTTTGTGTTTATGTGTTCGCGGGAAAGTGTGTACATAGTTACACACACACATATATCTATCTATCTATCTATCTATCTATCTATCTATCTATCTATCTATCTATCTATCTATCTATCTATCTATCTATCTATCTATCTATCTATCTATCTATCTATCTATCTATCTATCTGTGTGTGTATCTATTTGCGTTAGTGTGCGTGCTTGCGTGTGTGCGTGCTTGCGTGTGTATGTGTGCGCGCGTGCGTGTATGTGTGTGTATGTGTGTGTAGCACTTGGAATAGAAGAATGCACGCACAGAAATTGCTGTATAAAAACATAATCTCTAGCTTGTGCTGTTTTATCGTGCAGTGCCAAAGAAGACAGAGGCACGATGACAAATCTATTGACTAAAACACTTCTACGATTCTTATCGTACCTGTGGCGTTGTTCGTAGCAGAGCGTGTATCTCTAGAACACTTTCCTGGCCTGAAACATATAACACACGCACATACACACACACACACAGATATATATGTATGTATATATATATATACATATATATATTATATATATATATATATATATATATATATATATATATATATATATATATGCATTTACATGTACATACATGCACACACAAGCACACACAAACACGCACACACACGCAGGCACGCAAACTTATATGCAGAGTAAATATTAACACACGCGCGTGCGCGCACGCGAGCA
>CM060336.1:18932928-18937928 GCA_030674155.1 Stramonita haemastoma
TTTCTCTATTCTTCCTTTCTCCACTCTTCCTTTCTCTACTCTTCCTTTCTCTACTCTTCCTTTCCTCTACTCTTCCTTTCTCCACTCTTCCTTTCTCTACTCTTCCTTTCTCTACTCTTCCTTTCTCTACTCTTCCTTTCTCCACCTTCCTAGCATGATACATTCAGGTGTCCACAACCCTTGAGTGACACAGACACCTGCAGTGCTGTTCAAGGAAGTTGAGCTACGCTTTCAAAATCACATCCATAAAGTTGATGATGCTCGACTGAGTGGTCCCAGTCTTCCCGATGACTCATTAATTTTTTTTTCTCCAATCTAGAATTGTTCCCTCCTGTTGTATCTTATAATTATCTATTTCACTCACTCACTCAGTCCCATGTCCCAAAGGACGTAGGGGGGACATGAGAGAAGACGCAACAGAGATCTTTTTCCATGCTTCACGATCCTGTGTGGCTAGTAAGAGGCGTTGCAGGGGTTAGGCAGTCCAGTCTTTGATGTTGTCAACCCATGATTTCTTTTGGCGGCCTCTTCTTCTCTTGCCCTCGACTGTTCCTTGCAAGATGGTTTTTGCTAGGGTGTTGTGTCTTGTGGTGTGACCAAACCACATCAGCTTTCTCCTCTTTATGGTGGAGAGCAAAGGCTCTTGGGGGCCCACACGCTTTTTGATTTCTTCTTTCACATAGTTATTGGTCTTGTGTTCTTTGTATGATATTTTGAGGAGTCTTCTGTGGCACTTGTTCTCGAATGCTTGGATTCTTCTCTCTAACTCTGCTGTCAGAGTCCATGATTTACAGCCATATAGGAGGATAGATATCACGAGGGATTTGTAGAGGTGGTATTTGGTGCAGAAGCTGATGTTGTTGCTTCTGATGATCCTCTGGAGTCTGACTAGAGCAGATGTTGCTGTTGCAATGCGAGCTTTCACCTCATTGTTTGATGTGCCATCTTTTGTTAGGATGGAGCCTAAGTATTTGAATTGGCTCACCTCTTCCAATATTTCTCCATTCATCTTTATTTCCGTGCTGTCATTACTCGCGCTGTTGACCATGATCTTCGATTTCTCTGTACTGACCTCCATGCCGTATGCGCTCGCTCGATCTGTTAGACTGTCTGTGAGGATTTGCAGTTCTTGTTTGCTGCTGCCCATGAGGTCAATGTCATCTGCAAATCTGAGGTTGCAAAGGGGTCTTCCACCAATGGAGATGGAAGTGTGGTGGTTTTGCAGTGTCTCTGTCATGATGTTTTCAAGGAAGAGGTTGAAGAGTACAGGTGAGAGAAGGCAGCCCTGGCGGACTCCAACCGTGGTCTTGAAGAACTCGCCCACGTGATTGTTCATGAAAACTGCACTTCTTGCATTCTCGTACAGAGCCTTGATGACTTCAATTAGGCAGTTGTCAATGTTGAAGTGCCTGAGTACTTGCCAGAGGCCGTCATGCCATACCCTGTCAAAGGCCTTTTTGAAGTCTATAAAATTGTGGTACAAGTCTTTTTGGTGTTGGAGATGCTTCTCTGTCAGAATTCTCAGGTTGAAAATTTGTTCCATTGTGCTGCGTTTTGGTCTAAAGCCCGCTTGTTCTTCTGCCAGGAGTTTTTCCGCTTGGTTTTTCAGTCTGTTGAGGACTACCTGCAGCATGATCTTGCTAAGGTGGCTTATGAGACTGATGGTTCTGTAGTTCTGACATTGCTTGAGGTTTCCTTTCTTTGGCAGGGGTATTACAAGAGACTGTGTCCATTCTTTTGGCCATTCTTTGGTGTCGTGGATCTTCTGACAAAGATCTGTGAATCGCCTTGCTGTTTCATTCCCTCCATTTTTTATGAGTTCAGCTGGGATGTCATCGATTCCAGGGGACTTCCCCTTCTTCAATTGTTTAACAGCTGTGTCTACTTCACACCTTAGTATTGGTGGGTCTTTATCTTGGTGTTCAGGGGGTTTGTTGGAAACTATGTTGGTATCTGGGCGTAGTGGGTAGTTATACAATCCCTCACAGTATTCTGTCCAGCGTTGGAGGATGGCATTGTTTTCCGTTAAAAGATTTCCTTCTTTGTCTTCAATAACAGAGGTTTTAGGCTTGTGGTTTTAGTTAGTGCTTTCAGAGTGTTGTAAGCTGTTTTGCTGTTTCCCTTGGCCATTCCATCTTCGATGTTGTTGCATTGTTCTTCTATCCACGCTTCTTTGGCTTCTCTCATCTTTTTCCTCACTTCTCTGTGGCTATCCATGTACTTGTTGTTGGCTTCTTGACTTGTAAACTTTTGCTTCTTAAGTTCTCTTCTTTTGTCGCAGAGGTCAAGAACCTCATTTGTCACCCAGGGTTGTTTCTTTGTTCTGCTTCTGCCTAATGTTTCTTCTGCTGCTGTCGTTAGCACGTCTTTGATGTTGTTGGCTAGTGTGTTCACATCATTGTCAATGGCTGTGAGTGCGGCGAACTTTCCTCCAATGTTGGCTTGGAAGATCTCAACCACTGTTGGGTCTTTGAGTTTTTCCAGGTCGAATCTTATGCGTGGGCTTTTTGGCTGTTGTTTTGCTTTCAGTTTCAGCCTGATGGTGGTAAGTACAAGGTCGTGGTCACTGCCAATGTCAGCTCCTGGGAATGTTCTTGTATTTGCCTTGTTTATGCTGGATTTGAATCTTTGGGGTGACAGAATGTAATCAATTTGATTATGAATCAGACCATTTGGTGAGTGCCAGGTTGATGTTCTAGATGGCTTGTGAGGGTGGAGTGTGTTAGCCAGAGTTAGTTTGTGCTTCTTTGCGAATTCCAGCAGCCGCTGTCCTCTGTCATTTGTTTCTCCCAGTCCAAAGCGTCCTGTGGTTCCTGCCCAGGTGTCATAGGCATCAGGTCCCACCTTAGCATTCCAATCGCCTTCCACAATAAGGATGTCTTTTTTGGGCGTTTTGGAGATGACGTTTTCAAGTTCTTCATAGAATTCTTCTATCTGGTCATCATCGTAGTCAGATGTTGGAGCATACACTTGGATGATGGTGAGATTCTGGGGTTTTGCAGAGACTCTGATTGAGATGAGTCTGCTGGATATTGGTGTGCAGTTGATGATGCTTGACACAATCTCTTTCCTGACAATGAAGCCTACTCCGTGTTGGTGTAGTTTCTCATCTCCACTGTACCATATCTTGTGGCCGTCTTGCGTGGTTGTTTCTCCGAAGCCAATCCATCTGACTTCCGCAAGCCCTAGGATGTCCCATTTATACCTCTGTAATTCATGTGTGAGTTCCTGTACTCTTCCTGTTTGGTACAGAGTCCTAACATTCCATGTACCAATGGTTACCCCTTTAGCTGGAAGCTTTAGCGTTGGTTCTGCTCCAGTGGCACACTTGTCACTCCCACCCTGGAGGCTTGCAGTGGGTAGCGCGGTCGTTGTTGATCCGGGCCTCGACCGATCCGGCATGTGTTTCTGTTTTGCTTTTCTCATCATGTCCTTGCAGTGGGCTTGAGGAAGCTTGGTGGCGCCCATCTCCTCTCCAAGACTCCTACTGGTGATTAAGAATGCACCAGCCCCTCACAACGTTTCGCCCGCCAGTAGAAGCGGTTACCGGGGTGTGGGTGGGTTAAGGACCCGGACCCAGAAGTGAGAGTTGAGTGCCAAGTGAGGACCAGTGCTCCCGTCCATCCCGAGGGATGCTACTGCCAGGTTTACAAAGGTACCACCTCTCCTTAAGCACCCCATACACGCCCATTATCTATTTATGTGGCCAAATTTGTAAAACATCTGTTACCTGTTTTCAATAGCCCAAATCCCCATCAACCCTCTCTATGTATAGGCCTAACCTTCACATGTATGTGTGTGAGTGTGAGTGTGAGTGTGAGTGTGAGTGTGAGAGAGTGTGTGTGTGTGTGTGTGAGTGTGAGTGTGAGTGTGAGTGTGTGTGTGTGTGTGAGTGTGAGTGTGAGTGTGAGTGTGTGTGGTGTGTGTGTGTGTGTGTGTGTGTGTGTGTGTGTGTGTGTGTGTGTGTGTGTGTGTGTGTGTGTGTGTGTGTGTGTGTGTGTGTGTGAGAGTGAGTGTATGTGTGTAAGTGAGTGTGTGTGTGTGTGTGTGTGTGTGTGTGTGTCCAATTCCTTTATCTTCTTCTATGTTCTTTTTCTTTTATCTACATGCACCTTTTTCTGTTTTTCGTTCTTTGCTTTCTTTCCCTTTTCTTTGTGTCTTTCTTTCTTTCATTTTGGAGTAGGGGTGTAGAATAAAATGATCGGCTTTACCCCTGAAAGCTGAAGAAAAGGTTGGATTGGAATGCTTATTAAAACTGAAGCAACTATTGGACGATAGCACTACTAGATGTTTACTGGTCTACTCAACACCTAAAGTAAAAAATACCCAGGAAAACGGCCAAGGTTGTCATCATCATCATCATCATCATCACCATCACCATCATCATCATCATCATCATCATCATCATCATCATCATCATCATCATCATCATCATCATCATCATTATCATTCTAGAAACACGTACAGGAAAATCCTGGTTTCTATTTTCCTCTTTTACAGTTAGGCTAATGACAAATTGAGTCTTCTGCCAGTTATTTTCGTCTCTGTTTCAAATGCTACTTTTTTCCTTATTCCTTTAAATGTGTCAATGCTATTACAGAATGCAATGGATGAATGATGAATAGCATTTAATTTACAGCTAACATTTTCTGGTAAAAAAAAAATCACCCCACTCACTCACTCACTCAGTCCCATGTCCCAAAGGACGTAGGGGGGACATGAGAGAAGACGCAACAGAGATCTTTTTCCATGCTTCACGATCCTGTGTGGCTAGTAGGAGGTGTTGTAGGGGTTGGGCAGTCCAGTCTTTGATGTTGTCAACCCATGATTTCTTTTGGCGGCCTCTTCTTCTCTTGCCCTCGACTGTTCCTTGCAGGATGGTTTTTGCTAGGGTGTTGTGTCTTGTGGTGTGACCAAACCACATCAGCTTTCTCCTCTTTATGGTGGAGAGCAAAGGCTCTTGGGGGCCCACACGCTTTTTGATTTCTTCTTTCACATAG
>CM060336.1:18945428-18950428 GCA_030674155.1 Stramonita haemastoma
GTTTCGAAAACAGACAACGACAGCACACACACACACACACACACACACACACACACACACACACACACACACACACACACACACACACACACACACACACACACACACACACACACACACACACACAACACACACTCTCTCTCTCTCTCTCACACACACACACACACACACACACACACACACACACACACACACACACACACACACACACACACACACACATGCACGCACGTGCACGCATACACAGAGATTATATTATATGTGTGGAGCTAACCTGTCAGTTCCTTACCATATAGACCACACATAATGTTATGCAAGAGATCAGAGGATAACATTAGGCATAACTTATGCAAGTGGTATTGGGTTTTAAAGTAAAAAATACCCAGGAAAACGGGTAGGAGTAAGTCAGTCAGAAAAATCTGTTCGCATGGGATTCAAACCCGTCACCTTGAAGGCAATAACCCAACGAGCTTACCACTGTGCCATGGCTTCTGATTAATTTAGCATTTTTTCTGCTTGATTTTGTCGCTTATTGTAATGCCAAATTGTGGGAATGAGATATAAGTGGGATTGTTATTTTTGTGAGTGGCATTTTCTCTCCTGGATTATGCCGATTTTTTTTTTCATGGAGCAGTGTTTGTTGCAATATAGAAGTCTTTGGTAAATAATAAGATTTAGGAGGGGGTTGGTTTTATGCTTTCATTAAAAATAAGTAATTCAGGTAATTTTAATTATTCATTGCATTATTGATAATTTTGCTTGTTTGAGGTCATATTCCCGTAACTATTGTGTATCCTAGCCAAATAAATGCAAATCAAAACGCTGAACATTGGTGAAAGCAATGTCTTTAAATTCGTATAGTGTTTGTTTTCAGATTATATTTCGGGCGTATGGTGGAGGTGGTGGTGACGATGCAGGTGTGAACGTTTACAAAGTGTCTGTGGAGCCAGGAAACTGCACTTGGTCAGGTGAGACAGGAATCTTAAGAATTCTAAATGTACCTGTGCAGCAAACTGTTTTGTTTTGTTAATTACCTCTATTAAATTAATCAAGCTTTTATTTCATTAGATTTTTCTTGGTCCTTGTTTTCTTCATAAACATTTCATTAAGTCCCCCAGCACCAGTTAAACGTGTCTACGTAATTCATTCTGTAATCCTTAGATATGTAATCTTTGGTCCTAACCTACATGATTTCTCTGTTGATATAGTACATTCTTTGGAATATGAAGAATAAGCAGTCATGGGATTGATTTAAGACAACAGCTAGACTCTGGCAAAGGCTGCTTGTTCTCACCTATTTTCTTCAACATCTTCCTTGAAAGAATCATGGATGACGCATTGGAACATCATGCAAAAAATGGTCTGCATCGGAGGCAGAACAACTATCAGATTACTTTTTGCTGGTGACATTGTTGGCCTTATAGGAAGGGAAAAAATCACAAATTTACCCATCTGCATAGAAAAGATCTCGGCATAAGACGCCATAAAGACAGTGCTTCAAAGTCCAGCCTGGTGACTAATAACATCAATGGCATTGGCAGTGACATCAAAACTAATGCGATCAATCTTAAACAACCCATTGCTTCAAATACCTTACAGCATGCCTCACAGACTAAGGACCAAGGTCTGAACGACTCTTCAAAGTTGCACAGACTGTGCAGCTCTGACAAAGCTGAAGACCATACGGAGTGACAGATAGTATATCCCACTCAGCATTAAAACAAACTTGCCAGCTCCATAGTTATCTCAGCATGTCCTAGTCTTGGACTCTGGTTGCAATTGTTAAGAAGAGGATGCAGGCTGTGGGGACGTTGCTGTTGTTTGGCTTACCACAGCTAAAGAAACCTGGACAGGGCACCCAGAATATGCACTTTGTATCATCCATTACACCCGTACCCGGAAATTACTGTGAAAGTACGTACTAGTTAAGCCGTGGGGGTACTTTTAAATACTTCAGGATTACAATCAGTAATTCTCCGACTTCAGAGAATTTTTTTTTCTTTTCAAAGGATGGGATTTGCTATGTTAGGAGCTTGTCATTGGTTAAGACAGTTCCCATATAACATTGATTGCGTAACAGCATTTTTATTTAGGTCTAAGGTCTTGGCTCACATTGATATCTGACAAAGCTTTTTGGCCAAGGCCAGGGCCTGGGAAAGGCCATGGAGATGAGATGTTATCAGAAAAGCCTTGGCATCTCCTACAAAAACTATTTTGACAATAGGGAAGCAGAAAAAAAAGAACAAGGCAAACTGTGGTACCCCATGAATACCACTTAACCAATGGTAAAAAACGAAAAACTTAAGAGCCGCAGAGGAAGTTTATAGATTCTGAAAACAAGATCACTTAGCAAAATACAAACATTCTAGATGAGATTAACACCTAAGATTAGTAACTCTTGAGGAAAACCTAAAATGAGCTTTGAAGACCAGACATAAAGAGTAGAAAACATCAATAACAAAAGTGTTGAACACGTTCTCTGAAGGGCACGGTTATGTCATTGTTGAGCAGTGGGGATAAGTGGGCATTGTCTCCAGTGTTAACACTGGTCTTTATTCCCCTGGCATTATTTTTTCTAATGAGACTACAGACCGAGGTTATTTGAGTGAGCACATACATAAAATCTTGCAGGCAAGTTTAGAACCTACCTTTCTTTTGCGGGAGAGTAGATTGAGACCTGGACTTCGCAGACGACATCAGCCTTCTATCTTACAGGCAGAAAGACGCACAAGAGAAGCTATGTCATATTGAAGAAGACGCAGACAAGATAGGCCTACAAATAAAGATCGGGAAGATGGAGGTCATGAGGGTGAACAAAAAGAAACAAGACACAGTGCAACTACACCCAGAAAACATCAAGGAAGTCGACAAGTTTTACCTAACTAGGGAGTGTCGACAGTAAAGATGGGTGGACGGATGAAGACATCAATTGCCCTATCAACAAAACCCATCACGCTTTCAAAACCCTTTAGCCAAACTGGAGATCAACAGAACTGTGTCTGTTGGAGGGCTGTTGTTGTGGTCCTTTGTTCCCCAGGAAATTTATAGAAAGTCAAGTCAAGATTTATTTAGTTATCGTCAGTTGTATGTTTGACACAAACAAACCCGCATGTACTAAACTTTTACAAGCATACTGAATAAAGGCACTGATGTAGCATAACCAAGTTGATTGATTTCTTAGCCCTGGAGGTGTAGTGTATGTAAAATATTCCGCATCATATGTACTGTGATCTCTGGAAACGCTAAAACTGAAAGAAAAGTCTTTCTTTTTGAGTTATGAAATGTTTTAAAAGCTTTCAAAGCAGAAACAGGGACCTTTAAAACTTAATACAAATCAGTTTCTCGTTTGACTGATTTTGACAAGGGGAGACTAGGCATAATTAAAAACTTATGTACAATGCGCTCAGCCGTTTTCATATAAAGACAATATTGTCAGCTAAAGGATTGTATTATAAAATCACCTGAAATAATAGGCATTGCTGTCTTCCCCAGCTTTGCTCACACTTTGGTTGCAGGTGAGTCTGTGAGGTGCTTGATTTTCATGTTACGTCGATCAAAAGATTCCCAGTTGCTTCTGTTGCTTAATTTGTGTCATCTAGTTGTGTGGCATCAAGCCAACTTCTTTTTAGTGATTGCATTACTTTATGACTTCTGCATAATTGTAGTTTTCTATATAAATGCAATCTATTTGGTACTTCAGATGGTCATCATTTCAGCAATTTGTTGTAAAGAAATTCTTTGTTAATCTTTATTTGGTTTGTTTCATGGGTATTACTGTTAGTTACTGTTCTATTACAACAGGTGAGCTTTTAATATCTCCCACCCAAATCCAAGGAAGTGGGTCAATAGGTGACTTAAAACAAAACACCTCACCCTTAATCAGCCCCACAGTGATCAGTCACACCAGAACGGACTGTCTGAGGTTCCGGTATAGGACACAGCCATCGACATTCCAGCTCACTGTCTCCATTCAGATACATATGGAGGAGCAAAGTTCTGCAGTGGTTTGGAATTATACCAGCTCAGGATCACAATCAGTTCTAATTTCTGGTGTGTGTCCCATACAAGTCAACCATTCATTCAAGGTAAGTCCATCCACAAAAATGTTAATAGAAATTTACGTTCAGTCATTGTCATATCCTAGGTGGCTTTGATGAATGATACTGTTTTCTAAAGACGTGTTGATCAATGGTTGTCATCATGTTGATCTTTGTTCAGCTTTTCACAGTAGCACTGCCATGTTAAGTTTAATACACTCTTTGATTTTTCTTTCTAATTCTTCATCTGTCCACCACGCCCCCTGCAGGAGCTGTGAAGTGCGATGCCATCAAACATCGCCAGTTTCCTCTTCTTCATAACTCTTAGGTGGAGTCCCTGTCTCATAGCCTTTATGAGAAATTCTTGACACATTGATTTATTAATTCTGTGGTCCTACCAGATGTGGAGAAGCCTTCTAAAGGATTTCATTTCAAAGGCCTATTTAGCCCAAGCCAAAATTCCTAATCAGTAATTAACGTAATTAAGTGACAAGGTTTATATCAAAATATTATCATACTTTATAATGTTGTTTAGGTTGTCATCAGCTATGACAAGCTCTTAACAGAACAATAAGTATTTTATTTCGAGGAAAATATTTTTTTTAATCGGAGTAAGGATGCTTGTTTGGCAAGATACCAGTCAAACAAGCAAGATTGCTATCTATTGCGTATGTATAGTCCTACAATGATTCCTAAGTGGGATAGTTGAGACAGCCCCAATCTGAGATACCTTCAAGATGTTAATTTGAGGAATGCACAACAACAGGATCAAAGGCTTGAATTTATTTTCCAGCTCTTCAGTCAAGGAACAGCTTTTGCATCCGAACACAAGGTTACAAACACTATAAACAACACTGTGAAGGGTTTCAGTTTTGTTGTAAAGCTTATCTCTTTGCTCTTCTAAATCCTGGTCATTTTTGCTATGGCCAAAGTTTGCAAGAAAAAAGTATAATCTTCATTTTG
>CM060336.1:18955428-18957928 GCA_030674155.1 Stramonita haemastoma
GATGTAAAAAACTACAAAACATTATCTTGCAAAATATCCTCAATATTAATCAAGAAAATAATAAAAACAAATTAAGGACATTGACAGGAAAATGTGAAACCCGCACACAGACATGCAAAATCAATGTAAAAAAGAATAATGCTTGAATACCTTAACACAGTCTCTGACCTGAACCCCATTTGTATCTTGATTACTTACTTCATCTTTTTTTTCGATCCTCGGCTAAAGCTATGAGGTTCGCCAATGTTGAGATTTTTTGCGTATGCGACTGTTTTTGAACACGAGAAAGGTAGCCGAGTTCCGATTTCAGCAAGGCTTATTTCCAGTAATGACTAATAATCTATACCACCAGATTATTTCCAGTAATGACTAATAATCTATACCACCAGATTGAACCAATGTGCTCATAGCAAAAAATCACTGCAAAATTTGATAGGTTTCCTTTTGATACATCGTGATATATCATATATCATGGCTTGTTTTCGCGAACGAAGATTAAGGGCACTGTCCACGTCTGGCGCAGGCTCGCTGGTGGTTGTTCAGTCCAATGCGTGACAAACAAACCCGGCCGCAGCGGCTGCAGGGGAAAGTCGATTCTGGGGTTGATGTAGGGGGGACGCGGTTTTTCCTCCTCATTCGCCTCTCCTCAAGGGCCGCTCTGCGATTGTCCTCAAAGGAGGAGACCGATTGATGCACAGTGTGTCCCCAGGCCTGCCGGTCAGCAGCAAGAACTGACCACTGGTTATGGTCTATGAGGCAGGCTGACAGAGATTTCTTCAGAGAGTCTTTAAATCTCTTCTTTGGTGCGCCTCTGTAGCGGTGTCCGGTGGAAAGTTCACCGTAGAGAACCATCTTCGGTAGGCGATGGTCCTCCATTCTAGAGACATGCCCTGCCCAGCGTAGCTGCGTTTTCAGCAACATGGCCTCAATGCTGGTGATCCCTGCTTGCTCCAGCACCTCAGCATTCGTGGTGAAGTCGCTCCAGTGGATGTCGAGGATGGAGCGGAGACAGCGTTGGTGGAAGCGTTCCAGAATTCGCAGGTGGTGTCTGTACGTGACCCATGACTCAGAGCCGTACAGGAGGGTGGTCAGTACCACGGCTCTGTAGACACTGATCTTGGTGTCTTTCTTCAGGTGTTTGTTTTTCCAGACACGGTGGTAGAGTCTGCCGAAAGCACTGTTTGCCTTTGCCAGTCTGTTGTCTACATCTTTATCAATCTTTGCGTCAGAGGAGATTGTGCATCCCAGGTAGGTAAACTGCTGGACTGTCTTCAGTTCTGTCTCACCAATTGTAATGTGAGGTGGGTGGTACGCTACCTGAGGTGCGGGCTGGTAGAGAACCTCTGTCTTCTTCAGGCTGACTTCGAGTCCGAAGAGCTGGGCTGCCTCTGCAAAACAGGATGTTACATGCTGCATGGCGGTTTCTGTGTGGGCTACAAGGGCAGCATCATCAGCAAAAAGTAGCTCTCGAATTTGTTGCTCCAGGGTTTTGGTGTGGGCCTGAAGACGCCGCAGGTTGAATAGGCTGCCATCTGTGCGGTAGCGTATGAAAACTCCGTCTTCGTCCTCAAGATCTTCTGTGGCCCGCTGAAGCATCATGCTGAAGAAGATAGTGAAGAGGGTTGGTGCAAGGACGCAGCCCTGCTTCACCCCGTTTGTGATTGGGAAAGGCTCTGAGAGGTCGTTGCTGTTTCTGACCTGGCCACGCTGGTCTTCATGTAGCTGGATCACCATGTTGAGAAACTTTGGGGGACAGCCAAGACGCTCCATGATCTGCCACAGGCCCTTCCTGCTCACAGTGTCAAATGCCTTGGTTAAATCAACGAAGGTGATGTACAGTCCCTTGTTCTGTTCGCGGCACTTTTCTTGAAGTTGTCTGAGCATGAAGACCATGTCAGTGGTACCCCTGTTAGCTCTGAAGCCGCACTGGCTCTCAGGGAGGTGGTGTTCTGCAACAGCAGGTACTAGTCTGTTGAGGAGAACTCTTGCAAGGATTTTGCCAGCGATGGAGAGAAGAGTTATCCCCCTGTAGTTGGAGCAATCTGATTTTTCCCCTTTGTTTTTGTAAAGGGTGATTATGATTGCATCACGAAGGTTTTGTGGTAGCTTTCCCTGCTCCCAGCAGCAAACAAAAAATTCATGGAGCTTGCAGTGCAGTGTTTGTCCCCCGTTTTTCCATAATTCTGGTGGAATACCGTCGACGCCTGCAGCCTTCCCACTCTTCAGTTGTTCTATGGCTTTAGTTACCTCTTCCAGGGTTGGGGCTTCGTCCAGTTCTTCTTTCACTGGTTGCTGTGGGATCTGTTGGATCACTGCGTCATCAACAGTGCGATCAGCGCTGAAGAGG
Organism: Stramonita haemastoma; assembly: GCA_030674155.1. Lineage (NCBI taxonomy): Eukaryota > Metazoa > Mollusca > Gastropoda > Neogastropoda > Muricidae > Stramonita > Stramonita haemastoma. The sequence continues at coordinate 18,957,776 of CM060336.1, forward strand.
GTTTGAAAGCGTTCAGCCCAGCGGCTCAATATGGACATCTTGTCTGTGGGGAGTGCCTGGCCGTCAGTGCTGCGCAAAGGACTCAACACTTGGTGAGAGGGTCCATAGACTGCCTTCAAAGCTTCGTAGAAGCCTCTGTAGTCACCTGTGTCA
>CM060336.1:18962928-18965428 GCA_030674155.1 Stramonita haemastoma
CTTGTGAGAAGAGGTAAACGAGCAGCTATAAACGTATGAGTGTCTGTAAAAAGCACACACACACACACACACACAATTTTGACAAAACCTCGTCAGATTTATTTTTTTACGTTTTGATGCACAGGTGCAGCCAATTGTTCAATATAGTGTAGAAATATGGGCTTTCTTTGCGAGGCATGAAATAGAAAAACTACAATTATTGGATATGAAACGATTCTTACTTGTTAACAGACGAACACCTAACGATTTAGTTTATGTTGAGCTTGGAATACATCCGTTGTATGTAAATTCTTATGTGAAATGCATTGAGCACTGATGAAAAGTGACTCAAATGTGTGAAAACAGACTGCCTGCTCCCACATATAAGCTCTTATATGAACTGGATAAGAGAGGAAAGATAACATGGGTGACTAGTGTGCGTAAGTGTTTGTGTGAAGTGGATAAGAGAAGACTGATAAAAATGGGTGACTAGTGTGCGTAAGTGTTTGTTTGAAAATGGGTTTGCATTCAATGTAGCATAATCAGGGTGTTGGTGTGTATCAAGAGTTTTCTGGCCTCCTTTTATTAAACAACGTGTCACATATTGTAGACTGCAAAATTGAGAGAGCCACATTCAAACTAGTGATAGATTTTCATTGTATAAGATGATCAGAATAAATTACGTTATTGAAACACTCGTAGTGATCAATATGAATAAGTTTGTAAAGTGTATATTGACCGAATTTTGATTTGGGGTTACTGATATGATGGTTGCATAATCAAAGATATAAGAAATAGTACAGAAATATGATGTTTTTCGTGAATAAACTAAATAGAAAAGGCAAGGTACATTTTGCTTTCTGTTGCTTAGTAGTTGAAGACCTTAGGATAAAATGCATTCCTTTTAAGCATTATACGAGACCAGTACTATTTCGGTTAGTCTTACATTATTTTGTTCTCTATCATTGAAAACAATATACGAAATGTTGCTGGGTACCTGTATAAGTCCTTCAAACAAAGAAAACGATGATGTCATGATTTCACTTTAGATTGCAAAAATAAAAATGTTGTGTTTGTGTTTGAGGTATAGGACTTAAGTGTGGAATAAGTTAGAGAGAGAGAGAGACAGGGAGAGAGAGATAGAGACAGAGATAGTGTGGAATAACCAATACCAATGATGTGTGCCCCTTTAAATGGGGTCATGGCATTTTCTTGAATAAATTATAGTCATTGTCTATGTCATTGTCAGTCTCTCTCTCTGTCGCTCTCTGTCTCTGTCTGTCTGTCTGTCTGTCTGTCTGTCTGCCTTCCTGCCTGTCTTTCTGTCTGTCTTTCTGTCTGTCTCTCTGTCTCTGTCTGTCTGCCTGTCTGTCCCCCCCCCCCTCTCTCTCTCTCTCTCTCTCTCTCTCCGCTCATCTGTAAGTTTTCTTTTCTTTCGTCGCCGCATCTTCTGTGACGTTCCTGTCCTGCTGTTCTCACGTCGCTGATTTCAACCTTTCCACCCCAGTCACCCCCAGATTTGTTCTGCCATAGTCCAAGGGTCGGAAGTCCACGTGGAGCCTATCAATATCAGGCCGCCGTGTGGCCACCAGCTAGACAGGCCCTGCAGAGCTGCTGGGTCACTTTTGGTGGTGTTCAATGGTACCTGTTCTGAGCTAACATACGCAGGGCACTACCTACTAATCCCCCCATTAGCAACAGTATTAGCTCAGATGTGGAGCCAGATGGAGACAATCTACCACCTGAGGTGGCGACCACCGCAACGTCCCTCCAACGATCGTCCCTCATGAATCTCAAGGAAGGAAGGTGGCAGGATGGTTAAGACGTTCGTCTGCCAACAAGTGAACCCTGAGGTTCTGGGTTCGTACCCAGCCTCGCCCTTTCTTCCCAGTTTGACGAAAAAATCGAACTGAATGTCAAAGTCAGTCATTCGGATGAGATTAGAAACCGAGGCCCCGTGTGCGAACGCACGCAGAACATCTTGCGCACACGTTAAAACCCGTTCCTCCTTTCGGAAGAGCAGGCCATCGTGTGCTGGTAGAAGCGGATGACAAAATTATTAAAAAAAAACAACAAAACCAGCATGTACACAGGTGTCGTGTTTAGACACCATCCCTGAGGGAAAAAAATAATGGGTAGGCGCTGCACTTGTGGCGACGCGTTCTCCCCGGGGAGAGCAGCCCAGATTTCACACAGAGAAATCTGCTGTGACATAAAGTGGTATAAAATAAAAAAATAAAAATAAAATGCATAGTAGCTGGATGTATTCCTGTTTGTGCAACTCTGCATAAGGCGTGCCTGCTGGCTTCAGCCGACACGTTCCGACTTTAGGGCAGCTCATCAGAAAGTCCATGAGGAAATGGTTACAGATTGCATGGTCAAAGACAGGATGGTTAGGCAGGAATAAGCACAGAGAGAGAGCAGAGAATGAGAGAGAGAAGAAAGAAGAGAGAGAGAGACAGAGACAGAAAGAGAGAGAGAGAGAGAAGAGACAGAAGAGAGAGAGAGAGAGAGAGAGAGA
>CM060336.1:18970428-18972928 GCA_030674155.1 Stramonita haemastoma
TTTGACAGTAGAAAATGAACTTAGAGGTTACAGTTTCAATTCATTACAAATTCCATTAATTTTTCATACAAACCAGCAGGCAATTAAACTTATAATTGAGATAACAAAACCGGTGTCCGCAAAGATTATCACTGAAATTGATGCTGCTGACAGACAACTCAGTAAAGATAGAGCTGGCTATTGGGTCTGGTTTATAATGTTCAAATGAGCCTAATCAACTACACATTCACAAACGAATCCCCTTTCTGCACTTGTCAAATCTTCGGAAAATGCTGCACGTTGCTCTCAAAATGATAGTTTTATCTGAACAAGAGTCATAGTTTGGACAACGTTTGCTGGAATAAGGAAAAAACAAGACAAATCTGAATATTTTCAGTAGAACTGTCACACTGCTCATATGGTTAATTGACCGATTACTTGATAGACTGATTGAATGATTGAGTAATTGAATGATTCACTTTTACAGTCCAGGCCAATGTCGTACAAACAACAGCGAGCGTTTTGGTGACACACAAGGTATGTTGTAAAAATGGCTAACTTCTATACAGGCCATGCCCTTAAATCATTATTGTAATGTGTATTACCATATTCTTCTCTTCACATTTGTCACATATCACACAGTTAAACTTCCTCAATGTGGATAAAAAGAACTAAGAGATTTTGCTTCTTCGAGACTGAATGAAAGAACGTGTGATTTGAATAGAGCGACCCAAAACGCCAACAAACTTACGCGTGGCCCCGATATTGCCTAAAGGCGAAAGATTTCTGCCTGACCTAAAGCTAGTGTTTGACAGCGTGTGTTTTGTGTGTCTGTCTTTGTTCTCTTGGTATTGTGTCGCCCCATCTTTCTTTGTCTCTATATGACGCGTGCGCGCTGGCACACACAGACACGCGCGCGCGCGCGCACGCACGCACGCAAGCACACACACACTCACGCACTCACGCACATACATACATACATACATGCATACATACATACATACATACATACATACATACATACATACATACATACATACATACATACATACATATATACATACGTATGTACGTACGTACATACATACATACATATATACATACATACACATATACGCACACGTACACGTACACGTACACGTACACGTACACGTACACACACACACACACACACACACACACACACACACACACACACACACACACACAACACACACAACACACACACACTCACGCACACTCACACTCTCTCTCTCTCTCTCTCTCTCTCACACACACACACACACACACACACACACACACACACACACACACACGCACACCCACACACACACACTCTCTCTGTGTCTATCTCTCTCTCTCTCTCTCCTCTCTCTCTCTCTCTCTCTCTCTCTCTCTCTCTCTCTCTCTCTCTCTCACACACACACACACACACACACACACACACACACACACACACACCACACACACACACACACACACACACACACACACACACATACACACATACACACACACTTACACAGGTATTCCTACTTTCAATAAATCACCTCCCCCGGCCGCCCTTCCTCAGGCGAATCATGAATACAACACTTTCAATGTCTAAGCTGTACTGGTCTGCTGTATTCTGTGGCATTCAGGCACAGAACTAAAGTGACACAAACCCGCGGAACACTTTTATCAGCAGAAGAAAAACCCTGTGCTGTTCACATTCTTTGTTCTTTTATACCGAGCTTAATGGAATAAGCACTAATGTGCTTTTTTTTTTACATCCAGTTCACGTGTGCATGCAGTTTTGTGTAAATCTTGTCATCTGTTCCTACCGGCACACAATGGCCTACTCTTACGAAAAGCGGAGCAGGATTTAACGTGTGCGCAAAATGTTCTGCGTGCGTTCGCAAACGGGGCTTCGGTTTATAGTCTCATACGAAGGAGTTTTGGGGAGAGTGGAGTCAGCACTGATGATGTGATGAAGGCTTACTGGTTGGTGTTCTTCCTCAGGACAAGGAAGTACAAGGTGTTACGACTGCACGCTTAGCAAAACTCCGTGTCCTTATTCCTTGCACTGTATTCAGTTGTGTTGTGCTTATTGTGCTGGGTTGTGCTGTGTTGTGCTGTGCTGTGGTGTACAGTCTTGTGTTGTGTTGTGTTGTAGTGTAGTAGTGTAGTGAGGTGTGTTGTTCTGTGTTGTGCTGTTCTTTGCTGTAGTGTAGTGTAGTGTAGTGTAGTGTGTAGTGTAGTGTAGTGTAGTGTAGTGTAGTGTAGTGTAGTATAGCGTAGTATAGCGTAGTATAGCGTAGTATAGCATAGTATAGTGTAGCGTAGTGTAGTGTAGTGTAGTGTAGTGTGGTGTGATGTGGTGTAGTGTAGTGTAGTGTAGTGTAGTGTAGTGTAGTGTAGTGTAGTGTAGTGTAATGTAGTGTAATGTAGTGTAATGTAGTGTAGTGTAGTATAGTGTATTGGGTCGCATTGTACTGTATTGACTGTTTTGCATCGTGTTGTACTATAATCATATTGTATC
>CM060336.1:18983990-18988990 GCA_030674155.1 Stramonita haemastoma
CCGTCTGTGCGCCTTGGCCCCCAGTTCACCCAGCTGTAAATGGGTACCTGCCCTCTTTAGGGCCAGGGAAGGTAAAGCAGCCAGGGAGAGGAGATGGGCGCCGCCCTCAACATGCTGGCCCCTAGAGAAGCTGAGGTCTTTGATGCCTTGCCTCCCTACGATCGCCTAGGTTATGGGACACCTTTGCCTTTCCCTTTTTTTTATACTAATAACACTTCCTGGTAAAAAGTGGGATAACAATCCGAAACAGGAATAGGATTTGAAAGCCGGACTGACAGCTACAAACAAACCGATGAAGTAACGCTTGCTTTAAGCCATTAAACAACCCGCCATCACAGCCCTTATTTCCACAGCCACACACACACACCCCGTACCCCCTCCCAACCTTCGTTAAACTCCACAATAAGAAAAATATCCTGCTAAAGGAAAACTGAAATAATGAAACGGTGTTGTAGTTTGCTCTTTGTTTTTCTCCCTGTATCTCTCTCTCTTTCAGGTAGAGCAGAGGCTAGACAGGAGAGGACTGGTAACTGCGGCATTGACTATTATTACTCTGTTCTGGAATCCCCCTGGCTGAACTTCTCCCATGTCTCCTGTCTGAAGTTTGCTTATTTAAGAAATGCACCTGCTGCCCTGGAGGTCTTCCTGGACCGTGGGAATGGAGATGTGCTGACTCTTCTCAACAGACCAGACAATGCTGATCACGGCATAAGGGAGGATATCAGGAGAACCATTAGCCCTGGCATTGGGAAGGTATGTACAACTATCAGAATGTTTGTCTGTTAAACACACACATACGCACACACACACAAAAAAAACACACGCGCACGCACGCACATACACACACAAACACACACATGCGCGCACGCACAAACACACACACAAAACATATATATATATATATATATATATATATATATATATATATATATATATATATATATATATATATATATATATATATATATATATATATATATATGTAAATATATATATGTGTGCATAGATATGTGTGTGTGTGTGTATATATATATATATATATATATATATATATATATATATATATATATATATATATATATATATATGTGTGTGTGTGTGTGTGTGTGTGTGTGTGTGTGTGTGTGTGTGTGTGTGTGTGTGTGTGTGTGTGTGTGTGTGTGTGTGTGTGTGCAAACACACGAGGAAACTCTCTTTTAGAGAGAGAGAGGGGGGGACAGACAGACAGACAGACACAGAGACAGACAGACAGACAGACAGAGACACAGAGAGGAGAGAGAGAGAGAGAGAGAGAGAGAGAGAGAGAGAGAGAGAGAGAGAGAGAGAGAGAGAGAGAGAGAGAGAGAGAGAGAGAGAGAGAGAGAGAGAGAGATGAGCAGGGTATGGTGTATAGGATGCTTGTAGCAGGGTCGAAGTATGTTCTTTTAAAAAGCGCAAGAGAGAGAGAGAGATGAGCAGGGTATGTGTATAGGATGCTTGTAGCAGGGTCGAAATATGTTCTTTTAAAAAGCGCACTGTGTTTTGTTTTGTTTTGAAATGTATATCCTTTTCTTTCAAAGTGTTATATATGCATCTTATCAATTGATAGTGCTCTTATTGTATGACATGTTGTAATCGTTTGTGCACTGGCATATGACTATGCGTGCTGTGTGTGTGTGTGTGTTATTTTATTCATTTATTTATTTATTTATTCTTTTATATATTCATTCTTTTATATCGAGGATAATGGAATAAGCGCCCTTGTGCTTTTTTACACCCAGACCCCGTGTGTATGCAGTTTTGTAAATGTTGTCATCTGTTCCACCGGCACACAATGGCCTACTCTTACGAAAAGCGGAACAAGATTTAACGTGTGCCCAAGATGTTCTGCGTGCGTTCATACACGGCGCCTCGGTTTATAGTCTCATCCGAAAGACTTCTGGGGAGAGTGAGACAGCACTGTGTGTGTGTGTGCGTGTGTGTGCGTGCGTGCGTGCATGCGTGCGTGTGTGCGTGCGTGCGTGTGTGTGCATGTGTGTGTCTGTTTACTATGTGTGTGTGTGTGTGTGCGCGCGCACGTGCGCGTATGTGTGTATCTATTTTTTTAAGATTGAATTTATTTTTTAAGTGATAAATATTTCTGTTTATCTTTTTTACAGAAAAAAAATAATGTTCTCCTGAATCAAACGCCCTCTTAGAATCGATAAATTCTAGACATACATTATGTTTAAACTCACTGGATCTCTTTATCAACTTTCAAAAGCCTGTAGATGGTCTGGAGCAGAGAAATCTTTCCAAAATCTTGCTGTTCTCTCGGCTTTCTATTGCTGATTTAGCCTTGTGAACAGCTTGCAGGTATGTAGGAAGACTTAATAGCCTGTTATTCTTAGTTTCTCCTTATCTGTACAGAACATTTATCTCTGCTACCACTGCATTTTGATACAAGAGGCATTTAGCAGGAGTACCTCTGACATCTTCTATTGCATTGATGAATTCAAAACCAGATCTAAGACAAAAACAGTTTCTGAAATAAAAACATTGGACTGTTAATGTATGTTTGCGCTAATAAGGAAAAGTTCTCCTTTGTCATTGTTGAACTGTAGATGGTTTGTGTTATTCATATTTTGATATCTTATAATTATAGAAGACTTGGTAAAATGAAAAATAAGAGGGAGTCGAAAAACATCGCAGCAAAGACATGGTTGGGTTTGTTTGTTAAAGCTGTGATGTGATAGTTTCAAGTAATGTGTAGTTACAGATTTTTTTTAAAAAAAACTATTAGACAAAAACTAAGGGAGCTAACACCTATATTTGATACACGATCGGTTTATAACAAAATTCTGACCACTATCCAAAAAATAAAAGTGGGTTACAATGAGGCTGACTTAAAAACACAGAAAGTGAAACAAACCCAAGATAAAATTGTACAGTTACTGATAATATTGACAGCAGTTGAAATGTCAAATAAATGAAAAAATGAAATATGTCATTTTTGTCAGGAGCAGAAAAGAAATCAATACAACCTTCAAAATTGGACTTCTAGAACATGTGGCTGCCACGATAAGCAGATTGGAGGAATAGATGCTGAAAGTTATTTTTCTGTTCAGAGATCTGTAGTTTGCAGTGTGTGATTTTGGCTTAATGTAGCAAACTGTGCTTGATTTAGAGTGTGTGCTTGTCCGTTGTGTTCGACGATGACCTCCAAAACAGCAGAGGAGGCAGCTGCTGTTTCGGAAACTGGGCAGAAATTTGATTAGAGTGGAGATGCCTTGCCCACAGTACATCCCCACTCTCTCGGCCAAGAGGGCATAAGGACAGTCAGCGTTGGAGACGTTCTCCAAAGGCCAACTAGCCCCCATGGCTGCAGCACATAAGGACTGTGCAAGATAAGCCTCCTCATCAGAGAGTCATAGTCGATCACTAAAGACTAAGCTGTAAAGTGAAATTCCATGAGGGGGAAAGCCACTGTCATATAGCCTCTCACTTTGTTGTTGCCCCTATCATCAATGGTTTAATCAAGAACTGTGATAAAGCCTAGATATGTTAGTAATATGATGCACTACATTAGAATACAGAACAGATTATTTTTTCCCTCTGTTCAATTTGTTACTCACTACAACAGTTTAAAAAAAAAACGCCAAAAAAACAAGTGTAAAAACAGCAGAGTTCTGAAAAATCGTTCTTTTGTTTCTGTAATATGTTGTTGGTAAAAATGTAATATTATAGGTGTGGTAGTTGTATTTCCTGTGTCAAATGAATCTGACATAGTAGTGCTGGTCAGCTCTCGAATATAATATTCTTTGAAACATTAACACAGCCATCACCACCTGCAAAATAATACCCTCATTATTTCCAGGTATTATTCAGGGCCTATGGCGGAACGGGGATTGGACAATTTGTGAAAGTTTTCAAAGTGTCTGTGGAGCCAGGAAACTGCACTTGGTCAGGTGAGATAGATGTTTTGAGATTACCCAATGTCTAAGTGTGGCTGTATAATACGCGTTTGTTTGTTTTCTTATTCATATTGTCGTTTCATATGAAACAAAAACCTGTTTGTTTCGTGGTTGTTGCTGCTATTGTCATTGTTCAAATGAAAAAGAAAGCTGAAAAGCAAAGAATGATATACTAAGAAATGATACACTAATTCTGATCCTGTTGATGACATAATTAGCACTATTTGCTGGTCTATAAGGGTTTAAACATGGATGCGAAAATGTAGTCGCTCAAAGGTGGTGTTTTTTCATATGAACGATATAACAGTTCTTCGGGCAAAGGATGACGAAACGCGTACAATTTTGAAAAAAAAAAAAACATTCATCACTTGTTCCATCGAGGATCAACTTCATCCTAAAACAAACAGACAAAATAAACAAATGACCAAGCCATTACTGCCGAAAGAGACTAAAAGTATGCAACAATGTAGTCACCTTCACTGCAATTAGTCAATCAAACAGTTCCTACAGGGATGAATAAACCAGTTGAGAACTTTGAAAGGTTGTGTAATGACGCCTTCAAAGACATAAAAAGAGAAAGAAAACTAAACAAAGGGCAGGCTACAACTTGCAGCACTACATTTTTACGCTGCTTCATTTTCTGACTTCCCCTTCCTGCTATTCCCACGCCGCTCATTTCAATCTCCCCGCCACAGCCATACCCGGATTCATTGTGTCTCATCCTCAGGGTCTGAAGTCCACAGGGAGGCCATCAATATTAGGCCGCCGTGGGGCCACCAACCAGAGGGGCCCTGCACTGCTGCTGCGTCACTTTGGAGGTGTTCAGTGGTGCCTGTTCTGAGCTAACATTCGCAGGACATCACCTATTGAAATAGTCCTTCGGATGAGACTATAAACCGAGGCCCCGTGTGCGAACGCACGCAGGACATCTTACGCACACGTTAAATCCTGTTCCGCTTATCGTAAGAGTAAGCCATCGTGTGCCGGTGGGAACAGATGACATTTACAAAACTGCATACACACGGGGGCTGGACGTAAAAAAGCATGAGTGCTTATTCCATTATCCTC
>CM060336.1:18998990-19013782 GCA_030674155.1 Stramonita haemastoma
CTATTTAACTGTAAATTTTGCTTCTATATCTAAAAAGAAAAAATGGTATAATGCTTTATCCAGAATTATCCATTGATGATTTTCAGCTCCGAAGGGATCCAAGACCCGAGACAACAGAAGAGACAGCTATTCTGAAATCCGCGCTTCACACTTCGATCATGGCATACCTGTGGAGGACAGTGGCTACTTCGAGTCTGATGACGCTGCAGCCTGTTCCCCTGATCCGGACATAGATCCTTATGAAGGGATCCACGAAGACATGCCTGCAGACACACAAGATCCAGAAGACGATGACTACAGCCACATCAATGCTAGAGGATTCCCCGACAGAGCCGTTCTACCAGAGATAGCTGAGGATGATTATCATCACATCAACACACCTGAAAGCAACTCCAGAGCACCAGAAAGTGCTGTCTATACCCAGGTACAGAAAAAGGAAAGCCTGCAGAGAGGCCGGCCATGGGGTACGCCTACACTCAGGTGAACAAGAAAGGCAAGAAAATGTCTGTGGAAGGCACACCTGACCCGGGCAACGCCCATGGCAAGAAAGCCCAGAAACCTGCTGTAGCACCGAAACCTGGTCACAGCAAAGGCGATGGGAAAACAGCCTCCTCCACCCAAATGCAAAGATCAAAGATGGATGACGAAAACTTGGAAGACGGGGTTTCCGATCCCTACAACCGAATCCACACATCAGCGACACCTCACCATGGCGCTAGCTCTGTAGACAAGAGGCCAGATCCTGATGTTGACACGTACAACAGAATCGTCATGGCTTCAGACTCTGGCCAAAGAGGGCCATCCCCCAACGTGGATGTCGAGGATGACTACAACTCCCTCGATTTCGACCACGCGGCTCCAGCACAGGAAAAAGCCACTGGTTCCTATGATCACGTGTGCAGTAACCCTGACGACGACTACAGCAGAGCTGACGGTGGAAAGAAACTCGTTGTCATGGACTCCAGTTATGATCGTGTCAGATTCGCTGATGCCTGAAGGAATGAAAAGAAACTCGTTGTCATGGATTCCAGTTATGATCGTGTCAGATTCGCTGATGCCTGAAGGAATGAAAAGAAACTCGTTGTCATGGATTCCAGTTATGATCGTGTCAGATTCGCTGATGCCTGAAGGAATGAAAAGAAACTCGTTGTCATGGATTCCAGTTATGATCGTGTCAGATTCGCTGATGCCTGAAGGAATGAGTGGGATCCTTAGATGTTAGGGGATTTAAGTTGACACCGTCTTTCAATCATGTCAAAACAGTTTGGACTATGCTAGTGCTTTCTGTATGTGGCATATGATTCTGTTTTCATTATTTTGTGCTTGATAAAAGTGGTGATTATGTTTTTATCGTGGCACTTAAAATTAAATTTTTTACAACTCATGTCTCATGTCTGTTGTCTTCACCAGAACTTTATTCTTTGATTTAAAAACAAATCATATTTACTGACTTGAACGAGCTATGCCTGTTGACTTTGATTTCTTAAACTTTACGTTTGGTGACAGGAATTGGTATCTTTTTAGACTAGTTTGTATTCTATTTGATGAAACTACCACATTTCTAATCTACATTACCTATGTGATGGAAAACGAACATTGAAGCGCTTTCTTATGCCTTGCGTTCCAGTTTGGCTATTTTTACTTCCGAAATTTGCCAAGTATGTGTTAGGTATTTCAGACATTGTTACTTTCTGAATTAGGTTTATTGTTTAATTATGCCTGTTTCTAGATAATCTGCTTTGCAGTGCTTTGTCAAATCGATATTTGTATTAAAACTCTCTCTCTCTCTCTCTCTCTCTCTCTCTCTCTCTCTCTCTCTCTCTCTCTCTCTCTCTCTCTCTCTGTGTCACAGACACACACGCGCGCGCGCGCATGCACGCACGCACACACACGCACACACACATACTCACATATATATTATATATGAAAGAAAGAAAGAAAGAAAGAAAGAAAGAGAGAGAGAGAGAGAGAGAGAGAGAGAGAGAGAGGAGAGAGAGAGAGAGAGAGAGAGAGAGAGAGAGAGAGAGAGAGAGAGAGAGAGAGAGAGAGAGAGAGAGAGAGAGCAAGCAGAAGTCGTTATGTGCTAGCCAGTAGCTTTTGAAGGATTTTTATTTGGTCTTTTCTCTCTTTTTTTTTTTTTTTTTTTTTTTGGGGGGGGGGGTTGTTATTGGTTGCTGGTATTTGCTTTTTTGCTTTTGTTTTTTTAAATTACAAGTTATCCTGAATTTGCTTTCCATTTAATGTGTTCGCGATTGAATTTTGTTTATGAGAATAGTTTGCTTCTCAAATGTTGTTTTTAATGATATAGTGAATAGCTGCCTTTGTCATTTTTATTATGTTAACTAATATGTTTCCCATTATTATGATATTTATATTCATATATATATATATATATATATATATTTGTTAATATATGTGTGTGTATGTGTGTGTGTATGTGTGTGTGTGTGTGTGTGTGTGTGTGTGTGTGTGTGTGTGTGTGTGTGTGTGTGTGTGTGTGTGTGTGTGTGTGTGTGTAAGCATGAGAACGCATACGAATATAATGATTCGCAAGAAAAATGAAATGCTGTTACTAAAGCGTCTTTATTTTTACTCTTAGTTTCAGCATAGTAACACATGAGTAAACTGAATTTGCTCTTTGTTACCTTGTTTGACTGGTGCTAGTATCATATTTGGTCAATTTTGCTTTATCATCTACTTTGTGTATAGCCTACTATTTACGATACAGTTTTTGTACATAGTAGATGTTCGACAATAATGTATGATATGAATCTAGTGAACAAAAAATAGGTTTGTAGCATTGGTCAATATTTCAAGTACGTTGTTTTCTATGATTCTGTTTGGTAGGGTGAAGAGTGGGGGAAGTGGGGGAAGGGTGGGGGGAGGAGGGAAGGAAACAGCAGGACTTAGAAAACAAGTGACACGTCACCTGTGTTAGGAAAGAAGGGACTACATTCAGCTTAGCAATGTGATGAACAATGGATTTGCATTCCTTCTCTTTAATTCAGTGTGGTAAATCTGTATTCCTAATGTGCTACACAAATATCGCCAATAAAATTTGCTTGGGAAAGTATGACTTGTTGCTGTGGTGTCTTTTGAATGAAGTTGGATGAATAATAATGTGCTGGGAGTGATGGTGGTGGTAGAAGTTAAGTGGTAGAGGTCATGGTAGTAATGGTGGTAATGATGTTTTGGTGGTGGTGGTGGTGGTGGTGGTGGCTGTGGTTGTGGATTTAACGTGTGTGCAAGATGTTCTGCGTGTGTTCGCACACGGGGCCTCAGTTTACAGTCTCATTCGAAAGACTTTTGGGGAAAGAAAGACTTTTGTCTGATAGCATTGATTATTTTAATCACATTTAGAACAGTTTTCCTTATATTTTCTACTTCAAAATATTTAACTCTGTAGATGATATATTTGTTTAAGTTTTTACAAGTTTTATTTAAGAATGACAAAAGAAAAAAATTAATGAAATTTGTCGCCAGTTTAAACACTGAAGCATTTTGTGCAGTTATATATATATATATATATATATATATATATATAATCTTATATATATATATATATATTATATAATATATATATATATATATATATATATATATATATATATATATATATATATATATATATTTCATCGAAACTGTGGATACTTATAGGCAGATTGTTTTAGTGTTGTGCGTTTTGCACAAAACTGACAACATGAATAGAGATTTTCCAACACAAAAGTTTGATTTAAACATCTCTAAATGAATAAAGCTTTTCTTTACGTACGATGTTTATATAATGACAAACTGCCTTTAACAGGAAATACTGTTAATGTAGCAATAATATCAGGTGTGCGACAATGATAACTATTCTCGTTATTTCACTAACCTCAACTCACATAAAATCTAGTGATACAGATGAATAGATCCTTTCATCATTAATGTTGACAGTACATTTTGAGAATGATATACCAGAGAGCTTATTGCTTCTCCTTCGAATGCTCTGACATTAACTATTGTCATCTGTCATATTAGCGAAAATGCGTTGCGCTGCCGTTGAGCGCCTGACAGGTCAGGCCCAGTGCATCCGACTTCAGGTTGGAAGATAATTGCTATTTTTCAGTCTTTTTGACACAAAGGGGGAGGGGGATGAAGTGCGTGTGTGCGTGCGTGTGTGCGTGTGTGTGTGTGTGTGTGTGTGTGTGTGTGTGTGCGTGCGCGCGCGCGCGCGTGTGTGTGTGTGTGTGTGTGTGTGTGTATGTGTACGTGTGCGTGTGTGTGCTTTACTTTTATTTTTATGTATTTATTCTTGTATATTGAGGATAATGGAATAAGCGCTCATGTGCTTTTTTTTACATCCAGTCCCCACGTGTATGCAGTTTTGTCAATTTTATCATCCGTTCCCACTGGCACACGATGGCTTTCTCTTCCGAAAAGAGAAACGGGTTTTAACGTGTGCGCAAGACGTTCTGAGTGCGTTCGCACACGGGACCTCGGTTTATAGTTCCATCCGAAGGACGTGTGTGTGTGTGTGTGTGTGTGTGTGTGTGTGTGTGTGTGTGTGTGTGTGTGTGTGTGTGTGTGTGTGTGTGTGTGTGTGTGTGTGTGGTGTTATTTATATTTATATTTATTTATTATTTTATTTTTTATTTCATTTTTTTCTTTTATACCGAGGATAATGGAATAAAAATTCGTGCGTGTGTGTGTGTGAGTGTTTATTATTATTATTATTATCATTATTATTATTATTATTATTATTATTATTATTATTATTATTATTATTATTATTATTATTTCTCATGACCGGTATGGCCGTGGAGGAGACTTGAGAGACGATTCTGCAGCCAGCCGTCGCCATCCAGCCCTGTCCTCCGCCTTCCGAATGAGTGTTGGACTGTCCAGGTGGGTGCACTCCTTGATGTTATCCATCCAGCTTTTGGTTTGTCTGCCTCGGCGTCTGCCACCTTCTAGCGTTCCTTGTAGGACTGTCTTGGGGAGGGTGTTGTGGCGTGTGACATGGCCGAACCATGCCAGCTTCCTTTTCTTGACAGTGGCTAGTAGGGGTTCCTGAGGGCCAGCCATCAGTGCGACTTGACTTCGCACATAGATGTTTGTTTTCCTATCCCTCCAGGAAATTCCAAGCAGTCGCCTAAAGCCTTTTGTCTCGAACGTCTGGATCCGCTTGGTGGTTTCAGCGGTCATTGTCCAACTTTCGCAGCCGTAGAGCAAGATGGAGATGACCAGGGATCTGAACAATTTGACTTTTGTTTTGAAGCTGATGTTGTCGCTTCTCCATATCTTGTTCAGTTTTGCCATAGCTGATGTTGTCATGGCTAGCCTGGTCTTGATCTCTGTGGTGAAGCGTCCATCTTTCGTGAGGGTAACGCCAATTATTTGAAAGCGTCTACTTCTTCCAGCTGCTGGCCATTCATGTAGATCTGTGCTGTGGTGTCGTTTGCACTGTTGACCAATACTTTACTCTTTTCTGTGCTGACTTCCATCCCATATGCGCCTGCTCTGTCTACAAGTCTGTTGGTAAGGTCTTGGAGTTCCTTGTTGCTGCCTCCCATGAGATCAATATCGTCAGCGAAGCGCAGGTTGTTAATGGGTCGCCCTCCTATTGAGATGGTAGAGTGGAAGTCGTAAAGTGTTTGCCTCATGATGTTCTCCAGGAATAGATTAAAGAGAGTTGGAGAGAGCAAGCAGCCCTGACAGACGCCGACTGTGGTCTTGAAGTAGTCTCCGACTTGACCGTTGAGGAGAACTGCACTGCTGGAGGTGTTGTACAGCGCTTCTATGATCTGGATGAGACCCTCCTCAATGCCAATTATGATTGATGATGATGATGATGATGATGATGATGATGATGATGATGATGATGATGATGATGATGATGATGATGATGATGATATTATTATTATTATTATTATTATTATTATTATTATTATTATTATTGTGTGTGGGCGTGCGTGCGTGCGCCCGCGCCAGTTAGTTTATAGTTAAAGAGAGAGAACTCAAGAAAATGGTTGACTCTAGAGCATGAATTTTCCCCCTTAATTGAAGATGAGGGTTGGTGGGTTTTTTCTTTGGAAGGGGTGGGGGTGGGGGGGTGGTGGGGGATACTGTTTGTTTATATATATAACATGTCAATAACTAAAGACTGACCTCTGGTGCAATGCGACTCAGTATGTGGTGGAGCGTCACATATGCAGTTAACACTGGAGTAGCTCTGTCTATGAGGTCAATGTCATCTGCAAATCTGAGGTTGCAAAGGGGTCTTCCACCAATGGAGATGGAAGTGTGGTGGTTTTGCAGTGTCTCTGTCATGATGTTTTCGAGGAAGAGGTTGAAGAGTACAGCTGAGAGAAGGCAGCCCTGGCGAACGCCAACCGTGGTCTTGAAGAACTCGCCCACGTGATTGTTCATGAAAACTGCACTTTTTGCGTTCTCGTACAGAGCCTTGATGACTTCAATTAGGCAGCTGTCAATGTTGAAGTGCCTGAGCACTTGCCAGAGGCCGTCATGCCATACCCTGTCAAAGGCCTTTTTGAAGTCTATGAAATTGTGGTACAAGTCTTTTTGGTGTTGGAGATGCTTCTCTATCAGAATTCTCAGATTGAAAATTTGTTCCATTGTGCTGCGTTTTGGTCTAAAGCCCGCTTGTTCTTCTGCCAGGAGTTTTTCCGCTTGGTTTTTCAGTCTGTTGAGGACTACCTGCAGATTTGCAGATGACATTGACCTCATGGGCAGCAGCAAACAAGAACTGCAAATCCTCACAGACAATTTAACAGATCGAACGAGCGCATACGGCATGGAGGTCAGTACAGAGAAATCAAAGATCATGGTCAACAGCGCGAGTAATGACATCACGGAAATAAAGATGAATGGAGAAATACTAGAAGAGGTGAGCCAATTCAAATACTTAGGCTCCATCCTAACAAAAGATGGCACATCAAACAATGAAGTGAAAGCTCGCATTGCAACAGCAACATCTGCTCTAGTCAGACTCGAGAGGATCATCAGAAGCAACAACATCAGCTTCTGCACCAAATACCACCTTTACAAATCCCTCGTGATATCTATCCTCCTATATGGCTGTGAATCATGGACTC
Source organism: Stramonita haemastoma (assembly GCA_030674155.1). NCBI lineage: Eukaryota > Metazoa > Mollusca > Gastropoda > Neogastropoda > Muricidae > Stramonita > Stramonita haemastoma. The sequence goes on from CM060336.1 coordinate 19,006,088, forward strand.
TGACAGCAGAGTTAGAGAGGAGAATCCAAGCATTCGAGAACAAGTGCCACAGAAGACTCCTCAAAATATCATACAAAGAACACAAGACCAATAACTATGTGAAAGAAGAAATCAAAAAGCGTGTGGGCCCCCAAGAGCCTTTGCTCTCCACCATAAAGAGGAGAAAGCTGATGTGGTTTGGTCACACCACAAGACACAACACCCTAGCAAAAACCATCCTGCAAGGAACAGTCGAGGGCAAGAGAAGAAGAGGCCGCCAAAAGAAATCATGGGTTGACAACATCAAAGACTGGACCGCCCAACCCCTGCAACACCTCCTACTAGCCACACAAGATCGTGAAGCATGGAAAAAGATCTCTGTTGCGTCTTCTCTCATGTCCCCCCTACGTCCTTTGGGACATGGGACTGAGTGAGTGTGAGCTCTGTCTATGACAGTCCTGGCGTCACAAAGTGATGGATAGGCAGTGTTCCTGGTTATAGCATGGTCTTTGAAAAACACAATCAAACAAACAAAATAAACAGTATCCCCCACCACCACCCCAAACCCCCACCCCTTCCAGAGAAAAAACCACCAACCCTCATGTTCAATCAAGGGGGAACAATTCATGCTCTAGAGTCAACCATTTTCTTGAGTTTTCTCTCTTCAACTATAAACTAACTGGTGGGCGCGCTGCCCGTGCGCGGGCGCGCGCGCGCGTGCGCGTGCGCGCGCGCGCACACACACACACACACACACACACACACACACACACACACACACACACACACACACACATCCTTACTAGATTGTAAGAATGAAGGCTTTGGTATTCTAAAAACATGTTTAAAGGCAAAAGGAAACAAAATTATGCTTTGATATTTCACTACAAGGTAGAATAATGACTATTGTTTTATAATCAATCAAAATCTCAAAATCACAACCTGACCCCCACCTGCCTAAAATGGCTCCTAACGGAAAAAGTACGTCAAGTGCTAAGCGACTTATTTCGTGGTGGAGCAGACAATCCATGACTCTACCACAATAGTGAACTTTCAACACTTGACACAATCTTACTTCTTTTGTTGTGGAGAAATTCTGACAGGCACACCTTTACTAAAGATAGAACAATAGCACATTCAATTTGTTTTTCAAATCTCTGATCACAACTTTTGATTTGATTTGATTTATTCTTTTATGTCGAGGATAATGGGATAAGCACTCTTGTGCTCTTTTACATCCAGTCCCCATGTGTATGCAGTTTTGTAAATGTCATCTGTTCCCACCGGCACACGATAGCCTACTCTCACGAAAAGCGGAACAGGCTTTAACGTGTGCGCAAGATGTTCTCGCTGGGGGCCTCGGTTTAAAGTCTCGTCCGAAGGACTTTTGGGGAGAGTGGAGTCAGCACTGATTCCTCCACCGGACTCGAACCCAGGTCTTCAAATTGCCAGAGCAATGTTCTGACCACTAGGCTATCGTCCCCCCATTTTAACTTTTAAGACTCTAAGGTCAATTAATCTAATCCAACCAATCGAATCATGTTTGTTTATAGCCCCACCGACCACAAAGGCCATATCGGGGGTGGGGTTGTCATTTAGTAATATGTGACATATAGAAGCATATATTCATGAAGCGCAAGCATAAAGTCACAGAAAAAGAAAATTGCTAAAAATGAGAATTTTTTTATCAATGTTTTTACACCTAAATGAATATCCAGCACTGTATAACTCTGTCTTGCAATAAAATAAAAAAAAAGAGAGAAAAAAACGAATAAACAGCAACAGTATTGAAGCTTGCCTAGAGTGGCCCCTTTTCCTACCCATTTTTTTTCTTTTTCATTTTTTTTAATACTTATATTGTCATGAGGGACAAAACTACATTACATGCATATAATATTGTACAGAAGATATTTAGCACTGCTCCATAATTTTTTTTAAAAATCAATGACTATTGAGATAAGTAAGATCGAAAGTATTAATATTATACAATGTATATCATAAACATTGTATATTATGACTAATAACTATGATGTAGATCTACACACATTTGAATGCAATCTGAAAAAAAATCATGATGATGTTTAGAAGAATACGTAGAACATTTTATTTCATCTACGAGAAATAATATCAATGCAGTCAACTTATGTTGATTAAATTGACAGATACTTTCAAAGAGAGAGGAAAACAGATGGTAAGGCAAGGGACAGCATGGCAATTATCTTTATTTGAGAGAGAGAGAGAGAGAGAGAGAGAGAGAGAGAGAGAGAGAGAGAGAGAGAGAGAGAGAGAGAGAGAGAGAGAGAGAGAGAGAGAGAGAGAGAGAGAGAGTTGTCCTTTTTCTGTTTGTTTCTTTTTTATATATATTTTTTCTTATCCTTATTCCTTTTCGTGGAACGTTCAGACAGCAACTATTGTTGTCTGTCATAATTATGAGCAAAAATACACCGCACTGCCGTTAATCAAGCACCTCAGGTTAAGCACCTCACTAGGGTATCCAACATCGAGGAAAGATTACAGTGATTTTCTGGGGGGAAAAGGCAAGAAAATGGACCAAGAATACAGAAAATATACTATTTAAAAAAAGGTGAAAGGAACAAAGTAAACAAGGCAGAAATAAAGAGAGGGATAGAAAAGAGGGAGTTCCTCGCTCAGAATTTTTAGACGTTGGGTTGCTATTTTTACTGACAGGTCTCCTGCATCCTCACGGGATGGGGTGGGGGGTGGGGGTTCTTTCTTTTCTTTTTTTTTATATTTTTTTTTTAAACTGTGATCTGAGTTGTGAGCTCTTTTTGCCTTTCCCGTGAAAAGTGTTTATCTCTGACGACTGAGTGGCGAAGGTGAACTTGCATCGTGTCATTTCAAACAGAGCATAGCTGCAGTGCAGAAGTCCACTTGTACTGCTGGAAAGGGGGGAAAAAAGAAAAGACCCCTGAAGACGTGAGATTCAACACTTTGCTTATTGAAGACTCTGAGGAAACAAAATGCGTAAGTACATAAAAAATTATAATAAAAAAATAGAGGGTGTAGATCTTTCGTGTAAGTGAGGGTTAAACTTAAGCTGCTAGATACATGTTGAGGGAGAAAAAAAGTTCTGCTTCTAAAAGATTCTAGGACCAGCTAATTCAATATTTCTATCTCTCTATCTCTCTATCTCTCTCTCTCTCTCTCTCTCTCTCTCTCTCTCTCTCTCTCTCTCTCTCTCTCTCTCTCTCTCTCTCTCTCTCTCTCTCTCTCTCTCTCTCTCTCTCTATCTATCTATCTATCTATCTATCTATACACACACACACACACACACATATATATATATATATATATATATATATATATATATATATATATATATATATATATATGTATGTATAAATAAAAATAAAAGCTCGATCTTTAAAACACTTCAAGTTGTTTGGCTAGTCCATTTTTGAAGAAGAGCTTTTATCTACATTATTGAAGAAGTAAGAGGTTTTATCCTCGAATTGATAGTTTCCTCTTCTTAAAGTCTGTCGTTTTGGAGGTGGGGGGGGGGAAATCTCTATCCAGTCTCTGTAGTGTTGGGTAAAATGCCCGAAAAAAGTGAAAGCAGTCGTCTGAGTGGTGATAATGATAATACTTTGTGTTGCTACCCTCCTAGCAGCAGTACTAGTTGTAATGTAGAGGCTGGCTGAAACCTAAGCCTTAATGGCTGATTCATTGTCCCCTCCATGATGATTTTCTTTACGTGGATGTTCATCACAAGGGTGCCAATTCTTCCTTGAAAATAGTTACCGAAATCCAAGAAATCGACTGAAGATGTCCAGCTGTTTTTTTTTTCAAATATTTAATACATAATCTAGATCTACAGACTCTGCATAGACTGAAGATGTCCAGCTGATTTTTAAAATATCTAACACATAATCTAGATCTACAGACTCTACATATCTGGTACAGACTTTAGTGTGAGGAGTAAGGATTACCAATGGTTAGTAAGTAACCCATTGCATGAATCAGAGTTGTTACTCGCCAGAAGCACAAGTATACACCCCCTCCATCCTTATCTTACACAGGCAGTTTTTCTTGATAATGCAGTTAGTGAGGGGGGGGGGGGGGGGGAAGATGGAAATAAGGAATAAAACAACATGGGATATATTTTGTTTAAAACAGAAGTGAAAAAAAATTTATTTAGATTTTTAACTATACATGGTATTTTAATGTCTTCCTTCAACGGCTTAAAATCTTTCAAAATTCCAGATTATTTTATCTGTGGAAAAATCCATCTATTAGTGTGAAAAGATTTATCCAGAAGCGTCATAGATAGTATAGACGCATTTATTAGAACTCAATTCCTGTCAAAAACTATAGTGTGATGAATGTGTCCACAGGATATCAACATTGACGATGAGGATGGATCCACATCTACGCAGACGGATCACTTCAGCTGCTGTCACTAATGGAGGAGTTTGAATGCTGATCAAGTACCCATCTCGAAACATCAAACATCCCAACAGGAAGTCGATGCATCCGCTACGGTGCGAAAACCCAAGCCCTGAAACGAGCTGCCACCATGGTCAGACACTCCAAAGATGAATGTCGGCAAGTGTTGTTGTTTTTGTACCGATGCCCTCTCAGTCCTACAAGTCGTGTCCGCAGACAAACAGAACTCCAACAGGAACTACAGCCTCTTACACAAAACAAACGTGTAACGCCGCAATGGATCCCTGTCCACTGTGGCATACCTGGCAACGAACAGGCTGATGAACTTACAAACCAGGGTGTATAGAGAGAACAGTGCGAAAGCAGCCTCACCTATTGTGAAAGCAAACCATCATCGCATCAATAACCTGACCCAGAGTAGAAAAGGACGACTACCACCATGCCACAAGAAAAGAACGTCATCATTTTAAGACTCCACAATGGGCGCAACGGGCTAAATCACCACATGTCCACAAAGCAGAAACTCGTTCCTTCTCCCCTGTGTGCTTGTGGTAAAGAAAATCAGACTGGCGAGCACATCCTTCAAAGATGCCCGCTATACAGCGACCTGAGGAAGATTGTGTGTCCAACAGAGATAACCCTGCAAACCAAGCTGTGCGGCTAACGAGAGGAACTGGAAAAAAAAACATGCCGTTATTTTTCCCAGGGATATCTGACGGTGTAAAACACGTGAGGAGAAGACCAGAGATCTTCTTTCAAGTCATGGAATGTACTGATGGTGAGTGAAGATTTTTTTTCCAGAGTAAATGTGGTGTTGGTGGTTGTTTTTGTTGTTGTTGTTGTCGTCGTCGTTGTTGTTGTTGTTGTTTTTGTTGTCGTTGTTGTTGTTGTTGTTAAACGTTCCCTGTCACTTGTCATATTTGGAAATCACTTTGAGAACCCAACGGATAAGTTAAACATGTAAGCGGTTTGCACAAACTTTTTTTTTGCTCCTTAGCTAGAACTCGGAGATGCACCATGGTGAGATTTTTTGCTTGTGCGACCGACAGTATCCTTGCCCTCCATTAGGGCAGCTGCATTCCAACTTAGGAATCGAGTGTAGTACCACATAGAAGGCAACAATACAATATTTTATTATATCATAGGATGCCATACTCACGCACGCACGCACGCACGCATGCACGCACGCACGCACGCACGCACGCACGCACGCACGCACGCACGCACACACACACACACACACACACACACACAGTTTTTCGGATGGGACTGTAAACCGAGGCCCCATCTGCGAACGCACGCAGAACATTTTGCACACACGTTAATTCCTTTTCCCGCTTTTCGTAAGAGCATGCGATTGTGTGCCTGTAGGAACAGATATTTACAAAACTGCATACACACGGAGACTGGATGAAAGAAAGCACATGAGTGTTGTTCTATTATCCTTGATATAAAACAATAAGATATAAAATAATGAAATGAAATGAAAATAAAAATAGACACACGCACGCACGCTCAGACACACAGACACATAGACACAGACACACACAGACACACAGACACAGACACAGACACACAGACCGACACACACACACACACACACACACACACACACACACACACACACACACACACACACACACACACACACACACACACACACACACACACACAATGTTTACACACGACACTTGTGTACATTTAAAAAAAAATGCCATCCATCCCTTACCGGTGTGCAGTGACCTACTCTACTCAAACGCGGAACGGGGTTAGACGTATTTACGTGTGCACAAGATGTTCTGCGTACGTTCAGACACGGGGCCTTAGGTTTTAGTCTGACCCGAAGGATTTTGAGCGAAATGGAGCCATGTATTACGTGCGCGCGCTCAAACACACACACACACACACACACACATACACGCACGTACTCACACACGCACGCACTTACACACGCACTCACACGCACGCACGCACGCACACACACAAATGTTGCTCCTATTTGATTCAATATATGTATAGCTGATTTACCAAAACATTGTCGATTTACCAAAAACATTGTCGAACAATACAGTTCTAGTTCAATATCAATATGGGGTAGCCACATTCCGACTTCAGGGATGATGTTTAAACACTAGTGTGCATGCGTTTAGCAATATGATTATTCGTTCCTACTGGCACGAATTCGTCTACTCCTCCGAAAGAAAAACGGGTTTTAACGTGTGCCCAAGATATCCTGCACGTGTTCGCACATGCCATTTTGTGGGGGTGGGATAGCTTAGTGGTCAGGGGGCGGGATAGCCTAGTGGTCAGAACACTGCGCTCGCAATTTGACGACCCGGGTTCGATTCCTGTTCGAGAGGATTTTTCCTCTGGAGTTAACATCATTGCTGACTCCACTCTCCCCCAAAGTCCTTCGGATGAGACTATAAACCGAGGCCCGGTGTGCGAATGCACGCAGAACATCTTGCGCACACGTTAAATCCTGTTCCGCTTTTCGTAAGAGTAGGCCATCGCGTGTCAGTGGGAACAGATATTTACAAAACTGCATACACACGGGGACTGGATACAAAAAAGCATATGAGTGCTTATTTTATTATCCTCGATGTAAAAGAATAAATAATAATGATAATGATGATAATAATAATAATAATAATAATAATAATAATAATAATAATAATAATAATAATAATAATAATGATGATGATGAAAATGATGATGATGATGATGAAAATGATGATGATGATGATGATGATGATAATAATAATAATAATAATAATAATAATAATAATAATAATAATAATAATAATAATAATAGTAAAATAACATGGACTGTAGTCTCACCCGAATGATTTATGGAAAGTGGAGTTGATACTGAAGCTAACTTTAGGAGAAAGATCCCCTCAAAAGGGGGCCTCCATGGTGGCTCAAACCCAGGCCATCAAATCACAACCACAACGCTGTAACCACTAGGGCACCCCTCCCTACCACCCCCCCCCCCCCCCCCCCCCTTTTTGTGGTTTGATATCATTTTTGTGCAAAACAAATGTGATTGTATGTAGGCTATATACTTACCATGCGTTCATGGTCTTTGTCCCCAGATGTTCGCCGGTGATCGTGACCCTTCTCACCAGAGATCATGGAGACGCCATCGCCACGGTGTTGGAGCACATGACCCTGAACTTGTCCAAGATCCCCATGACTAAAGTAGACTGATGCTAGATTCCCGAGGCGGAAGGGCAGAGAATGGGAGTTAGAAGAAAGCGCTTTAAATCCCTGAAGGGCAAACCCAGAGCACCGCCTGGTTTCGTT
>CM060336.1:19013882-19033882 GCA_030674155.1 Stramonita haemastoma
GTCTATATCCCCATAACACAGGCCAAAAGGTGATATTGTTTGTGTCAGTGTCTGGTCTATATTCACCATGACACATGCCAAAAGGTGATATTGTTTGTGTCAGTGTCTGGTCTATATTCACCATACACATGCCAAAAGGTGATATTGTTTGTGTCAGTGTCTGGTCTATATTCACCATAACACATGCCAAAAGGTGATATTGTTTGTGTCAGTGTCTGGTCTATATTCACCATGACACATGCCAAAAGGTGATATTGTTTGTGTCAGTGTCTGGTCTATATTCACCATAACACAGGCCAAAAGGTGATATTGTTTGTGTCAGTGTCTGGTCTATATTCACCATGACACATGCCAAAAGGTGATATTGTTTGTGTCAGTGTCTGGTCTATATTCACCATAACACAGGCCAAAAGGTGATATTGTTTGTGTCAGTGTCTGGTCTATATTCACCATGACACATGCCAAAAGGTGATATTGTTTGTGTCAGTGTCTGGTCTATATTCACCATAACACAGGCCAAAAGGTGATATTGTTTGTGTCAGTGTCTGGTCTATATTCACCATGACACATGCCAAAAGGTGATATTGTTTGTGTCAGTGTCTGGTCTATATTCACCATAACACAGGCCAAAAGGTGATATTGTTTGTGTCAGTGTCTGGTCTATATTCACCATGACACATGCCAAAAGGTGATATTGTTTGTGTCAGTGTCTGGTCTATATTCACCATAACACAGGCCAAAAGGTGATATTGTTTGTGTCAGTGTCTGGTCTATATTCACCATGACACATGCCAAAAGGTGATATTGTTTGTGTCAGTGTCTGGTCTATATTCACCATAACACAGGCCAAAAGGTGATATTGTTTGTGTCAGTGTCTGGTCTATATTCACCATGACACATGCCAAAAGGTGATATTGTTTGTGTCAGTGTCTGGTCTATATTCACCATGACACAGGCCAAAAGGTGATATTGTTTGTGTCAGTGTCTGGTCTATATTCACCATGACACAGGCCAAAAGGTGATATTGTTTGTGTCAGTGTCTGGTCTATATTCACCATGACACAGGCCAAAAGGGGATATTGTTTGTGTCAGTGTCTGGTTATATTCACCATGACACAGCCAAAAGGTATATTGTTTTGTCAGTGTCTGGTCTATATATATCACCATGACACAGGCCAAAGGGGATATTGTTTGTGTCAGTGTCTGGTTTTGTCAAATGAATCATGTGTTTTTGTTGTGTCAGTGTGTCAGTATGTGCATGATAGCAGGTTGTGTGAGTGTGTTGTTGTGTGTGTGTTTGTGTGGTGTGTTTGTGTGTGTGTGTGTGTGTGTGTTGGTGTGTGTGTTGTTTGTGTGTTGTGTGTGTGTGGTGTGTGTGTGTGTGTGTGTGTGTGTGTGTGTGTTTTGTGTGTGTGTGTGTGTTTGTGTGTGTGTGTGTGTGTGTGTGTGGTGTTGTGGGGTGTGTGTGTGTGTTGTGTGTGTGTGTGTGGTGTGTGTGGTGTGGTGTGTTGTGTTTGTGTGTGTGTTTGTGGTGTGTTGTGTGTGTGTTGTGTGTGTGTGTTGTGGTGTGTGTGTGTGTGTGTGTGTGTGTGTGTTGTGTGTGTGTGTGTTGTGTGTGTGTGTGTGTGTGTGTGTGTGTGTGTTTGTGTGTGTGGTTGTGTTGTGTGTGTGTGTGTGTGTGTGTGTTGTATTTATGTGTGTTGTGTGTGTTGTGTGTGTTGTGTTGTGTTGTGTTGTGTTGTGTTGTGTTGTGTTGTGTTGTGTTGTGTGTGTGTCTGTATCTGTGTCTGCGTCTGTGTGTCTGTGATTTGTTGTTGTAGTTTAATTTAGAGTCTATTCATACTTGGTGATATTAGACTGTTTGCTTTTGTGTTGTATAGGTGTTTGTGAGTCTGTAGTGTGTTGTGTTGTGTTGTGTTGTGTTGTGGGGGGGGGGGGGTGTATGTGAACAAATCAAATCAAATCAAATCAAATCAAATCAAATTCTTTTATTTTCGAGGATAATGGATAAGCACCCATGTACTTCATTTTTACATGCAGTCCCCGCCCTTAGGAATACATCACTCTCACTCTCACTCACTCAGTCCCATGTCCCAAAGGACATAGGGGGGACATGAGAGAAGACGCAACAGAGATCTTTTTCCATGCTTCGCGATCCTGTGTGGCTAGTAGGAGGTGTTTCAGGGGTTGGGCGGTCCAGTCTTTGATGTTGTCATTCCATATATCATATGATAATAAAATAAACCAATACAGACACATCAAACCCCCTACCCCTCGCTTTTTTATTTATTTATTTATTCTTTTATATCGAGAATAACAGAATAAGCAATCATGTGCTTTTTTTCATCCGGTCCCCGTGTGTATGCAGTTTCGTAAATATTGTCATCTGTTCCCACCGGCACACGATGGCCTACTCTTACGAAAAGCGGAACAGGATTTAACGTGTGCGCAAGATGTTCTGCGTGCGTTCGCACACGGGGCCTCGGTTTAAAGTCTCATCCGAAGGACTTTTGGGGAGAGTGGAGTCAGCACTGATGTTAACTCCAGGAAGAAAATTTCCTCGACCGGACTTGAACCCGGGTCTTCAAATTGCCAGCGCAATGTTCTGACCACTAGGCTATCCGCCCCCCTTTCTAGACAGGTGTGCTGCAACCTCAAGACCACCAAGGTTTACGTCAGCTGAGGTGATGATTGGAAGTGCACTTCGCTGTCAAAACAAGGCCAACCTGTGAAGAAAGAATGAAGAAAGAAGAAGAAAAAAAAGGGGGGTTACAATACTGCTATTATAGGTAAGCCTGTGTGGTTATCGTGGTGGGTTTTACCAGTCGTCATTTTCCACACTTGTGTTACAGCAGTACACAGTAGCTTCGTAACAGTACTGTACTGGGCGTAATGTGGCCACAATGTTTCATAGCCCTCATCATGCACAAGACACACATTCCGTTTGTGTGAGTTTCCTGATCATTAAGTTATTATAGTAAGAAGTCGTAAGTATTGTTGGTTGGTGGTGCTGGTGCTGGTGTGTGTGTGGGGGGGGGGGGGGGGGGGGGGGGGTGGGATGGGTGTGTGTGTGTGTGTGTGTGTGTGTGCGTGCGTGTGGGGTGGGGGGGGGGGGGGGGGGGGTTTGTGTGTGGTGTGGGGGGGGGGGGGGGGTACCAAATTTTATTCCACCCACGCATTAACTTATTACACACACGCGCGCCACACACACACACACACACACACACACACACACACACACACACACACACACAGAGGAATTGCGTAAAGTAGGCATGCATAGGCACAGACGCATATATACACTTGTGCGTATGTGTACATCATCTCTAAGCAACGATTATTATTACCCTGGGCTAAAACCCTCATTTAAAACAACACCACACACACACACACACACACACACACACACACACACACACACACTCACACACACACACACACACACACACACACACACACACACACAAAAACTTCGCTGAAAAGGCGTTGCCAACAAGATAAAAGGTTTGGAAGCCTGTAGCAGAATACTGTCTCTAAAAACCCTCTCACTGAAGGTGGATTGTGGCTGCCTCTATGGCAAGGTATTGTGTTACTGTTGTTGGGCGTTCCCAAACTTAACATCCTGGGAGTCACCCCCAGAATTACTATGTACTGTCTCATCACACTGGAATCACTGAGAGACCCTATATGCGTACAAGAAATAAAGCTTGCTTCTATGGCTGTTTTTAAGTACTTTTTTTTTTTCTTTATACCATTTTATGTCACAGCAGATTTTTTCTGCGTGAAATTCAGGCTGCTCTCACGGGGAGAGCAGCCCGAATTTCACGCAGAGAAATCTGCTGTGACATAAAGTGGTACAAAATACAAATGTAGTGGGTCTTGGCTTGATCACTTTGCTGGCATCAAGGGCTGACACAGCTGTTTTGGCCTGGACTTGTTGACGTATTTCAATTCTTTTGTGCTTCTGTTGTTGATGTTATTTTTGTTGTTTTTGGTTGTTGTTGATGATGATGATGATGATGATGATGATAATGATGTTGTTGTTGTTCATGTTGTTGTTGTTCTTTGGCTAGAGCTGCAGGGTTGGGTGGGGTTTTTTATCCTCTTCATTGTGATTCAGTTGTTGTTGTTTTTTTAAGAGTGTTCTTTGTTTAGGGCAAAAGAGATCAAGTCAGTATTTTCTTATCCAGGCTTGTGTGCAGTTTGTCTCATAAGATTAATTTCAGTTTGTTTATTTTCATCGTGCTATGTTCTGACAACTTAATAAAAGCTTATGTGCTATGTTGTGGTTTTGGATCAAAATTTTTAAAGTGTGACACTATGTGGGTGATTAAACAACAACAAAAAAAAGTCAGTTTTTAAGCAATGCCATTATCTAAAACACTTTTAAGAAGTCAGAAAATGTCATTGTTTGTTATTGTTGGTCTTGGTAAAGGTAATGGTGTTTTCATAACCTATAGTGTAAGGTTGTTGGGGAGCGAGACATCAGAGACCTCAACTTCTCTACGGGCCAGAATATTGAGGGCGGCGCCCATCTTCTCTCCCTCTCACTGCTTTACCCTCCTCCCTCACCCTAAACAGGGAAGGTACCCATTTACAGCTGGGTGAACTGGGGGACTGTACTGAAGCCAAGGAGCGCAAACTATTTAGCTTTTGGCAAAAAAGAATGCTCGTGACAGTCTGATTTTCGTTGGTTTTGACTTTTGTTTGACTGTTAGTTCATTTTTATGTATAAGTAGACAAACTGAAGAGATTTCACTCTCATGACAGGTTCAGTAGATTGAATTACACACACACACAGATTTAAGTACACACACACACACACACACACACACACACACACAGTGACACACACACACACACACAATGACACACACACACACACTGTCACACACACACTGTCACACAAAGTCACACACACACACACACACACACACACACACACACACAACACACACACACACACACAGTGACACACACACACACACACACACACACACACACACAGTGACACAAAGTCACACACACACACACACACACACACACACACACACACAGTGACACACACACACAACTAGCTCCTTGAAAGCCAAGTATTTATTATCATTATTATTATATACACACATTAATACAACGCCAACAAAAGCATGCAGGCATTGCCCATACTGCCACATCCAATTACAAGGGCTTTTTTTATATTTTTTTATTCAATCCACTGCCACCTGAACACATATCCTTATTTCCTTTCTCCGGGTGGGGGTGGGGGGTGTGGTGGGGATAGCCTAGTAATCACTCAGCATGTTGCCTTATGGTCTAATGGCCCAGATCAAGCCACCTCAAAAGCACCCATGCAAGAGGATTTTTTTCCCCTGGAGTTAACATCAGTGCCGATTCCACTCCCCCCCCCCCCCCCCAAAAAAAAGTCCTTCAGATAAGACTATAAACCAAGGTACCATGTCCAAACAGACACAGAACATCCTGCACACATGTTAAAAACCTGTTCCGCCTTTTGGGAGAGTAGGCCACTTCATGCCAGTAGGAACAGATCCTGACAACATTTTTTAAAACGCATGCACACAGGTGTCATGTTTAGACACCATGCCCCACGTCGAAATGCAGCTACTAAGATGGTGAGTAAAAAGGGTCTCATACACAAAACCTCACCTTGAGTAAACCTCGAAGCTCTAAGCCAAAAAGACCAACAACAAAAACAAAAAACCCAGAAATCCTTTTCATCACAATCACGCATGCAAACATTCTTCCATGTATGGCCTCAAGTCTCCCGTTAACAGTTTTTGGACAGGTGCAAATTCAAAGGACTCTTTCCAGAGATTCCTCCAAAATTTCCAGGTGCAGCCTCAAACAAAAGTGAACAGAAATGGCTAACAACCCCAATTATATCCCAGACTTTTTCACCTCCAGTCACGATGAAAAGGAAGAACAACAAACAAGAGACAACCCTTCATGTATACACGTTTCCATCACAGACAAGCATTAGGTGTGATCTCCCTTCCATGGCGACAATTTTTTTTTTTTTTAATTCAGGATTTATCAATTACTAAAATCATTGACAGTTATCTCATTTGCTTGCATGTACAAATTCTGCCTTTTTTCTAGACAGGGATGGAAGGGAGCATGAAGGGGTGAGGAGGAGGGGGAGGGGGGAGTGGAGGGAGGTTTAGTGGTGCTTATTTTTCAATACTAATAGAAGGAATTTTGACAGCTTTTCTGCGAGAATCTTAATTTTTTTTTTTTTTTAAAAACAAAACCCAACCTTAAGTTTAAAAGGTTCAAAGTCTCTGAAAAAGGTTCTAAGAGTTCAAGGATTCAGCCGCCGCTGTAGTCTAGTGGTTAGGGCGTTGGACTCGTAATCTAAAGGTTGCGGGTTCGATCCCAGCTTTCAGCTATGGCGTTGTGCCCTTGGAAAAGGCACTTTACGGCTATTTTCTCACCCCACCCAGGTGTCAAAGAGGTACCAACCTTGTGTTGGGGGTTAACCCTGCGATAGACTGGCGTCCTATTCAGGGGGGCGTCTATGACTCTCAGTCGCTTAACGCCACAGAAACCGGGATAAGCACCGGCCTGATGAGCCTTAGGCTCGGGACAGACTTTAACTTTAAGTTCAAGGAGTCTGAAGAATTCCAAAGAGGTGTATGAGTATTTCCCCATTGTTGTCACTCCCCAACAAAGCATGTTTTTTGTTACTTACGTAGCACCAGCCAAACATGTCTCCTTTTTGTTGCCAATACCAACCTAAACATACCGTCACAACTAACCAAATGTGACGCTCTACCACGAAATGAGTCGCTTAGCACATGACCCAATTTTGCGCTAGGAGCCATTAAAGACAGGTGGGGGTCAAGTTGTCAATTTTGAGATTTTGATTGATTATAAAAATATAACCCTTATTCTACCTTGTAATGAAATATCAAGGCACAATTTTTATTCCTTTTCCTTTTAAATGTGTTTTGAAAATACCTAAGCCCTCATTCTGACAATCGGTTATGAAAGTAAACTTGCCCATTTCTCATTTTGTTACATCCTGCAGTCAATCATTTCAATTTGTAATAACTTTGCACAGAATTGTCCGATTTTCAATCTGTTTTTTTGTATTGAATAGCCTTTTTATTGCAAATTAATAACTAGGGAATAACTAAAAATTAACCTCTGGTGCAATGCGACTCATGTGGTGGAGCGTCACATATGTCAGCTACCTTCGTCATCACTTCCAGCCCTATCATTGTCACCATCTGTCAAACATTGAATGCCTTGGTCGTCACTTTCTGCCAGCCCGTGTTGTTGTCAAAATCCCTACTACCAGCCAAACATGTACTCTTTCACTTTGGTCACTATGCTGTTGTCCTTCTGTGGGGTCTGCTTGTTCTTCATCACCTGCACACAGACAGACATGGCACAGCGGTCAGTTTCTTTCCCCAACTTTCAGCTCCTACCTCTCAGCTGCTAATTATCCCATCCCAGCCCAGCCTATTTGTGGCCAGCTGATGCTATTTATAGCAGGAGCTGACCACACTCGGACTAGGTAAAAGGAAGGAAGCGCTAAATTTTTAGCACTCTTGACTAGGCCCAACTGAGTGATGTTGGATTTGTCCACTGTAATGGGTTCACTTCACAACAACAATGCAAAAAGCCTGAACAATAAAGAATCATGAAGTGTCATGGCGTGGACTCCGTTTACATTGAAGGACATACTCTATACGAGGAAGCGGGATAGCCTAGTGGTTAGGTAACGGCTCTGGATTGAGCAACACTGGAGACATCTCTTTTTGTTTTGTTTTACCCTGGAGTTAACATCAGTACCGACTTCACTCCCCCAAAAGTCCTTCAGATGAGTCTATAAACCTAGGCTCTATGTGCAAATGCACGCAGAACATCTTGCACACATGTTAAAAACCCATTCATCCTTTAAGAAGAGCAGGTCATTTGATGCCACTAGGGATGGATGACAACACTTTTTTCCTTTTTTTATATGCATCCATACAGGTGGTATATGTTTAGACACCATCCCTGAAGTAGGAATTCAGCTACCTGAATGGTGGGTAAAAACAGTCACATATGAGTCATTCTTTGCTTTTGGTCACTAAAAGAGGTCCTAGGACCTCAAATTTCAAAATCATTGGATGGATTTTAAAGTGGGCAGTTTAAGTACATCAAGGAAAGGAGAATCAGCTGCAGAAGAAATAAAATTGATGGCATAACCCGCTTTTCTGTTATTTCTCATGGAAGGTGATGGGTGTCAAAATGTAACTGTGTTACACTGCTACACCAATTTATCCATAATGTCTCTGATTTTAATGAAATGACAATATACATGGGCTTACCTGTTAGTAATACATGTTAGTAGTGTTGACAAGCAAGATTTACGATATTGGAGGTTTATGTGCATTTTCAGCTAGTGAAGATTTTTGCGACACCATAACACAGTTACACCTTAACCAAAACAGTTTTTTAAAAAGAGTTGTAAAATAGAATATTTACTATTACCATGTTATATATTTGTTTACTAGCTTTTTAAGTAAAATGCACAGTGCTAAAAGTACTGAGAACAATTTTGCAGTAAATAAATCAAAATAAACTTAAATTGTTACTGTGTTACACAAGACACGAACACAGAAACAAAGAGCACAACATCAAGGAAACCTTGATAATTTTATTGAAACAGTTAACTTGTCTCATTCTTTTGCTCACAAAAGCTTTTAACTCATTCAGGCACCTCAAGTCAAAGTTTCAATGTTTAATTCAACTGTTAGAAGGTTGTTGTTTTTGTTTTTATTCTAAAATAAATGATCCGATGCACTGCGTTTCACGCTACACCACGAAGCACCAGGAATTTGTGTTAGTTGTTCAGCACTGCTGATATCATTTTTCTTACTCATTTCATGTTTCATATTCATAAAACAGGTGTTACTCTCAAATAACAAAGAACAAAACAAAAAAATGCACTGCATCATGGAAAAAAAGTATGATCGTTCAACAAACTGAACCTGCGTTACACGTGACACTGCACGGAATCAACGTTTTTTTCAAACATGTGGACAAATCTTCCTTCACTTCACATCATAAAGTGAATATAAGTTATTAAGAAACATTATTCATGCTGGTAATTGCTATTAAGTTGGATTACATGCTGATTTTACTAGAAAGTTGACAATTGACCTCTGACCCGTAACTGCGTTACGCTATGAAAATGAGTGTGACGCGATACAAACTATTAAGTCATTCTCGCCTCCTTCTGGGAATTTCTGCTTGAAATGTCATGAGTCCATGCTGTCTGGTGAATGAATTTAGCAGACATTCACTGGCGATTGTTGCTGGTGTCATTTGCCAAGTACGGGATTTTGAAAATTCAGGCATAACTGTGTTACATTTCGACACGAAAACTTCAAAATTGTATCAAGGATGTGTTTAAACATTCTTATGTTAATAAATGCCTTTAATCATCTCATTATGATGAACTTTAAGCATTTGCATGACCATCTTTAGCCAAGTGATCACTACGGCAAAGCAGACGATCCAAAGTTTTCGTCGGGCTCTGTTATGCGACTCGTAACGCAGTAACGGCTTACTTTGGACGTCTAAATATCAAAGTTGAAAAGTTAAGTGCAATATTTTTGTACAGGATAATGTTGAACAATGTATCCTTTTGTTAGTAAAAAAGAAAATATAAGGTTTATTTGCACTGAAGACTTGTAAACTGCTTATGTTGAACACTGCATCTGCCTGTCCCCTTTTCAGGTGCTATTTTTTGACTGTTTTTTTCCCATTCGATTGCAATTTCTCAAAAACAGGCCAAACAAACAAATATCCCTTGATACTGTAATTTCTTTAACCATATTAGGATGTTTTTATTCATATTGCATTGAAAAGAAACAACTCTTATGAAAATAAAATCCATCTATTGTAGATCGCCCCAAATAGTGACCAAGAGCAAAGAATGACTCATATGCAAAATCTCACCATAGACATCACTCACACACACACACACACACACACACACACACACACACACACACACAAACACACACACACACACACACACACAACACACCCACACACACACATCACACACACACACACACAAACACAAACACACACACACACACACACACACACACACACACCACACCACACCACACCACACCACCCCACCCCACCCTTACACACCACCCCACGCTTACACACCACCCCACCCTCACCTCATACTCGCTGCGGGAGGCAGTGTAGGCAGCGGTCAGAGGACGTATAGGGGTGCCCGCACTGCGCACGGAAGAGTTGAGGTCCACTGGCATCTGCTGGGGGGTGATGGGCGTCGAACACAAGTCCACATTCTCCTTGTTGGCCATCACGTTCTGAAACACAGAACACATGGGTGGATCGGTGGTCTAGGTGGTAACGCGCCTTGCCTAGAAAGCAAAAAGTCCGGGTCGGAGTGCACGGTGGTTCGTACCCCGTTTGGGACCAAAACTTTTTCCCCATCCATTAGACCCTGAGTGGTGGTCTGGGCACTAGTCTTTCGGATGAGACGATAAACCGAGGTCCTGTGAGTTACCCATCACTATTCAGCGCACGTAAAAGAACCCATGGCAACAAGGCGGCTGACCCTGGCAAAATATTGTAGAAAAAAGCCACTCTGATAGAGAAACAAATACAGTTGCATGCAGGAAAAAGAACAAAAAATGGGTAGGCGCTGCACTTGTGGCGACGCATTCTCCCTGGGGAGAGCAACCCGAATTTCACACAGAGAAATCTGCTGTGACATAAAGCGGTAAAGTATGTGACAGTAACTGAAGGTGCACATTCAAGACAGCTGAGAAGTCCTCAGGGCTCCCCCAGGAGTCCTTCAATTCCTCCTTTCATAGAAGAGTAGGCCAGCTAAGGCTGGTGAGATGGATCATGACATACCCAGCATGCATCATGCCACTATGGAATTGCACTCGCAGGAGAATGGAATTGCACTTGCAGGAGAATGAAATTGCTAACACTTACCTTGTGGATACAATGGGGACAGCCTAGGTTCCTTCTTTTGCTAACACTTACCTTGTCCAAAAAAATAATAATAATAATTATTTTAAAAATTTTTAAAAACAAAAAAAAAACATTTACCTTGTCGATACAATGGGGATAGCCAAGGCTCCTTCTTTTGCTGACACTTACCTTGTCTCCCCCAAAAAAATTAATTTAAAAAAGTTTTAAAAACAAAAACAAAAAAACCACTTACCTTGTCGATACAATGGGGATAGCCTAGGTTCCTTCTTTTGCCGACACTTACCTTGTCAATGCAAGGCAGCACACCAATCATCATGCGTCCCCCGTACACCTTGCCGTTCTTGCTGAGGGCTTTTTTGGCCTGAAGTTTGGACTGGTAGTGCACGTGCATCCAGTTCCCTTCCGCTGATGGCTGCACCACACAACAGGAATATATATTTATTTATTTATTTATTTATCCATTTCAGTGCGACAATATACATCATACTGTACATCACATCAAATCACGATCAAATACACTTCAGTGTGACAACATGAATTATACATCACATCACATCACATCATAATTATCTAAATATGCATTCTACACAACTTCTTCAGACTATTACATAAAATGCATTGTATTGTATTTTGTTCTGCTGTGATGTGTTTTATTGCGTTGCCATGAAGGTGGAGCCTTGAAATAGGGGTACTATGATAGTGTGGAGCTCTTTATTTCAAATTCAATGTAGAATGACAAAACACACCTACCACGTGTTTGAGGATATTTCCATACTGAGAAAACTGCTGCAAGATGAAGCTGGTAGCTCCTGGAGGAAAACTGCAACAACAGTATGATACAAATAAGAGAGAAGGCAAGGACATTAATCAAATAATGAGTCACATACAACAAACACATCAAATAATCAAATAATATAAGACAAATATATCAAATAACCAAATAATCCATAAAAGCAATTTACAGTATCCTGAATACAAGTATACATCTTTCAGCCAATTATTCTTACAATAACCATTTTTATCTAATTAATACATATTCATATTGTAAGACAGGAGATAAAAGCAAATGGCAACACACTTACCCAAACACTGTGACCCATGTTTCGTCCAGTATATCATCCGAGCGCAAAGACTCTCTGCAAACATCCACATAAAGCAATCTGAGGCATAAATAAACTAAAAATAAAAAATAAATGCACTGCTTCAACATTGCATCCACATACTCCATTCTTTTAATACAACTTTTCACCATTCCAGCTTTTTTGAAGATGAAAACAAAAAAAAAACTATGGAAAACAATTACGAAGTTGTTACTGCCTCAAAAAAATCATGACTTTTGATATGGACTTTCCATCAATGCTGTTTTTTTGTCCAGGTTAATCCAAGATGCAGAAAATCTGTGTGAAAAGAAATTACACATAGTTCTTATGTACTACCTCAGAATAAAGACTAAATACAAACTGTAGACTTAAGGTTATTTTGGTAACTTAGTAAGATCATGCATAAAGAAGCCTAAACTTAAATGATACGGGCATGTCACAAGTGAAGATCAAAAGGACTTGCAAAAACAATACTGCTAGGCACTGTCCAAGGAGGAAGAAAAAGAGGCAGACCACGGAAGAGACGGGAGGACAACATCAGCGAATGGACAGGCCTAGAACTCAACAAAACCCTGAGAAAGGCAGAACAGAGAGAGGAATGGAGGGAACTGGTAGTCAAGTCTTCGGGGGTGCCCCCAAGGTTGCCAGAGACAGACAGACAGACAGACAGACAGACAGACAGACAGACAGACAGACAGACAGACAGAGAGACAAAGAAACAGAGACACAGAGACAGAGAGAGACAGAGAAAGGGACACAGAGCGTCACAGAGAGAGACAGAGACAGAGAAACAGAGACAGAGAGACAGAGACAGAGA
Organism: Stramonita haemastoma; assembly: GCA_030674155.1. Lineage (NCBI taxonomy): Eukaryota > Metazoa > Mollusca > Gastropoda > Neogastropoda > Muricidae > Stramonita > Stramonita haemastoma. Next base: position 19,026,804 of record CM060336.1, read on the forward strand.
AGGAGAAAGAGAGACAGAGAGTCAGTGAGAGAAAAAGAGAGAGAAAGAGATATAGAGACAGAGAGTAAGATAACGCAGAGAAAATCCGTGAGAAAGTGTACACTACACATGTTGTTCTCACCCCTGAGTGTAGAAGGGATCCAGCTGTGAGGGGGAGGAGGGGATGGCGTGGCTCTGATTCAGCGACATGTCCCCTCGGGAAATCGGTGTGCCAAACAGCCCTGTCACACAGCGCACCAACATACTTACTTACAATGCATGACATAATAAAAAAAATAATGATAATGAATAAGCTGATAAATGAAAAACACATAAAGAAAAGAAAACAAAAATATTATGATTAAAAAACAACACTCTTAAAAAAAATCTACATGCAGTGCTTACGGCATAATGACAGAGCAAGTTGCAAGTACATGTGCATGCATACACACATGCATGCCAGGGTTCGCGCTAGGATTTTTTTAAACCGGTACTGCGAGTTGCCATTTCAGAGATATCTTGACCAGCTCCCCCAAAATCGGTCCCCAGAAAATAAAATCCGGTACGTACTGTGAATAAAACAAAACTATTCAGTGAGGGGGTGGGGGAGGGGGGGATTGTTCGGCAGCAAAACTAAATCTAAATTGAACGCAAATCTCTCAGACTTTGACTGCCGTACTGCCGCCACTCGCTTCTTGGGCACGAAGCCACGTAGGAAATAGGATTTTTTTTCTAGCGCCTGTGCCACTGTCCGTGTCAGTCTGTTGTTTTGCATGGCATCATTCGTGAGACTTGTATTCTTCTTTCTTGTTTCTATGCTTAGCGCTCATCTAGATCTTTCATTCAATTTAGATTTAGTTTTCGACTCTTCTATCTCAAAGCAACGCGCATATTCATACTCCGTTTTTCACTTTTCGCTTTTCGTAAGAGCAGGCTACCATCCTGTGCCGGTGTGATGACATTTACAAAACTGCATACACATGGGGACTGGATGTAAAAAAGCACAGGAGTGCTTATTCCATTATCCTCGCTATACAAGATTAAAAGAATAAAGATTAAATAAATCTAGGCCCCATTTACTCATTGTGAATGGAAGTTACTGTCATGCCGAGAAGAGCGCGAAGCTCTATTCTTTCACAGTAAAGCTTGCTGTTCTGCGTGCTAGGCTAATAATGATGCTGGCGCCAAAGATGTTCGTCGGAAGGGGTGGTGGTAGGAAGGGGTAGGTGCGTAAGCACAGTACAGGTGCATGACAGACTGTCAGAAAATGTCACTTCAGACTTTTTTTGAGACGGAAATCTAATCGGTCACAGGCAAACAGAATCGGTACGCGGTACCGGCTGCTTCGAAAATTTTCGGTATTCCCTGTTTACAATCGGTAAAATACCGACAATTACCGGTTATCGCGAACCCTGGCATGCACGCACACACGCGCACACACACACACGAGTGCACACACACACACACACACACACACACCACACACACACACACACACACACACACACACACACACACACACACCACACAAAATTTATTGAAAGATAGCAGAGAATCAGATATACAGCTCTGTGTTCCTTTACTTCATACCATCAAAAAGAAAAACAATGTGGGTTTCTAAACGTTAAAAAGAACAGACATTAAAATGAAGAAAATGGAACCATTAACAGAAGGCAGGCAGACAAAACAAAACAAACCATACTTGAAGATGACTGTCAAATAAACACCACCACGATCCCCCCCCCACCCCCACCCCACTCTCCCCCAAAGCAAACCAAAACCAATACTGAGAATGAAGGGTCTGAGATATTATAACTTCATCATGCACATTTTAGTTCTGTAATATGATTATTAAATGTTGCTTTAAAAAAAACAAAAAAAACAGCAGAGATACACAGAGAATTGAACAAAAAGGCAGACAGATATAAAAGAAAAGAGGAGAAAAATCTACTGACAAATATTTTTGTTAGATACACACTGAATACCCAAAAAAATAGAAGAAATAGGCAAAACAAAGAACAGGGTTCCCACACATCAGACCATTCTCAATATAAGGACCTTATAAGGACCTTATAAGGACCATTTTGTCTCCTATAAGGACCGTAACCATCGACAAATTTTGCCAACTATAAGCAATCAGCCAATGTGTCTACTAAAAGAGAGACACTGCAAAACATAAGACATAACATAGAAGCATAGAATGGACACAACACAAGACATAACATAAAAGTGTAGAATGGACACAATACAAGACATAACATCTATAGGAGTGCAGAATGGAGGGCAGGATCGGAGGCAAAGACTTACCACAATCTGTATGACATGATGGTTGAAGATGTCAGACTAATTCATCATATGAAATCCACAAGAAAAATATCCACTAAGCACTTATTTGGAAGAAGGTCCATCCTGAACAAAAGTCTGACCCATTTCATACACAATCCACCAAATATCCACCAAACTCTTATTTAGAAGAAGTTCCATTCTGAACAAAAGTCTGGCTAATTTCATACACAATCCACCAAATTATAACACACTGCACACATATATTCCTTCCTGCTGATTTCCTTATCAACTTCAGCTTTGAAAACTATTCTACACTAATTCATCTTTTTGATATAAGCCAAATTAACACTTGCAAACTAAAATATATACATATTGGTCTTTCTATTGAATTTGTGACAGAGATAAGGGTGCTATGGAAGGGCCTTCAGTTCTTCTTGAAGTTTGGCTAGTTCCTTGTCAAGACGAGAGACCTCATCTTTCTTGTCCTTGGAAGCTAGGCGCAGTTGACAAGAGCGGTCAATCAAAGTGAAGCTGCGCTGCTGCTGCCCTTCAAATGCCAGCCTGTCAGCTTCCTCAACAAGCTGCACTGCAATGTCCTGTGTTGTTTTCCTTTTCTTTTTTAGTGCCTCAATTTCTTCTGTCTTCTTTCTCTTTTTTTCCAGACGCTCTTGGTTGGTCTTCAGCTTGCTTTGTTCATCAAGGAAACGCCTGTACTCTTGCTGGGCATGACCAGCATCAACCAGCAGCCTCTTTGTAATGTTGACCTTCAAGATTCCACCACAACTGTGTATGTGGTCAAGCACAGTTCTCCTGGCTTTCAGAGCTTTCTGGCTCAGATTGTCAGTCATCATTTCCTTGTTGTAGGAAAACCCACGCTCCACTGTCGACTGTCCATGGGACAGAACAAGGAGCTTCTGGATGACATTCCACAGCTTGGCATACTTGCTCTCCGTTGCAAGGTGACCATAAAACCAAGCATCCAGCCTCTGTGTGGAGGGGTCAAAACTGGCAGCATCAGACGCAATGTCGTCGAGGAAGTCAGCAAACTCTTTGCACACTGTGTCAGCAGTTTCATGGTCTAGTCTCTTGACACCACACATTGCGTGGAGTAGATTCTGCATTTGTTCTTTGCAGGCTGCTCTGTTTTTCATAGTCTCTGGGTTGAGGCAGGAAATCTGTCGAATGACTGCATACTTCAGAGGACACTTGTCTTGTAGTTTGCTGACTGTTGCTTTCAAGAACTTTCTGCAGCTCTGCTGAAACTCAGTGACAGCTCTGTCACTTGCAGGATTCTTTTTTGACATTTTTGCTTTTTGAAGCAGGGATCTCGCCTGGAAGCCTATGTCGATTTCTCCTAAACTGCAGTAGTTATCAGAATTGGACACATCAACTGCAGCAAGTTTTTCAGCACTGTCACAATCATTTAGAACATCTTGACGGAGAAAACGTCGCATGAGGTTTCTCATCATTCTCTGCAAGTCAGAGCTGAGGTAGGGAATGAGGGGCTCATCTTTTTGGTACTTGGTCAGGAAGGGCTCCATTTCCCTTGCAACTGCAGCAAAGAAAGCCAGCTGAGCAGAGGTAAGGGGCGCACTGACACCTAACTTGACTGTCTCAAAACTCTTGTTCTTTGGTAGGGGGATTTTCTTTTCTTCTGCTGTTTTCACATAGAGATCCAGGGCAGGCAGAAGCTCAATTATCTTGGTAGCTACAGACGCATTTTCCAACCATCTGTGAGAGCAGAACTTTGGAGGTAGAGATGTGGCATTGCTAACCCTCATGAAGTCCTCTCGTCTAGCTGGGCTGTCCTTGAAAAGGTAGTAGCATGCTGACAGGAAGGAATCCACTTGCCATGAAGAAGCATTGCAGCCTGCTCGGAAAGAATTGTGGACTGTGTGAAGGCCACAACTGCCTGTGTGCAGTAGGCCAACTTTTAGGTCCTCCTTCATACTGCTGTGAATTCGGTTGTACACACTCCAGTTCACTGCAGGGCCATCCATCCCCAGCTGAATCATGTCTTCCTTGGGCAAGGAGAACTCGGACTGCACACTCAAAATTTTGTCAAACAGGTCAATTGCACAGGCATGTCCCAAGAAATCTGAGGTCAAATATCTCGTCTGGACAGCATCTCCATCCCAAAACCTGACATGAAAATCCATTTGCTTCAATTTGTTTTTCTGGTTCATGGACTCATCAAAAAGAAGCGCATATCCTGAAGAAGAAGCCCTCACTCTCTCTTTCAGCTGGTTCAGGAAATGAGGTGCAAGTCCAAAGGTGGTCAGGTACCTACACTTTGTCTCTGAACATTTAAACTGCAGAGCTGTGTCGCTGTCTGGAAACATTTGTTGAAAAAGCTCCCCAACACCCTTTGATGAGACAAAGCTGTAGTGGGACTCCACCACCTTCAAGCTCCACAGGATTTCTGCCTTGAGCGCTTGGTTGGCCAGACTGTGATCTGAAAAAAAAAAAAAAAACTCTAGCAAACACAACCTGAGATCTGAAAAATAAAATAAAATAAAACAAAACTCTAGCAAACACCTTCATTTCTAACTTTTTTTTCTGACAGGCATTCATTCTACACAATAAGTATATGTGTTGATATTCATAGTTCTAGCGTTTCTTTTTTTTTTTGTTTGTTTGTTTGGTTTTTGTTTTTTTTCCTGTGCGCACCCCCTTTGTGGATAGTTGTCCTATATAGAACTTGCCACGTTACTAGCAACATGATTTTTTCTTCTTTTTGTAGAGGGCACCTCTATATGCACACACACACACACACACACACACACACACACACACACACACACACACACACACACCACACATGTGCACAGAGAGAGAGATTTCATGTAGAGAAAAAAAAAAAGAATTTGAGAGAGAGAGAGAGAGAGAGAGAGAGAGAGAGAGAGAGAGAGAGAGAGAGAGAGAGAGAGAGCGAGAGAGAGAGAGAGAGAGTCTAAAGAGCGATGATGGGGGGAAAGCGGAGGGAAGGGGAACCACATTCAGTGTTTGTCTGCTGGGTCACACCAGTGTGTTTTTTTATGTTCAAAACAAAATGACAAAGAGAAAGTGTCTGTCACATGTGTGTGTGTGTGTGTGTGTGTGTGTGTGTGTGTGTGTGTGTGTGTGTGTGTGTGTGTGTGTGTGTGTGTGTGTGTGTGTTGTGTGTGTGAGAGAGAGAGAGAGGGAGAGAGAGAGAGAGAGAGAGAGAGAGAGAGAGAGAGAGAGAATCTGTCACATGTGTGTGTGTGTGTGTGTGTGTGTGTGTGTGTGTGTGTGTGTGTGTGTGTGTGTGTGTGTGTGTGTGTGTGTGAGAGAGAGAGAGAGAGGGAGAGAGAGAGAGAGAGAGAGAGAGAGAGAGAGAGAGAGAGAGAGAGAGAGAGAGAGAGAGAGAGAGAGAGAATCTGTCACATGTGTGTGTGTGTGTGTGTGTGTGTGTGTGTGTGTGTGTGTGTGTGTGTGTGTGTGTGTGTGTGTGTGAGAGAGAGAGAGAGAGAGAGAGAGAGAGAGAGAGAGAGAGAGAGAGAGAGAGAGAGAGAGAGAGAGAGAGAGAGTTATTTTACTTACCAGTGAGTTTTGACTGGAACGTACTTGGCTGAGCACAGGTAGGCCTACTTGGTGCCTGAGCACTGCTGGTACTTGGTTGAACTGATGATCCACCGGCTTCAAAGAGATCGGGGATCACAACTCTAGTTTCCATGCGATGACGCTGTTCATTACGCTCATGGCGCTTACTTTTCATGTGCGCCTTCAACACGGCTTCGCCCATCGATGCCAGATTTAGCGAAATGCAACACACAATACATCTTGCTTTTTTTGAATCACTGTCTCGCCTGATCCAGTACTTGTAGCTATCCTCTTTTATCCAACGATCTTGGAAAGAACACTTTCCCGGCATTTTGGTGGCTTGGAACGGTTATTTTCACTTTCAAGGCATGCGCATTGGGCCACTTCCGTCAGACAGTCTATCAGCCAGTTCCGAGATTTACTTCCCTTTACATTTCGTCTGCTACGGTCCCTTTACGACGGCAAATCAATTGAGCGCAAATTTTCCTTTTCTTTTTTTTTCTCGCGGATAATGATAATCGGGAAAGGCACACATAATTTCTTAGCTCTCTTTATAATGAAGACAGTTTTGATTTTATAAGGACCTCAGTGCTTTTTATAAGGACCGATTGTGTAAATATAAGCACTTTTAAGGCCTTATGAGACTCTACATCAAATTTAAAGACTTATAAGCACCTATAAGGACTGTACGAACCCTGAAGAATAACAAAAAAACTAAAATCAGACAGACAAAACACAAAGCAAAAGCACACAAGCGGACAACATGATAAAAGGCAGACACCCATAAAACCACTAACGGCAGACACACACAACACCCACAACAGACAGACACAACATCCACAACAACAGACACAACAAACAGGCAGACACACACAACACCCACAAAATACAGACACAACATCCACAACAACAGACACAAACACACAACACCAAAACAACAGACACAACATCACAACAACAACAGACACAACACCAAAACAGACAGACAGACATGCTACACGAACAGCAAGAAAGCTAGTAAGGGGAAGGTACCTGTGGTTGGGGGACCAGGGGAAGCAACTCTGGCAGCAGCGGATCCTGGCGTTCTGGACTGTCGACATACAGCAGACATGCACGTGTATGTCTCCAGAGTGAACAGGACAAATGTTTCAAGACAAATAACTAATGCCTGCAAAATAATAACTAAGCAAGTCACAAGCCAATGTTAATTCACACTTCTCTTTCTGGACACTTGCTCATTATGGTGGATC
>CM060336.1:19038882-19043882 GCA_030674155.1 Stramonita haemastoma
TAATAGTCTCATCCAAAGGACTTTTGGAGGAAGGAGAGTCAGCACTGGTCTTAACCCCAGTGGGCAAATCCTCTTGAATGAGATTCGAACCCAGGTAAGCAGCTCACAAACGCATCATTCAAACCACTAAGCTATTGAGTATTGTGGTACCTGTGTGTGCATGTGTCATGTATGTCCGAGTGTCACTGTGTGTGCTTACTAATGGCAATACCAATACTACTATTATATACCAAAATAATAGTGGCAATACTTTTTTTTTTTCAATGAACAGAGAATTTTGTTACATTATAGTACTAATAGGCCTACAAACCAAATGGACTAAACATTTAAGAGAGAAAGCAAAAAAAATTATATAAAACTCTTACAGTACACATGTGGGGGGGGGGGGGTCAGTCTGAATGCTTTCTTTAGGGTTGGGGGTTTTTTTTGGAGGGGGTTGGGGTTTGTTTGGTTTTTTTTGCGGGGGGTTGCACTTTTGACTTTGTTTGCACATACTGACATAGTGGGTTTTTAACTACAGAACTCTGTGACAGTATTTTTTTCAGCTTTGTTTCCTGTTTTTCTGAAGATGTACACATTATTTCTGGACCAATGATTGTCCATCATTTTCTGCCTGAAATCTTAGAACCTGGCATAATAAAAAAAAAAAAATTAATCCTATCAGAGGAATTACCTACCCCCTCTTGATTATGTAGCCATTATGCCTATACAGATTATCATATATATTATATAATTATAATTTAACATGTTGTTGTTGTGCAATCCCCAGCCTAACACTCTGGGGGTAATCCACAATGTGCACTCTGACTTACTCATCCCACCTGGGAATCACTGTGAGATTGAAATTGCACACGGAGTGAATGAGAAGTTTGCATGTATGAGGGTCATTCTCCTGAAAACTGGCCAGATGGAGGTCACTATTTTTAGAGCCAAATAAAATATCTTCCAACACAAAAATCTTAAAATGTTTTACATCTTTTGTGTGGACTATGTTTGGAGAAATGAAGGAAATGAAATCATTTGTGTGTGTGCATTATTTTACTTGCCTCAAGCCATTTATGTGCAAAATTTACAGGATTTCCTGTACCCAGTTTGTGACATGGTTTCGAGCAGACAGATCAATCATTGATATTTCCCTAGATTTTCAGTGTAAAGAATCAAATTTGTTATCAAAGCAAAGGTATGATGAAGAACTTTGTTTCTGGGTAAGTTAAAGTATATAACATGATTGCATCATAAAGAAATACCAGGAAGAAAATCAGCGTCTTGCGCATTACACTCGGCGTCTTTGCCATATTCCATCGATAAAGCTGCATTGTCTAAAAATAGAGAACATGACCTTTACCCCAAAGCGTTGTGTCAAGAGTAATGCTTTTTGTGCTATTATTCACCAAGTTGGATGAAGAAAGAATAATGCTATCCTGAGAAATGAGGTACCTATTACGATTTTCACACGTGGTGTCTTTCAAAAGCTGTAATGTTCGAACAAACAAAGGGACTATTTTATCAGTCACAGCAAACTCTTACCGACCTTCACGTATGAATCTCAGTACGTTTGCACTGGGGAAGCTTTCTGATTCGTTGTCTGCTGTGAGAGAGTGTGTGCTGAGGTACACATGCACTCTAAACATGTGGTGTCTTGTTCACTTTCTTTGTGTAACTCGCGATACGCCATCAAGCAACAGCCCCTGTTGAGGTCTTGGAGGAAAGATTGTTTATTCTTTCTGAATACTATGCATAAAAAGATTGTTACTACAGATTCAAGAGATGTCTATTCATCATTTCTTCAAAATGATTTCAGATTGTCACAGGCTTTAGCAGCTGTTAGATCGATCGATTCTAGCAACATGGGACGTTTGTCAAAAGGCGTAGAATCATCGGCTTGGCTCAAAAACAGAAATGTACTCCAGATAATGAAATTAAGGTCATGATTTGAAGGTTTTGTACGCAGGGAAATATGCTGGACTTCTTATTTTTGCATACAGCTTCTACTGTCGTATATACTTAGTGTTCATTTAGTGACATCATTGACCTGTTCTCTCGATCGTTACTAACGACGCCATGTGTTTGGCGTCTTTAAATGTGGCGTGATACGGAAAAAATAAAAATAAAAGTTGTTGTAAGTGCAGCTTTCCATTGCTTCTCGTAAGTGAAATAATGTAGTTTATGAAACCAACTGGTGTCTGAAGCTCCTGTTTCTGTTCACTTGTCTTTCGCTTTTCTGTTACAAACAAATTTAGCCCTGCACGTTACCAAAGACACCACTACCATGTGTCTGAGTCACATTCGTTACATATCTGATTTATACTTTATTTTTAATAGATGAAGGCTTCGACAAATCTTGATAAAATATTTGAATGTGCAAGCCAAACCAACTGGGATGTGCTATAACAACTTATGAATTAAAATATTAGCTCCAATGATAAAACTTGTATAAAACTTTAAAACCATTGTCCTGCACATTACACCTACCATAAGCTAGGTGTCTATGCAATGTGTGTGATGGATTTAATTAGATTCATAGTACTTAACAAAGGGCTTAAGATAATGTGTGATGTGTCCATTTTTGTGTTACACACAAAAATGTGTGTAACACAAAAATTATTTCGGGTGAGAGGCAGTACTCCTTTCATTTGAATTGAATTCAAACTCAATTGATTTTTTCCATTACAATCCATGTACTAGCTTGAAAAAAATGTGAATTGTTATGCTTGTGATGCTTAAGTTTCTATCTGTAACTGCACAAAAGGATTCTGACATCTTGAGCCCAGGACAATATTTCTTTCGTCGAGACTTAAAAGCTTCAAATCTAGCAGTACATTACAGTCTTACTGCATTTTCAACTGAAGTGGAAGTGTAGGCCGAAACCTACTCCATGTGATCATATTTCTTTCCAGAGTTAGTGTCAAGCTTCACAATTACTGGAAAGGTAACTGTGCCATGAATTTGATGAAGCAGCAAGACAGAGAAAGTAGTTCATGGAGATTCATGGTTTTGATGTTCTCCTGTTAGTGATTCTGGGTTTTGTTGTTAGTGGAATCCTTAAACATATGTAAAACAGTTATAGTTTCCTTGTTTGACTTGTTAAGTTGCTGTCAAACAACTCAGTTCTTGTATTGTCAACATGATGGCGTCTGTGTAACATGCGAGACGTGTCTACGTAATGCGCGAGACATGTAATTAATTACTGAAATTGCCTTGATTGTTAAAAAACAAAAGCAATGTTTACTCACCATTTTGAAAAGATGGATTCTGTTGAATATTTACCACATTTCAGTGTCTGTTTAGTGTATAAAACAAGTCTGATAGAAAGAAATAAAAAACTGAAAAATTTACGTTTGGTTTGATCATTTCAGCAACATTGATAAGATAGGGCCATAAATACAAAAAAACTTTCTGTTGTGTAGTAAAAGCCAATATATAGTGGATTTGTGTGTAAAACTACCAAAAATTTACAATAAAAAATCCTCTAAACAAGGTTATTTTTGTCTTTTTGGTGTCTTCTGTAATGTACGAGACAGTGTTGAATGATGTAACAAAATTCATTATTCATCAAGTTCTGAGCATTGTGCCATTTTGTGCTTTATATGTATGCTAAGAATAGATATCAAGCTTTCATTCTCAACCAACATTAAGGGAAATGTTGCATTTCAAAATTTTAGCTGTCATGTCACAAATCTGTCCAGTTTTCAGGAGAATGACCCATGACCGTTTTCAAGTACCTCACCATATAGGCAGCCATACTCTGACTTCAGATGATTTTTTTTATCCTTTAAAGGGGAGTGCTGGTTGTTAATGTTATGATAAGAGTTTGTCTTGGCTGAAGACAATCTCAACACATTTTAGAACATAACGACATTTCAGTGTAGCCCTTGGCAATTAGCTGACATCAATGATTAACTGACACAGCTTTTGCCCAATTTTGGCCTGGGCCAATAAATTAATATCAAACGTTATCTTTCTTGTGGCAGTGGATTGAAAGCCATGTAGACTGTGTACAGCCACTAAACGTCTAATTTCTAAAGCCGTAAAGGTTCAAATTCCGATCGCTCGTGCTGTTAATTGCAGGTATGACTGACAAGTGAAACACACTGACAAGATACATGGGAGTGTGTCAACAACCTACACGCCTAAAGCTGATCTGAACTGCTTTCTGTCAAAAATGCTGGTGACCAAATGAGTGCAGCAGAAGCAAAACTGCAAAAGGAAGTTCGCTGTCACGTGCGATCGTGCGGGAAATTCATCAGCAATTATTAGTGTTGTTAAAGTAATTACCAAAATGTTATCATATTTACAAGAATTTTTGACAATAATCGATTACCGTGAACATCAGGTGATCCAGAAAACATGACGACAAGCGCTCAAAACAGTTTTTCCTTCGGAAGACAGATTCAATCAGATTCAAAACGTAAAATCGGATGTTAGGCCTATTGATGCCAAGTAAGAATTGTACCAAAAGAGAATAAATAAATGTAAGGTGATTGTTGTCGTAAACTGCTAGCTCGTTCAAGAGGATTTTTTCCTTTGGAGTTAACATCAGTGCCGACTCCACTCCCCCCCCCCCCCCCCCCCCCCCCCCCAAAAAAAAAGAAAAAAGTTCTTCGGATGAGACTATAAGCCGATGTCCCATATGCGAACACACGCAGAACATCTTGCGCACACTTTAAAACCCATTATCTTCCAAAAGGCCATTGTGTGTTGGTGGGAAGGATGATAAAATTTACAGAAGTACATACACAGGGGGCTGGATGTAAAATAAAATAAAATAAAAACCACCAGTGCATGATCCTCGAAATAAAATAATAATTCTAAAAAATAGATAAATAAACACACACACACACATAACACACACACACACACACACACACACACACACACACACACACACACACACACACACACACACACACACACACACACACACACACTCACTCACTCACTCACTCACTCACTCACACAGAGAACATCTTGCGCACAACATTAAATCCTGTTCCGCTTTT
>CM060336.1:19048882-19051382 GCA_030674155.1 Stramonita haemastoma
TATTTGTGGAGATAAGATAAGGAATAGTCATATTCTTCTTTGTGGATATCTAAAACCACTTTTACCTGTTGTGTCTAATCTATCACTTGTCTGAACCATCGCGATTGTTGGACATTGTGGTAGCGCTAATAAGAAGTCCCATAATTCAATATTTTTAGTTTGCTAAAGTTAGTTTTCTATTTTAACTTTGTTATCTGGCATTGGTTTCAGCTATTCTTTTTTTTTTTCTTGTTCACGGCTGTTGTTTTTTGGTTTTGTTTTTGTTTTTTTGGTCTAAAATCACTTAATGTGAGTAGACGTTAAACTGAAGAACACACACACACACACACACACACACACACACACACACACACACACACACACACACACACACACACACACACACACACACACACACACACACACGCACGCACAGCACGCACACACACACACACACATGCGCGCGCGTGCGCGCACGCACACACACCACACACACACACACAACACACACACACACAACACACACACACACACACACGCGCGCGCGCGCACGTTTAATCCGGTTCCGCTTTTCGTAAGAGTAGACCATTGTGTGTCGGTGGGAACAGATGACATTTACAGAACTGCATACACACGGGGACTGGATGTAAAAAAAGCACAAGAGTGCTTATCCCATTATCCTCGATATAAAAGAATAAAATAAATAAAAAATAAACATAGATATCACACACACACACACACACACAAACACACACCACACACACACAACACACACACACACACACACACACACACACACACACACACACACACACACACACACAGAGTGCTGACTCTACTCCTCCCAAAAGTCTTTCAGATTAGACTATAAACCGAGGCCCCGTGTGCGAACGCACGCAGAACATCTTGCGCACACGTTAAATCCTGTTCCGCTTTTCGTAAGCGTAGGCCATCGTGTGCCGGTGGCAACAGATGACAAGATTTACAAAACTGCACACACGCGGGGACTGGATGTAAAAAAAAGCATATGAGTGCTTATTCCATTATCTTCGATATAAAATAATATATAAAGAAAAATGAATAAATCACACACACACACACACACACACACACACACACACACACACACACACACACACACACACACACACACACACACACACACACACACACACACACACACACACACACACACACACACACATTGGATAATATATGAGCATGCATGTGTTTTTTTGTTGTTGTTGTTCTTTCTTTTACATATCTTATTATCACTTATGTCATGATATAAAAATAAAATGATTATGACAAAAAGAAAAAAATGTCACACATACAGTCAAAGATAGTTTGGAAAGTGGTGAAAAAAATCTCTTCTTTTTTTATCTTAAATCCCATGCACTTTACCTCTTGTTTCCAACCAACCTTTATTAGGATCTACACTTCAACCAAAAACTAACCCCCCAAAAGTATTCTAACAATCAATAAAATTGTGAAGTACGAAGAGACATACATACATACATACATACATACATACATACATACATACATACATACATACATACATACATACATACATACATACATACATACATACATACATACATACATACATACATACATACATACATGCATACATACATGCATACATACATACATACATACATACATACATACATACATACATACATACATACATACATACATACATACATACATACATTGTATTTTGTATTTTGTACCACTTTATGTCACAGCAGATTTCTCTGCGTGAAATTCGGGCTGCTCTCCCCGGGGAGAGCGCGTCGCCACAAGTGCTGCACCACCTTTCATTTTTTCTTTTTCCTGTATGCAACTATATTTTTTTCCCTATCAGGGACATACATACAGACGTACTCACATACTTTGTCCTTCAGTTGAGACTATAAACCGAGGTCTCCTATGGGCTGGGACAATAATCAGATCAGTACAGCAACAAATGCGAACTCACACAGAACATCTTGCGCACACGTTAAAACCTGTTCCGCTTTTCGGAAGAGTAGCCCATTGTGTGCCTGTGGGAACAGATGGCAAAATTGACAAAACTGCATACACACAGGGACTGGATGTAAAAAAAAAAAAAATTAGCACAAGAGTGCTTATTCCATAATGGACGGGGGGACATGATAGAGTGCATTCAAAATGTTCATTAGTGATATTGTGGGTAGTAGTAGGCACCCATCAGTCTCGGAAGACTATGGAGTTGCGCTCTAGTCTTTAGAGCCCAAAGTCTGGGTAAGTAAGTATGGAGGGCAAGCTGTTACCCATGCAGCAGACCCAAATGGCTCCCAATGGCATGGTGATTTATGCCTGTGAGTTCCTGTGGGAACAAAGGGCCGCAACAACACTACACTCCTCCAACCCACTCCGTTCTGGGAGATCCTCTTCAGCTCAGCCCACGTCATTCCTGCTGCCTTCATCTCTGCTTCAATGCTAGGCCTAGGGCCTACTGCCCCAGGTCTGTTTTGGTCGACCTACTTTCCGC
>CM060336.1:19061382-19063631 GCA_030674155.1 Stramonita haemastoma
GAGGTGGTGATGATGTGGGTTGTTTTCAGGTTTAACATCGGTAATTTCACTGGGCAGTTCGTGATGCGCACACACACATGCCAATCGACACACACACACACACACACACACCACACACACACACACACACACACACACACACACACACACACACACCTACACACCCTCACATAAAGGAGGTGGTGATGTGGGTTGTTTCAGGTTCGACATCGGCAACCCCACAGGGCGGTTTGTGATGCGCATACACACATGCCAGCCACCGCTGTAGTCTAGTGGTTAGGGCGTTGGACTCGTAATCTAAAGGTTGCCGGTTCGATCCCAGCTTTCGGCTATGGCGTTGTGCCCTTGGAAAAGGCACTGTACGGCTATTTTCTCACTCCACCCAGGTGTAAAAGGGGTACCAACCTTGTGTTGGGGGTTAACCCTGTGATAGACTGGCGTCCTATCCAGGGGGGAGTCTATGACTCTCAGTCGCTTAACGCCACAGAAACCGGGATAAGCACCGGCCTGATGAGCCTTAGGCTCGGGACAGACTTTAACTTAACTAACACACACATGCCAATCCACACACACACACACCTACATGCCCTCACATGAAAAAGGAGGTGGTGGTGATGTGATGTGGGTTGTTTCAGGTTCGACATCGGCAACCCCACAGGGCGGTTTGTGATGCGGGCGCTGACGTTGCAGAACGGAGCCATCTCCATCGTCATCTACCTGGTGGGGCTGGTGCTCAGTCTGTCCACCATCGATGTGGAGGATCGCATCCATCTGCAGAACATCAACCCCATCCTGTGGAACAACACAGAGGTCAGTGTGTGTGTGTGTGTGTGTGTGTGTGTGTGTGTGTGTGTGTGTGTGTGTGTGTGTGTGTGTGTATGGGGAGGGGGGGGGTTGATTTTTTTTAATTGTTTTATTCTTTTATATTGAGGATAATGGGATAAGCATTCATATGCTTTTTTACATCCAGTCCCCGTGTGTATGCAGTTTTGTAAATGTCAGCTGTTCCCACCAGCACACGATGGCCTACTCCTACAAAAAGCGGAACAGGATTTAATGTGTGCGCAAGATGTTCTGCATGCGTTCGCACACTGGGCCTCGGTTCAAAGTCTCATCCAAAGGACTTTTGGGGAGAGTGGAGTCAGCACTGATATTAACTCCAGGAGAAAAATCTCCTCGACCGGAATCGAACCCGTGTGTGTGTGTGTGTGTGTGTGTGTGTGTGTAGGGGGGGAGGGGTGGTGAGGGAGGAAAGAAAGACTGGGAGTGGGAGGGGGGGGGGGGGGGGGCGTGGATGGTGAGGGAGAAAAGAGGGACTGTGTAGATGTGTGTGTGTGTGTGTGTGTGTGTGTGTGTGTGTGTGTGTGTGTGTGTGTGATGACAAATGCTGTCTTCTTTTAAAATGTGTGATATTCTTTCATGTATATTACTTGCTGTTTGTTGAATGATTTTATTTTATAATGCCACTAAAATGATTCTCAGTCTGAGACCTTGAATTATTTTCTAGTATTTAAGTTTTGAATGTGTGTGTGTGTGCGTGCATGCGTGTGTGTGTGCATGCATACATGCATGTGTGCATGTGTGCATTTGTGTGTATAAAGGCAGTATGAGAATTATGAATATTATCATCCTGTACCAGTGTATTGATTTTGATCATCTCTACTCATGTGTTTCCTTTATCTATTTCTCAGAATATATTCTGGAAATTAGAAATTGGCGGCGCAAAGTCCCTCCAGGTTTGAAATTCTTCATGTTCTGTGCTTGTGGCAGAATCACTGCAAGTAATTTGAAATTGTCACTGATGTTTCAGTATTCCACTGCCGGGACATGACACTATGGAAATATGTTAGCATTCACATGCAGTATATCGGTGTGGCGATTCTGTTAGTTACTGTCACTTCTGTCACAGTTCAGCTGATGATGTTTTGTTTGTTTTGTTGTTTTTTGTTAAACTTCACCTGCATCATATGTGAATGTGAAAATCAGAAAGGTTCCTGCTTTATGCACTCAATGTATTTTGTGTGCAAGTGTCGTTGTGAAGTAAGTCACTTTAGAATGTTTTCAGAATGTGTCGTTAAATTTTAGCCCTTTTTTTTCTTTTAGTAATGTTTGTATGAGATCATTTTAGGTAGAATTTTTGTTTTTAGACCGATTTCTCTCTAAAAACACACACACACATGCACATGTACATGCACTCACACACACACACACACACCACACACACACACACACACACACACACACACACA
>CM060336.1:19063731-19081510 GCA_030674155.1 Stramonita haemastoma
CCCAAAACACAGAAAAAACCCTGTTTCTTTTAAAAATGCTATGAATTTTTTTGTTTCCTTTCCCAAGCAATAAAATTTAAACATATAGAAATCAAACCAAAACTTAATACAATTTTAAATGAAAGTTTGTCAAAATTAAATCAGCAATCAGAGCAGAAAAAAACTGATGTGTGTGTTTTGTGTGGGGGTGTGTGTGAGTGTGTGGGGTTTTGTGGGGGTTTTGGGGTGTGTTTTTTGGGGGGGCCCCGGGGTGTGTACATTCAAATTTGCTTTTTTTCTAAAACTAAAATTGTTTTTTGATTGCTTGTGTGTTGTATAGGCCCAAATTTCAAGCGTTTTAAGTTTTGTTTTCCCCAAGTAAAAGCCCCTTATAAAAATTTCCCATGTATTTATTATCATCTTTAAATTATTATCATTATTATTAACCTTGCACCAGTCAGAACAGACAGGGTATATTCAAGTTTCACCATATATCAGATAGGTCATTGTGCCCCTCCTGAAGAGGTGTTTCAAAAACTTAAGTTGCAAATGTCTCCAAAATAACCAATATTTTCATAACCCCAAATTTCACAACCCATACCACAATACCCGAACAACCATTGTTTTATAAAGATCGAGGACAACATCAACAGGAATATTTGGATTTCTGCACTAAAGAAAATATTGCTTTTTTGTGCTTTTTTCATAATTATAATGTTTTCTTACCTTTGCAAAACTTAGTTTTAACTCAAAATTATTCCTATGAATTCATAAGAATCAACAATGCTAATATATATGTTTCCAAATCTAAATCGCATTTTCTGGCTTTTCTCAGCATTGAATATAATCATTTTTTGCTTCCTTAACACAATGGAAATACAAAATGCAGGACTGTTGTGCATGTCAGCTTCGATACACGTGGATTGCATAGGCAGGAAGACGACTATGTATACTCTCATGTGCACATACGCACTTGCTGAACACACAGACACTCTGCTTCTTGTGCATATTAATGTTGATGAGGCTATAAATTGAGACTCACTCATTAAGAAGAGGAAGAAGAATTGCAAAGAAGAATTGCGAAGAAGAAGAAGAATTGTGAAGAAGAAGAAGAAGAATTGCAAAGAAGAAGAAGAAGAATTGCAAAGAAGAAGAAGAAGAATTGCGACGAAGAAGAATTGCGAAGAAGAAGAAGAAGAATTGCGAAGAATTGCGAAGAAGAATTGCGACGAAGAAGAATTGCGAAGAAGAAAAAGAAGAAGAAGAAGAAGAAGAAGAACAACAACAACAACAACAACAACAACAACAATAACAATGACAACAACAAGAGATTGAGTCAATTTAAGTCAAATTCTTTTATTTTGAGGATAATGAAAAAGCACTCGCATACTTTTTTTTACATCCAGTCCCTGCCCTTATCAAGGATAAGATCAAGATAAAAAGAAACCTCTAACTAAACAACAAGAGCAACAATAACAGCGACAATAATAAACCAACAATATTAAACTGAGACCTGTGTGCAAACGCACGCAGAACATCTTGCTCACATGTTAAAACCTGTTCCGCTTTTCGGAAAGAGTAGGTCATGTGCCAGTGGGAGGAGATGACAAAATTTACAAAACGGCATACACACCGGGACTAGATGTAAAAAAAAAAAAAAAAGAATACGAGTGTTTTATTCCATTATCCTTGAAATAAAAGCAAAAATGATCAAGATTAAAGATTTAATTCCTTTCACCCCTTCTAAGACATGGAGGATAACCAACATATTCAACAGGAGAAAAAAAAGTATTATCAATACTTATAGGAACTGAAAAGCAAAAATTTATCACAAAATGATAAACAATAGTACACATACACCCAACTTAAACTTAGTTTAATATCTATCAGTCTGACCTTCTGAAGTTCTTGAGCAATCGGCTGTTGTTAATTTTAATCAAAGAAGTAGGACACACTTGCAATGATGGTGATCATAGGGGTGGTTGCATCGATGATGATGATGATAATGATGATAGGGTTGTGTGACCCAATCCACATTTGCAATGACGGTGATGATGATAGGGATGTGTGACCAAGTGAAGTGAGCCACAACTGCATTGATGATGATTACTATTAATCATTAAGAAGGGGAGGGGGGGGGGGGGGGGAACCACAAACAGGCCCATACATGCATTTGATGATGATGATGATAATGATGATGATGATAATGAAGATGATAATGATGATGATGATGATAAGGGTGTGGGACCAAGGGAAGTGGGCCACACATGAATTGATAATGATGATGATGACGATGATGATATTAGGGGTGGGGTGGTGACCAAGGGAAGTAGGCCATACATGGATGGTGGTCTAGTGGTAATGCACCTGCCTAGAAAGCAAAAAGTCCGGGTCGGAGTGTGCGGTGGTTTGAATCCCGTTTGGGGTCCTAAGCTTTTCCCTCATCCATTAGATCATGAGTGGTGGTCTAGGTGCTAGTCTTTTGGATGAGATGATAAACCGAGGTCCTGTGTGTTACACATCATTTATTAAAAATTTTATACCACTTTATGTCACAGCAGATTTCTCTGCATAAAATTTGGGCTGCTCTCTCTCACCGGGGAGAGCACGTCGCCACAAGTGCAGTCTACCCATTATTTTTTGTTCTTTTTCCTGTCCGCAAACTGTATATGTTTTCCTATCAGAGAGACTTTTTTCTACAGAACCTACGGCAACAAGAGGGTTGTCCCTGGCAAAATTCTGTAGAAAAAAGCCACTCTGATAGGGAAACAAATACAGTTGCAGACGGGAAAATACCCCCCCAAAAAATAGGTAGGCAGTGCACTTGTGGAGACATGCTCTCCCCAGGGAGAGCAGCCCAAATTTCACGCAGAAAAATCTACTGTGACACAAAGTGGTATAAATAAATAAATCTAAATAAATAAATAAATGAATTGATGATAATGATGATGATTGGAGCGTTTTGTGTTGATGATGATGATAATGATGATGGAGGTATGTGATCAAAGAAGTAGGCCACACTTGCATTGATGATGATGATGATGATGGGGGTGGTTGCATTGATGATGATGATGATGATGATGATGGGGGTGGTTGCATTGATGATGATGATGATGATGATGGGGGTGGTTGCATTGATGATGATGATGATGGTGATGATGATGGGGGTGGTTGCATTGATGATGATGATGATGATGATGATGATGATGATGATGATGATGATGATGATAGAGGTATGTGACCAAGAGAAGTGGGCCACACTTGCATTGATGATGATACTACAAGTGGAGATGGGTGGGTAGAGGTGACCAAGGAAAATGGGCCATACAATATTGATGATGATGATGATGATGATGACAGTATGAGTATGATGATGATAGGGATGTTTCCATTGATGATGATGATGATGATGAAATGATGATGATGACAGTATGATAGGGATGTTTCCATTGATGATGGTGATGATGATGATGTTTCCATTGATGATGATGAGGATGTGTGACCAATAGAAGTGGGTCACACTTGCATTGATCAAGATGATGATGATGATATGGGTGTGTGACCAAGTGAAATGGGCAACACTAGCACTGATGATATTACTAAGAGGGGGGGGGGGGGGGGGGGGGGAACCAAGGGAAATGGGCCACACTTGCATTGATGATGATGATGATGATGATGATGATGATGATGGGGGTGATTGCATTGCTGATGATGGTAATGATGATGATAGGGGTATGTGACCAAGAGAAGTGAATCACACTTGATGATAATATTACCGGGGGGGGGGGGGGGGGGGGGGGGGGGGAACCGATGGAATTTGCCCATACATGGATTGATGATGCTGATGCTGAATGTTGATGGTGATGATGATGATGATGACAGGGGTATATGACCAAGTGAAGTGAGTGACACTTGCATTAATATTACCTTGGGGAAGGGGGGAGGGGCCAACCAAAGGGAAGTGGGCCATACATGGATCGAGGAGGAGGGGAGAGGAGGATGGTGATGTTTCCATTGATGATGATGATGATGATGATAGGGATGTTTCCATTGATGATGATGATGATGATGATAGGGATGTTTCCATCGATGATGATGATGATGATGATGATAGGGATGTTTCCATTGATGATGATGACAGGGATGTTTCCATTGATGATGATGATGACAGGGATGTTTCCATTGATGATGATGATGATGATGACAGGGATGTTTCCATTGATGATGATGATGATGATAGGGATGTTTCCATCGATGATGATGACAGGGATGTTTCCATTGATGATGATGATGATGATAGGGATGTTTCCATTGATGATGATGACAGGAATGTTTCTACTGATGATGATGACATGGATGTTTCTTTTGATGATGATGACATGGATGTTTCCATTGATGATGATGATGATGATGATGATAGAGATGTTTACATTGATGATGATGATGGTGATGATAGGGATGTTTCCACTGATGATGATGGTGATGATAGGGATGTTTCTATTGATGATGATGATAGGGATGTTTCCACTGATGATGATGGTGATGATAGGGATGTTTCTATTGATGATGATGATAGGGATGTTTCCACTGATGATGATGGTGATGATAGGGATGTTTCTATTGATGATGATGATAGGGATGTTTCCACTGATGATGATGATAGGGATGTTTCCACTGATGATGATGATGATGATGATGATGGGGGATGTGTGACCAATAGATGTGGGTCACACTTGCATTGATGAAGATTATGATGATGATGATCATGATGATGATGTTTCTTTCCATTGATGATGATGATGGCGATGATGACAATAATGATGATGGGGGATGTATGACCAATAGAAGTGGGTAACACTTGCATTGACGAAGATTACTATGATGATGATCATTATGATGATGATGGGGATGTTTCCATTGATGACGACAATGATGATGATGATGATGGGGTATGTGTGACCAATAGAAGTGGGTCACACTTGCATTGATGAAGATTACGATGATGAAGATTACGATGATGATGATGATGATGATGATGATGAGGGTATGTGTGACCAATAGAAGTGGGTCACACCTGCACTGATGAAGATTACAAAGATTATAATGATGATGATGATGAGTATATGTGACCAATAGATGTGGGTCACAATTGCATTGATGAAGATTATGATGATGTTTCTTTCCATTGATGATGATGATGGTGACAATAATGATGATGGGGGATGTGTGACCAATAGAAGTGGGTCACACTTGCATTGATGAAGATTATGATCATGATGATGATGATGGTGATGATGACAATAATGATGGGGGATGTGTGACCAATAGATGTGGGTCACACTTGCATTGATGAAGATTATGAATGATTATGATGATGATGATGATGATGATGATGATGATGGGGGATGTGTGACCAATAGAAGTGGGTCACACTTGCATTGATGAAGGTGATGAGATGATGATGATGATGATGGGGTATGTGTGACCAATAGAAGTGGGTCACACTTGCATTGATGAAGATGAAAATGATGATGATGATGATGGGGGATGTGTGACCAATAGAAGTGGGTCACACTTGCATTGATGAAGATTATGAAGATTATGATGATGATGATGATGATGATGGGGGATGTGTGACCAATAGAAGTGGGTCACACTTGCATTGATGAAGGTGATGATGATGATGATGATGATGGGGTATGTGTGACCAATAGAAGTGGGTCACACTTGCATTGATGAAGATGAAAATGATGATGATGATGATGGGTATGTGTGACCAATAGAAGTGGGTCACACTTGCATTGATGAAGATTACAATGATGATGGTGATAATGATGATGATGAAGATGATGGGGATGTGTGACCAATAGAAGTGGGTCACACTGGCATTGATGAAGATTATGATGATAATGATGATGATGATGATGATGATGATGGGGGATGTGTGACCAATAGAAGTGGGTCACACTGGCATTGATGAAGATTATGATGATGATGATGATGATGATGATGATGATGGGTATGTGTGACCAATAGAAGTGGGTCACACTTGCATTGATGAAAATTACGATGATGATGATGATGATGATGATGACGATGACGATGATGATGGGTATGTGTGACCAATAGAAGTGGGTCACACTTGCATTGATGAAGATTACGATGATGATGATGAAGATAGAAGATGATGATGACGACGGGTGTGTGACCAAGGGAAATGGGCCACATTAACACTGATGATGATGATATTACTAGCTTGGGGGGGAGGGGAGGGGGGGGATGACCAAGTGAAATGGGCCACACTATTTTAGATGATGATGATGATGATGATGATGATGATGATGATATGTGACCAAGAGAAGTGGGCCACACTAGCATTGATGATGATGATGATGATGATGATGGTGATGATGATGATGTTGATGGTATGTGACCAAGAGAAGTGGGCCACCCAGGTATTGATGATGATGATGAAGATGCTGATGATGATGATGACAGGGATGTTTGCATTGATGATGATGATAAGAATGTTTACATTGATGATAATGATTGCATTGATGATGATGATGATGATGATGATGATGATGATGATAGGGGTGTCTCCATTGATGATAACAATGCTGATGATAGGGATGTTTGCATAGATGATGATGATTATGATGATGATGATAGGGATGTTCCATTGATAATGATGATGATAGTAATGTGTGACCAATTGAAGTGGGCCACACATCCATTGATGATATTGGGGGGGGGGGGGGGGGGAGCAAGTGAAGTGGGCCACACTAGCATCGATAATGATGATGATGATGATGATGATGATGGATGATAATGATGACGATGATGAAAATGGTATGTGATCAAGGGAAGTGGGCCACACTAGTATTGATGATGATGATAGGGGTGATTGCATTGATGATGATGATGATGATGATGATGATGATGATGATGATGATGATAGGGTATGTGACCAAAAGAAGTGAGCCAAACTTGAATTTATGATAATAATACTGGGTGGGGGGGTGGGGGTGGGGGTGGGGGGCCGGAACCAGAAGTGGGCCACACATGCATTCATGATGATGACCAAGACATAACTGGGTATACAGAAGGGGGGTGTGTGTTGGTGATCAAGGGAAGTGGGCCATACATGCATTGAAGATAATGATGGGGGGGTTCCATTTGTGGTGGTGATGATGATGACAGGGGTGTATGACCAGGTGAAGTGAGCCACACTGGATGATGATGATGATACTAAAGAGGGGGGGATGACGAAGGGAAGTGGGCCATACATGGATTGGTGGTGGTGATGATGGTGATGATGATTATGATGATGGGGATGTTTCCATTGATGATAATGACAGGGGTGTGTGACCGAGTTAAGTGAGCCACACTTGCACTGATGATGATATTACTGGGGGGGGGGGGGGCGGTCACCAAGGGAAATGGACCATACATGGATTGATGATGATGATGATGATGATGATGATGATGAGAATGTTTTCATTGATGATGACGATGGGAATGTTTCCATTGATGATGATTTGCTTTGATGATGATCACAGGGTGTTGGGGGGGGGGGTGACCAAGGGAAGTGGGCCACACTTGCACTGATGATAACGGATGATGATAGGGATGTTTGTGTTGATGATGACGATACGCTTGTGTGACCAAGTGAAGTGAACCACACTCCCACTGATGATGATACTAATGGGTGGGGGGGGGGGGGGGGGGGGGGGAGGGGGAGGGAAGGGAAGTGGGCCATACATGGATTAATGGTGATGTTGATCGGGATGCTGGCATTGATGATGATGATGATGATAGGGATGTTTCCATTGTTGATGATGATGATGATGATGATGATGATGGGGATGTTTCCATTGTTGATGATGATGATGATGGGGATGTGTGACCAATAGAAGTGGATCACACTTGCATTGATGAAGATAATGATGATCATGACAGGGGTGTGCAACCAAGTCAAATGGGCCATACATGTATTGATGATGATGATGATGATGATGATGATGATGATGATGGAAATATCTGCATTGATGATGATGATGATGATGGGGTTGTGTGACCAATAGATGATAGGGATGTTTGTGTTGATGATGACGATATGATTGTGTGACCAAGTGAAGTGAACCACACTCCCATTGATGATGATTTTGCTGGGGGAGGGGGGGGGGGAGAAACCAACTGAAGTGGGCCATACATGCATTGATGATGATGATGATGATGATGATGATGATAGGGATTTTATTTATCTATTTATTTATACCACTTTATGTCACAGATTTCTCTGCTTGAAATTCGGGCTGCTTTCTCCGGGGAGAGCACGTTGCCACAAGTGCAGCGCCTACTCTTTTTTTTTTGTTTTTCCTGTCTGCAGTTGTATTTGTTTCCTTATCAGAGTGGCTTTTTTTACAGAATTTTGCCAGGGACAATCCTCTTGTTGCCGTGGGTTCTTTTACGTGTGCCAAATAATGATGTGTAACACCTGGGACCTCAGTTTATCATCTCACCCAAAAGACTAGCACCCTAGACCACCACTCATGATCTAATGGATGGGGAAAAGTTTTGGGCCCAAATGGGATTCGAACCACCGCACACTCCGACCAGGACTTTTCGCTTTTTAGACAGGCGCGTTACCTCTAGACCACCAATCTACCGATGTTAGATTGAGGATGATAATACTTGCACTGAGAATGATGATAATAATGATGATGATGATAGGGATGTTTCTGTTGATGATGATGATGATGGGGGTGTTTCCGTTGATGATGATGATGATAATGATGATGGTGATGATAATGGCAGGGTTCATACAGAACTTTGGGAAGAAAATTCAAGGACTTATCAAGGACTTTCAAGGGCCTCACTCTCAATTTTCAAGGACCTTCATCGACAAAATAGTGCTTGCATTTTATCAATGTTTTACACACTTTACAGCTGAAAAGAAATATCTATAGCCATTTGGTGCAAAAAAATTTTCAAAACAAGAAATAAATATTTCTACTGCAGTTAACTGGGGTAAATAAAAAAAAAATTGCGGGTCAAAAGCGTGCACTTAGCATACAACACTTCAATCTAAGTGATCTTCCCCTCTGTTCATTCATAATTTATCTGCATACTGGTTCTCAAAAGTCTAAATTTATATGTGTAAAACTCCCTATGTGTTGCTTTACTAGGAGACTAACAGTTTACAACAGTAAATATTCATCCTCCTTGATAACAGGTTGGAAGGGGGGGGGGGGGGGAGGTGGAGAGGAAGGATAGCTGATGGTATTGCTGTGGACACAGATTTTCACATCACAACACATTGATGGAAACAGCGGGATGCCATACACCTGCTGTGAAAAGACGAGAGAACTTGTGTGTGTGCGTGTGTGTGTGTGTGTGTGTGTGTTGTGTGTGTGTGTGTGTGTGTGTGTGTGTGTGTGTGTATCTCATGTTTGTTTGTTTTTATTTATCTTAAACTCTGTGTGTGTAGTGTGTGTGTGTGTGTGTGTGTGTGTGTGTGTGTGTGTGTGTGTGTGTGTGTGTGATGTGTAGTGTGTGTGTGTGTGTGTGTGGTGTGTGTGTGTGTGTGTGTGAGAGAGAGAGAGAGAGAGGAGAGAGAGAGAGGGGAGAGAGAGAGAGAGAGAGAGAGAGAGAGAGAGAGAGAGAGAGAGAGAGAGAGAGTGTATGTGTGTGTGTGTGTGTGGAGAGAGAGAGAGAGAGAGAGAGAGAGAGAGAGAGAGAGAGAGAGAGAGAAGAGAGAGAGAGGAGAGAGAGAGAGAGAGAGAGAGAGAGAGAGAGAGAGAGGAGAGAGACAGACAGACAGACAGAGAGAGACAGAGAGAGACAGAGACATAGAGAGACAGAGACAGAGACAAAGAGACAGAGAGAGACAGAGACAGATATCAGAGAAAGGAGGAGGGGGGTCTCTCCATGAAAAAGAAAGAATAGGCTTGTGGCCTGCTGTGTAACCATTGCTCTCTGACCCCAAGTGGAACAGTCAGTGATAGCTCCCCCCCCCCCCCTCTCCACATAGAGCTGCTGGTCTATCCCTATCATGAAACCCGAACCCATTGTTGGTGCACATGGCATCTGTCTTTCAACAGAAAAAGTCCACTTGCCTAAAGTAGAGAAGGGAAGTAATCCGCTAATCGCTAATCGGCATGGAAGAGCTTGTTCCCTTAACCTGTTTTCATGGGTTTTATATTTTCTCCCTTTTTTCTTCGTCTCTTTTTTGCTCGTCGCGGATTTCCACGAATTTGTCGATTGTACCATGCTTGATCTCTCTCTCTGTGTCTATTTATCCCTCTTCGTCTATGGTAAAAGTAAAATTCAAGCACTTTTCAAATACCTGGAGGCATATGCCTGATTTTCAAGGACTTTCAAGGCCTTAAAATGGGGACCTCAAAATTCAAGGACTTTCAAAGACCGTACAAACCCTGTGATAATGGGGATGTTTGCATTGGTGATGATAATGGTGATGATGATGATGATGACAGGAATGTGTGACCAAAGGAAATGGGTTACATGTGCAATGATGGTGGTGGTGATGATGATGATGATGATGATGATGGTGATGATAGGGGTTTGTGACCACATGAATCAGACCACACCTGCATTGATGATGATGATGATGATGATAATGATGATGAGGGTGATATGGGTGTGTGACCAAGGGAAGGGGTCAATACTTGATTTGATGATGATGGTGATGATGATCATAGGGATGTGGGACCATGAAAAAGAAAACACTTGCACTGATTGTGATGATGATTAAACCTATAGCATTGCTGCCCATATAAAAACTCATGGCACTTTTGCCCAAATAAAAACTCATGGCACTTCTGCCCAAATAAAAACTCACGGTATTGCTGCCCATATAAAAACTCATGGCACTGCTGCCCATATAAAAACTCGTGGCATTGTTGCTACCCATATAAAAACTCATGGCATTGCTGCTGCCCATATAAAAACTCATGGCATTGCTGCCCATATAAAAACTCATGGTATTGCTGCTACCCATATAAAAACTCACGGTATAACTGCCCATATAAAAACTCATGGCATTGCTCCCCATATAAAAACTCATGGCACTGCTGCTGCCCATATAAAAAACTAATGGCTTTGCTACCCATATCAAAAGCCATCAAACGGTACCGGTCACAATCTGTTATTTTTTAAGAAAAGAAAAATCACCTTTCCCCCTTTCACAAGAACACACACCATACTATGCCATATTGTTTATAGCCCTACCCACCACGAAATCCATATAAGGGCTGTCACCTCATTCAGTTTCAGAGGCTCCAGTAACTTTTAACTTAAGTTCAAATCAAACACCTAATACTTTCAAGTATCTAACACCGTCCATCCAAAAAAACCCCCATATCAAATGACACAACACCTAAATCATTTCATTCCTTAAAGCAAATAAACCAGACTGTGCTGAGGACGCCAGCCATTCCGCTTCATTTATCATCCTTAGATTACACACACACATTCACAAAACCCCCCCAAAAATAAACAAGTACAAAAATCAATATAAAAAACCAGCTGCAAAAAAACCCCTAAAAATAGTCTATATAAAAAGCATGACTGCAGAATGGGCATCCTGTGCCCACCCCAGTGTCTAAGTGTCGCACACAAAAAACTCACTAGGAGAACGGAAATGTGAACAGCACCTAACATTCAGTGTGCTTTGCATTTATTCACACACATACTCAAAGCAAATATGCTACTGTTATGCTTGTATTATGGCAGTATGTATTGTTGACAATATGCCGTAAAGATATACCACTGCATGCATTTGCCTGTGGGGTAAATCATTCCTTTGCCCTTAGTTGTGCACACATGCATGCATGCTCTCTCTCTCTCTCTCTCTCTCTCTCTCTCTCTCTCTCTCTCTCTCTCTCTCTCTCCCTCTCTCCATCATCCATCTCTCTCTATTCCTACATTGCCACTACATTGGCAAAATTCTTATCCTCATTAAACCAAATTAAAATCAAAGTGAAGGACACATTCTCAGACTACCAGGCAGGTTAAAAAACAAACGGCAAATTGCTACAGATTACAGCAAGGCACTGAATAGTTTCATACACAACCACTTGTTCACAGGCCTGTCGGATATGGGCTTTTCCAGACACTGGATCTCCCTCTTAGCATTTCTCTACCAACACCAGTAGCCTTCTCCAGACAATGGATCTCACTCAAGAAAAATTCTCTCTCCCCAACTTTTCATCATATACACAGAATAAATGATGACAGAGGCAGACACAGAATGTCTGTCTGTCTGTTTATCATCTCTCTATCTGTCCATCTGTCTATCTATCTATCCATCCCTTAGTCTGGTGACTGTGGGGGCACCCCTGAAGACTTGACGACCAGTTCCCTCCATTCCTCTCTCTATCCTGTCTTTCTCAAAATTTTGTTGAGTTCTAGGCCTGTTCATTTGCTGATGTTGTCCTCCCATCTTTTCCTTGGTCTGCCTCTTTCTTCCTCCTTGGAAAGTGCCTTGTAGTATTGTTTTTGCAAGTCCATTTGATCTTGTGACATGCCCCTACCATTTAATTTTACGCTTCTTTACGATTGATAAGATTTTTGTAGGGACCAATGGTTTGCTGGATTCTGTTGTGCACTTCTTCGTTGCTTATGTGGTCTCTGTAGGAGATGCCAAGGAGTCTCCTGAAGCATCTAATCTCTACCACCTGTTTTCTTCTCTCCAAATCAGCAGTCAGGGTCCACGATTCACAGGCATTGAGGGATATGGAGCGCATTAGTCTGATCCTGGAGTTGAGTGAAATATTTTTATCTTTCCAGATGGTGTTCAGTTTTGACAGTGCTGTTATTGTCTGTGCAATCCTGCATACTACCTCTGGCTTGGACCCCTTGTCTGATACAAAGGCTCCAATGTACTTGAAGCTTTGAACCATTTCCAGCTTCTGGTCATTCACCCTGATATCAGTGCTGATGCCCTTGGCATTACTGGTCATCAGTTTTGTCTTCTCTGCACCGATTTTCTATGCCGTATGTTTTAGAGGCCTTGTTCAGGTGTTCTGTTAAGCTGGCAAGCTCTTGTTCTCATCCTGCTAAGTCCGTTAATGTCATCTGCGAAGTGGATGTTTGTGATTGTTCTGCAACAAAGTTGACTGATTCTTTAAGGTGTTCCAGTGCATCAGCCATGGTTCTCTCATGGAAGATGTTGAAAAGAGTGGGTGAGAGTGGACAGCCCTGCTTTACTCCAACTGTTGTTAGACACCACTCTCCAATGTTGCTGTTGTAGTTCACTGCGCTGAATGTATGGGATTCAAACCAGGAAAAAGGAACCTCCACAACATAATACACACTGATGACACCGCCATTTTATCCAGAGATATCACAACTATGAAGAGAATTCTAATTGAAGAAGCGGCCTCAGGAAACAAGACAGGACTGAAACTGAATGCCAAAAAGACCAAAGTCAAGCACATAATAAATGGAATTTATATAGCGCTATAGAAGGATCAGCTAACCAGCCACAGCAGAGCATAGGAATAAATAAAATCAGGGCTGGAAAACCTGCACAACTTCAAGCACATGATCTCTGTCCAAACCAACTCAGGATCTTGCAGCAGGGGCATCGGCTCAAGAATAGGCATGGCCAAGCAAAGAACGGTCCAGTTGAACAACACATCACGTATGCGAACGCTCGCAGAACATCTTGCAAACACATTAAAACCCTTTTCGCTTTTCAGAAGAGTAGGCCATTGTGTGCCAGTGGGAACAGATGACAAAATTTACAAAACTGCAGACACATGGGCACTGGATGTAAAAAAGAAAAAAAGCATACGAGTGCTTATTCCATTATCCTCTAAATAAAAGAATAAAGAGATGTAAAGTCAGGACTATGAAGAAAGATGATGAACATGTGATAAATGCAGCAAAAATGATGCTCTACAAGTGAAACTGACAGACAAAAAGAACCAGTGACAGCGTGTTCAAGTAATCAAGCAAGGCAGGCAAGGCAAAATCTTTTGATCAGCTGTCCATGAACCACCCCCCACCCTCCTCATTTTCCCTATTCCAGCAGACGCAAACATGCAGCCTCCCATTCCTAGCATCCTTTTCTGACAACGCTGCCCCCTCCTCCCTCAAACCCCAGGAAAAATTATTTGACCAGTTGTCAGCTTGTACCAAGGTATCTACCTGTCTCTGTGTCCACATGAGGGGCCAGGATTAAGAAACAAGGTTAGTGTTAGTGTTAGCATTAACAGTTAGCATGCAATGGGGTAGAGGCCGTTGGTTGGTCAGTCTGTTGAATGCATGCGGACACAACAGTAGGTAAACACAATGGTACGTAGCTGTAGACACAGTGGTATGGAGCATTATTTAATTCATAATTTACAAATCCTACCAGCTTAGGCTGCTACTTGGATTTTTGGAGACAAATTTCAGTTCTGCTATCAGCAGAGGGGTTTTCTTCCCAGGTCATTTTTTTTTTTTTTTTAATTCGTTCAATTTTGAGAAATATTTAGCCCAAAATAAAGATAAATGGTCCAGAATAAACATGAGAAAAAAATGCTCTTTCCACTAGCCCTGATTTTTTTCCTTCTATTTCTAGTTACCTAATAGTACTAGATTAGGCTCAGAGGATTACATTTCCCCACTGTCCTCCTTGGCGACACACCTGTTTGCAATTGGCAGTTTGCTGATGACACTGATCTTCTTAGAAGCATTAACTATGAACTCCAAGAACTTCTAAGCAAGCTAGAAAAAATGAGCTAGGACTTATGGTATTATATGCAAGACAGAATGAACTAGTACTTATGGTATTGTATGCAAGACGAATGAACTAGCACTTATGGTATTGTATGCAAGACAGAATGAACTAGCACTTATGGTATTGTATGCAAGACAGAATGAACTAGCACTTATGGTATTGTATGGAAGACAGAATGAACTAGCACTTATGGTATTGTATGCAAGAAAGAATGAACTAGCACTTATGGTATTGTATGCAAGAAAGAATGAACTAGCACTTATGGTATTGTATGCAAGAAAGAATGAATTAGCACTTATTGTCTTTTGGATGAGAGTATTAACTGAGGCCCCATGTGTGAACACACGCAGAACATCTTGCGCACACGTTAAATCCTGTTCTGCTTTTTGAAAGAGTAGGCCATTGTGTGCCGGTGAGAGGAGATGACAAAGTTTACAAAACTGCTACACACGGGGACTGGATGTTAAAAAAAAAAAGCACACAAGTGCTTATTCCGTTATCCTCGAAATAAAAGAATAAATAAATAAATGAATAAATAAATAAATGAATAAATAAATAAATAAAGATCAAGCAAGCCCTTGCAACCTCGGCCATGGCAGAGCTGGCCAGGATTCAGAAAAGCAAGCAGACCAGTCTCCAGAAACCTTCAACTGTTTCAAGCACTTGTCATATTTATACTGCTGTACCAGTGTGTGAAAGCTGGACCTTCACTGCAAAAAACGGGAAATGAGATTCAATCCTTTGAAAAAAACAAAACAAAAAAAAAGATAACCCTAAAAGCCTCTACAAAACCCTTGTCCAGACCACAGAACCTATCAACCAGTGTGGCAAAAAGTGATGAGGAAAGCTGGGCCACAGGAACCAACCCCTTCTGG
This sequence comes from Stramonita haemastoma, assembly GCA_030674155.1. NCBI lineage: Eukaryota > Metazoa > Mollusca > Gastropoda > Neogastropoda > Muricidae > Stramonita > Stramonita haemastoma. The sequence continues at coordinate 19,079,338 of CM060336.1, forward strand.
ATGTTGTAGAGAGAAGAAAACTGGCTGGTTTGGTTGAAATCTTTTCGCTTTACACCGTCCGATGTGTCTGGAAAAAATAATGGTATGTCCTTTCCAGCTGCTTGTGTGGGCTGTACAGCTTGGTCTGCAGGGTTATCTCTGTAGGCCAAACTTTTCTTCCTCAGGTTGCTGTCCAGTTTGCATCTTTGAAGGATGTGCTTGCCTGTCTGGTTGTCTTTTCCACAGGCACACAGGGAAGGAGAAACAAGTTTCAGCCTTGTAGCCATGTGGTGATTTGGTCTGTTGTGCCCAGTGCAGAGTCTTAGAGTGACGACCTGTTCTCTATTTGAGATAGTAGTAGTCGTCCTTCTCTACTCTGGGTCAGGCCATTAATTTGATGATTGTTTTCCATTATCCTGTGTTGTAGCTCTCTTGCCAAAACTACTGTGTGAAGGACCCTTGAAGGAGAGACATAGAGACAGACAGAAGACGAACTGGATGGCGAACATCACAGATTGGACCAGCCTTGACATGGCTGTGTTGCTGCACAAAGCTGAAGACAAATCAATGTGGGGAAATCCCTCATGCCCCTCCAACAACCATCTTTATCAAGGAAATGATGACTAACCCAAAATACCCTGCCTCTTCTTCCTAAATACCCTTCTCCTTGAACACTTCTATAAAATGAACACCTCTCTATAAAATGAACACCTCTCTATAAAATCAACATCTCTCCTATAAAATGAACACCTCTCCTACAAGACGAACACCTCTCCTATTAAGCAAACACCTCTCCAATAAAATTGAATGCACTCTTCCCCCTTCCACAAAATACCCTACCCCTTTCACACACATCCCTTGCACACCACCTTACTTTGGATAAGACTATAAACCATGGTCCCATGTGTAAACACATGCAAAAATCTTGAGCACATGTTAAAACCTGTTGCGCTATTCGAAAGAGTAGACCATTGCGTGTTGGTGGGAATGGAAAATTTATGAAACTGCATACATGTGGGGGCTGGATGTTAAAAAAAAAAGCACACAATGCTTATTCCCTTATCCTTGAAATAAAAAGAATTTTAAAAAATACAAATTACTAAAGATGATGCCCAACACATGTCTTAAAAAAAAAAAAACAACTCCCAAAACTAAATTCAAAACCTTGATAAAATTTTGCAAACCACATACCACCTACAGTTTGAGTTAAAATGACCACATTTTCATCTTTTAACAAAAATTACTGCATGTCTTTCAAGCATTGAAAAGTATCGGAGATTTAGCACAAACACACACCCACTCCTGTTTCATGTTGCCGTTTCTCCCCAGGTTCTGCATGACTTACTTTGAAAGTTGCAGTGTCTGGTTCCACAAAGTCTTGGAGGTTTTGCACAAGGATGTGTTGGAGCTATTCTTGGTGACTGCAGGCGTCCACATCAATGCACTTGGTGATGACGAAGGAAGCGTCCTCCTGATGCACTGTGGTGTCCTTGAAGCCTGGTGATGTCCTCCTTCTTCTGGAGATAAAAAAAAGCATTCTAAGGGCTCTGGTTTGCTTACATAGACTCGTTATTCTCTGCTGCATACCATTTTTGTAATATTAGTTTCTTAGAGGCTTGATTTTGTCATTGTCAGGTCTAGATTGACAAATTAATCATCATTGCTTTGATAATTTTTTTTTTTCTCATTTCACTTTTTTTTTTATTGTCCTTTTCTTTTAAAGAATACGACGGGAATTGATGCAAATTCGAAATATGGGGACGTCCAAAAAATATTATTCAAATCTCAGCGATATATAACATCAGCTGTGATCATTCAACAATAGGAGAGGTTACTATGGTTTTTCCCCAAACCCTTGACATTCAGTTTGATTTTTTTTCCGTCAAACTGGGAAGAAAGGGCGAGGCTGGGAAACTCAGAACCTCATGGTTTTACTTGTTGGCAGGCGAACGTCTTAACCATCCTGCCACCTTCCTTCTTGGATATTTGGTTTGCATTGCCTTATTTCATGCCAGATATTACCTGTGGAAGAGGAGTGCTTGCATCACTTTAGAACCAGTCTGTTGGCCTGTCCCAAGCAATAGAAATCTTAAGGCCAGACACCGGTTGGTAAAGGGAAAATTTTTGTTTAAATAGTTTTAAGGGGTATCGTGTACATTCTGACTGCAGTACAGACCATGGTGATGAACACTTA
>CM060336.1:19084110-19089110 GCA_030674155.1 Stramonita haemastoma
TTGGTGATATATAATTCTGATACTAATGCCTCGATTGAAATTTCTGTATATTTAAAAAAAAAAAGATTTAAGCTATGATTATTCATGTCAAATTCCTTGCAATAACAACCTATATTCACTGGCACAGGAGAAAAATCACTTTAAAACGGGGTCTGGTACTTATATGACCAGACGTTTCCAAACAGCCGTGCACACACTCACTTCTCAACCAGTAAGTACTTACGATATCACAGTGAAATCCCAGATGTGAGGAGTGAGACAAAACGCACACTCTGGGTGACCCCCAGTGCTGTTTAAAGATTAGGAACATTCAATAACACTACCAGGCGCACAATACAAGAGTAGCGACACACGCACACACACACACACACGCACACAAATACACACACACACACACACACACACACACACACACACACACACACACACACACACACACACACACACACACACACAAGTACTCACACACTCAAGTGTCAGACGTGTGGATCATCCTAGATCCTTTTTCATTCACAGAAGGAAAAAAAACTAAGTCAACACACCATATCACTTCATGCAACCTCCTGCTACCCCACACAAGCTTTATTCGAACACACGGTACAGAGAAAGGACACAAAGAGAAGATTTTTAAGGTATATACAGGCGCCAGTCGACAAAAATAGTGTTACCCAAACATACAACCACGCACCAAGACGGTCTCATATACACTCACACCGACAGACATGCAGATATCAGGATGAATGCAAGCACCGGCACGTACACGCACATGTGGACTCAGATGTACATACACACACATGCACGTGTGAAAGCACGTAAGCACACACGCACGCGCACACGCGCGCACACACACACACACACACACACACACACACACACACACACACACACACACACACACACAGCGGGTGTTTTGTCATACTTTGTTGATTGGTCTGTTCACATGATAATGTGACCTGAAGATGCTCTCTCTCTCTCTCTCTCTCTCTCTCTCCTCTCTCTCTCTCTCTCTCTCTCTCTCTCTCTCTCTCTCTCTCTCTCTCTCTCTCTCTCTCTCTCTCTCTCTCTCCTCTCTCTCTCTCTCTCTCCTCTTTTTTCTATCTTCCATTTGTACATATACTACCCAAAACTTATCCCTACATACACATGTTTTGGCTTTTATGTTGAATTTGAAATTGTATTCTTTCGTCTAAATAAGACCAGTTTTGGGAGTTTGTTTTTTGCTCTTTATTGTTGTTTATTTGTTTGTGGGTTTTTTTTCTGCTTTCTTTGTTTCTTTTCTCACATAAATATTACACCTTTTTGGACTTTTTAAATTCATTGTCTTTAACATGATTTGAAAAATGTTATGTTTGGGTATTTCATGGGGTGTTACATCTTAATGTTGTTTATTTTTTTTAATATTTGTTGTGAAAATGTTTTGATATCTATCAATTTTTTGTTTGGGTTGGTCTCCTCTCTGCTGTCTCCTTCTCACTATTTTAATTTGTTTGATTTATTTTACTCTAATCAGCGTATCTGTCTTGTTGACATTACGTTCGGGTTAGATAGGGATTATGTGTTTGTTGAATACACATTTATCTCTTTCGCTTAAATAATTATGAATGCATCCAGTTTTGGGGTTATGCGTTTATTAAATAAATACCTATCTCCACTTTAAAATCATGGAACGCACTTTTTGTTGTTTGTGATGGTGTGTTTTTTTTGTTGGGGGGAGGGGTGAGGCTGCCTATACTTTTTTTTATATTCTAGTTTGCTTTCGTTTTTGGTGTTTTGGGTTTTTTTTCCTTGTTTTGTTTTTTTTGTTTTTTTCATGTGTGTGTTTCTTTCTTCTTCTTTTTTTTTTTTTTCTTTTTTTTGGGGGGGTCGTTGTTGTTTTTGTTGTTTTGATATTCTCCAATCAGGGCAAAGGGCGAATGAAAAAAAGTATTTGAATACTTACTGTGTAACTCTTGAAAAATAAAGATCATTCATTCATTCATTCATTCATTCATTCATTCATTCATTCATTCATTCATTCATTCATTCATTCATTCATTCATTCATTCTCTCTCTCTCTCTGTCTCTCTCTCTCTCTCTCTCTCTCTCTCTCTCTCTCTCTCTCTCTCTCTTTCTTTCTTTCTCTCTCTCTCTCTCTTCTGTCTGTCTGTCTGTCTGTCTGTCTGTCTGTCTGTCTCTCTCTCTCTCTCTCTCTCTCTCTCTCTCTCTCTCTCTCTCTCTCTCTCTCTCTCTCTCTCTCTCTCTCTCTCTCTCTCTCTCTCTGTCTGTCTGTCTGTCTGTCTGTCTGTCTGTCTGTCTGTCTGTCTGTCTGTCTGTCTGTCTGTCTGTCTCTCTCTGTCTCTCTCTCTCTCTCTCTCTCCTCTCTCTCTCTCTCTCTCTCTCTCTTCTGTCTCTCTCTGTCTCTCTCTCTCTCTGTTCCTCTCTCTCTCTCTCTCTCTCTCTCTCTCTCTCTCTCTCTCTCTCTCTCTCTCTCTCTCTCTCTCTCTCTCCTCTCTTCTGTCTCTCTCTCTCTCTCTCTCTCACTCTCTCTCTCCTCTCTCTCTCTCTCTCTCTCTCTCTCTCTCTCTCTCTCTCTCTCTCTCTCTCTCTCTCTCTCTCTCTTTTTCTCCTGTCTCTCTCTCTCTCTCTCTCTGTCTCTCTCTCTCTCTGTCTCTCTCTCTCTCTCTCCTTCTCTCTCTCTTCTCTGTCTCTCTTTCTTATGCTTATTTCCTCCCTAACATCCTGTCTTTTGACCATGCAAACCTGTAACCATTTCCTCGTGGACTTTCTGATGAGCTGCCCTAAAGTCGGAACGTGTCGGCTGAAGCCAGCAGGCACACCTTATGCAGAGTTGCACAAACAGGAATAAACCCAGCTACTATGCATTTTATTTTTATTTTTATTTTATACCACTTTATGTCACAGCAGATTTCTCTGCGTGAAATCCGGGCTGCTCTCCCCGGGGAGAGCGTGTCGCCACAAGTGCAGCGCCTAACCATTATTTTTTTCCCTCAGGGATGGTGTCTAAACACGACACCTGTGTGCATGCTGGGTATTTTTTTTATAATATTGTCATCTGCTCCTACCGGCACACGTTGGCCTGCTCTTCCGAAAGGCGGAACGGGGTTTTAACGTGTGCGCAAGATGTTCTGCGTGCGTTCGCACACGGGGCCTCGGTTTCTAGTGTCATCCGAATGACTGACTTTGACATTCTGTTCGATTTTTTCGTCAAACTGGGAAGAAAGGGCGAGGCTGGGTACGAACCCAGAACCTCACGGTTCACTTGTTGGCAGGCGAACGTCTTAACCATCCTGCCACCTTCCTTCCTTGAGATTCATGAGGGACGATCGTTGGAGGGACGTTGCGGTGGTCGCCACCTCAGGGGGTAGATTGACCCCATCTGGCTCCACATCTGAGCTAATACTGTTGCTAATGGGGGGATTAGTAGGTAGTGCCCTGCGTATGTTAGCTCAGAACAGGTACCATTGAACACCACCAAAAGTGACCCAGCAGCTCTGCAGGGCCTGTCTAGCTGGTGGCCACACGGCGGCCTGATATTGATAGGCTCCACGTGGACTTCCGACCCTTGGACTATGGCAGAACAAATCTGGGGGTGACTGGGGTGGAAAGGTTGAAATCAGCGACGTGAGAACAGCAGGACAGGAACGTCACAGAAGATGCGGCGACGAAAGAAAAGAAAACTTACAGATGAGCGAGAGAGAGAGAGAGAGAGAGAGAGAGAGAGAGAGAGAGAGAGAGAGAGAGAAGGGGGGGGGGAGACAGACAGGCAGACAGACAGAGACAGAGAGACAGACAGAAAGACAGACAGAAAGACAGGCAGGAAGGCAGACAGACAGACAGACAGACAGAGACAGAGAGCGACAGAGAGAGAGACTGACAATGACAGTGACATAGACAATGACAATAATTTATTCAAGAAAATGCCATGACCCCATTTAAAGGGGCGCACATCATTGGTATTGGTTATTCCACACTACCTCTGTCTCTATCTCTCTCTCCTTGTCTCTCTCTCTCTAACTTATTCCACACTTAAGTCCTATACCTCAAACACAAACATAACATTTTTATTTTTGCAATCTAAAGTGAAATCATGACATCATCGTTTTCTTTGTTTGAAGGACTTATACAGGTACCCAGCAACATTTCGTACATTGTTTTCAATGATAGAGAACAAGAGTAAGACTAACCGAAATAGTGCTGGTCTCGTATAAAGCTTAAAAAGAATGCATTTTATCCTAAAGTCTTCAAGTACTAAGAAACAGAAAGCAAAATATACCTCGCCTTTTCTATTTAGTTTATTCACGAGAAAAAACTTTGATTATGCACCATTATATCAGTAACCCCAAATCAAACCTCGGTCAATAATAAATATACACTTTACAAACTTATTCATATTGATCTTTACGTGTGTTTCAATAACGTATGTTTTTCTGAACATTTTATACAAAGAAAACTTGTCACTAGTTTGAATGTGGCTCTCTCAATTTTGCATTCTACAATATGTGACACGTTGTTTAATAAAAGGAGGCCAGAAAACTCTTAACACTCACCAACACCCTGATTATGCCACATTAAGTGCAAACCCATTTTCACATAAACACTTACGCACACTAGTCACCCATTTTTATCAATCTTCTCTTATCTATTTCACACAAACACTTACGCACATTAGTCACCCATTTTATCAATCTTCTCTTATCCATTTCACACAAACACTTACGCACATTAGTCACCCATGTTATCTTTTCTCTCTTATCCAATTCATATAAGAGCTAATGTGTGTGAGCAGGCAGTCTGTTTTCACACATTTGAGTCACTTTTCACCGGTACTCAAAGCATTTCACATAAGAATTTAAATACAACGGATGTATTCCAAGCTCAACATAAATTAAATCGTTTAGTGTTCGTCTGTTAACAAGTAAGACTCGTTTCATAGCGAATAATTGTAGTTTTTCTATTTCATGCCTCACAAAGAAAGCCCGTATTTCTGCACAATGTTGAGC
>CM060336.1:19096610-19111610 GCA_030674155.1 Stramonita haemastoma
AGTGGCTGATGTATTGGTGTCTAATGGTGATAGTATGCAGTCTTCTTTCCTTTGCCATCTGAGGAATGCAATGTCGCTGACGTTGACTTTTCCACCAGAGCTGGAGGAGCATTCTGTGAAGATGATCTACCAACACAAAAAAGGAAAGAAGAAGAAAAAGAATAGTGAGCTCATGGAACTATGCTGAAGATAATGATGTTGTTGCGGATAGTTATGCTGTTGATGCTAATGATGCTGATGATCGATGATGATGATGATGAGGAGGAGGAGGAGGAGGAGGAGGAGGATGAGGAGGATGACAGAGATACTCGTGCCTACACACACACACACACACGCACGCACACACGCACGCACGCACGCACGCACGCACGCACGCACGCACGCACGCACACACACACACACACACACACACACACACGAGTCACGCACGGTAATGAAAGATTTACACTATTTTCCCACAGAGAGAGAGAGAGAGATAGAGAGAGAGAGAGAGAGAGAGAGAGAGAGAGAGAGAGAGAGAGAGAGGAGAGAGAGAGAGAGAGAGAGAGAGAGAGAGAGAGAGAGAGAGAGAGAGGAGAGAGAGAGAGAGAGAGAGAGAGAGAGAGAGAGAGAGAGAGAGAGAGAGAGAGAGAGAGAGAGAGGAGAGAGAGAGAGAGAAGAGAGAGTCCAGCAAACCATTGGTCCATTCGAAAATCTTCTATCAATCGTAAAGAAGCGTAAACTTAAATGGTACGGGTATGTTACAAGATCAAAAGGACTAACAAAAGCAATACTGCAAGGCACTGTCCAAGGAGGAAGAAAAAGAGGCAGACCAAAGAAGAGATGGGAGGACAACTTTAGCGAATGACAGGCCTAGAACTCAACAAAACCCTGAGAAAGGCAGAACAGAGAGAGGAATGGAGGGAGCTGGTATGCCAAGTGTTCATGGGTGCCCCCACGGTCGCCAGACAAAGGTATATATATATATATATATATATATATATATATATATATATATATATATATATATATATATATATATATATATATATATATATATATTATATATATATATAGTGGTGTGTGTGTGTGTGCGCGCGCGTGCGTACGTGCGCGCATGTGCCTGTGCGTGTACGTGTGGGTGTGCGTGCGTGTGCTTGTGCGTGTGTGTGTGTGCGTCTGTGCGTGCGTGTCTCTGTGTTTGTACTCTTCCGTATGAATGTAGTTATGGCTGAAGATATCCTCATTCTATTAAACGAAACTGTGTGATAACCACTAACAACAGGAAAAAATAAAATTCAAAATAGAAACAACAACGCTATAACGTTATAGTGAGTGTGTGTGTGTGTGTGTGTGTGTGTGTGTGTGTGTGTGTGTGTGTGTGTGTGTGTGTGTGTGTGTGTGTGTGTGTGTGTGTGTGTTGTGCATTTGCGTGCGAACCAATGCCAGCCTCCCTTCCCCCCACACACATGCTCACACGCATTCACACAAATACGCATCCATTATACACACATAAATGTATAAATTTACGTTTGCATATCAGCTGCCATGGCGCAGTGGTTAGTGCCTTGGATTTCAAACTGGAAGATCGCGGGTTAGAATCCTATAGGAACCATATGTATTTTTCGGACTCCGGATGGCTCCTACCCAGGGTGAGTGTGCTGTGAGCTTATTGGGAAGGCTCGGATCACACAGTCGAGATTCATCCACTTTATGGATGCGAATTTGAGAGTGTTGCTCAAATTAACCGACCAACACTGCACGATTGACGCTGGGATATATTATGATAGTAAGCGTAGAATACAACCCTGTCAAGTAGTCTCAAAGCAGATGCAAATTTACACAGCAGCAGCATTACATCATCCTCATGGGGGGTGGGAGGTGGGGGTGGGGTCTTTTCCTAGGGCTGGATGTAAAAAAGCAATCTTTGCTTATTCTATTACCCTCTTTGAATAAAGAAAGTTTTCACCATCACTGATTATCATGACATGATAAAAATTGCCTCTGATTCGGTGGCCCCAGTTGCTCTGGTCTCATGGTGACTTCAGATTCGGTTTACCCATACACTTCTGTGCCTGTGGTGAGTTTGTGTCAAAGCCTTTTGGGTTGGAGGTTCGTGGGGGGACGGTCGTTGGAGGGACGTTGTGGTAGTCGTCACCTCTGGTGAGTGACTCACTCAATCTGGCCCCGCGACTGAGCTAAAACTGTCCTTAGTAGGGGGCTTAGTAGATGGTGTCCTGCGTATGTTAGATCAGAACAGGCACCACTAAACACGACCAAAGTGACCCAGCAGAAGTGCAGGGCCCCTCTGGCTGGTGACCACACGGCGGCCTAATATTGATGGACTCCTGTAAACTCCTGACCCTGAGGATGAGACATAACGAATCTGAGTATGGCTGTGGCGGGGAGACTGAAATGAGCGGCGTGGGAACAGCAGGACAGGGAAGTTACAGAAGATGAGGTAGCAAAAGAAAACAATTACGTTTGCACCCATTCGGCATACATAGAGACTCAACACCTTGCTCATTTATTTTTAATGTAACACACGTCACTTTTAGGGTAAAAGAGGACATCAACAGTAGACTTAAAGCTTGACTCCAGATGTTAATAATTTATTTCTTTAAAAGAAATGACATAGTAAACAATGTTGCTTGACATGATTGAGTAGCACTCATTATTTCTTTTAAAACATTGGGAAAAGTCGTCAAGGTGTCAAGTCGTGTTGGCCAATACTGAAAATGGTCGTAATGATCATAGCAAAGTTCCATGTACACTAGCCGCTTTGTGCAGTGGTTAGCGCCTCGGGTTCCGGACTGGAAGGTCGCAGGTTCGAATCTCATAGGAATCACAGGGGAGTTTTCAGATTCCAGGCACCACCTACCCAGAGTGAGTGTGCTGTGGGATCATCGTGAAGACTGGGACCATACAGGCGAGCTTTTTCCACTCTACGGATGCAAGTTTGAAAGCGTTGCTCAAATTACCTGACCGACACTGCAGGTGTCTGTATCACTTGGGCCCGGTTGGCGCTGGAATATAATTATTATGATAGGAAGCGTGGAGTACGACCCTGTCACGTAGTCGCAAAGCAGATGCACTTCCACAGCAGTATTGTTACATGATCCTCATTGTCATCGATTGTCATGCACTGAAAGAAAAATGTCTGATTCTGTGGCCCAGAGAAATGAGGCATCAAAAATAAATTCAATTTACGGAAAACCTAGCAAAGATCAAACTGCATATTTGAGGTATTGTGTTACTATCATAACCATACAGAAAATTACCTTGAACGAGGCGTTGACTTGTATGGGACACATACCAGAAAGTACAGCTGATTGTGATCCTGACCTGGTATAATTCCAAACCACTGCAGAACTTTTCTCCTCCAGGTGTAGCTGAATGGAGACAGTGAGCTGGAATGTTGATGGCTGTGTCCTGTACTGGAACCTCAGACAGTCCGTTGTGCCTTGACTGATCACTGTGTGGTTGATTAGGGGTGAGGTGTTTTGCTTTTTGCAATTCACTGATCCCTCTCCGGATGATACAGATGGGTGGGGTAAAAGTTCACCTGATCCAACAGACCATTCTATTATAAAACTTTAATAGAACCAAGTAGAACCACATCAAAGCTTATTTCAAAATGAGCGTCACCCGTCCAATCTGTCACCTACAAAACAGCTAGTGAGTGTAAATGGCGTACTTAAAAATGAAAACAACGAACAACTGACTCAGTAAGGTCAACTTATCATGATAGACTATTAGTATCAGCAGACTTTCTAACAACTATGAATGTGAATTGATTTCTGAGGGTTATGTGATATTAAAGATAGCAGGTCATCAGAAACGTCGGTCATATCGCTGTAAAGAAATGGGAAACGATGACATAACGAGGACAGCTAACAGCCCTTCCATTTCACATGGATGTAAAACACACAACAATGCTCTACTGGTTAGAAATGTTTCCCTGCACATGCCTGCTATTGAACTATAAGTACACGTGTTCGATTCCATCTCAGAATCTTTGTCAAGGCTTACGACATGACAGGCGCACATCTAAAACCTGAGAGTGTATGACGTTATACCATCCCCTTTGATGCTGAAAAGTAGTGTTCCACACGACCGTAGTAGAATTTCATGAAAACTTCCATTTTTTTGCACTACATGAAATCCATTTTCCTACACCTCAATATGAAATCCATTTTTTCTACACTTTAATAGTAAACATTTTGTGTCAAAGCTTATGGGGTTTGGGGTTCAGGGGGGGATGGTCGTTGGAGGGACGTTGTGGTGATCGTCACCTCGGGTGGGTGACTCACTCAGTATGACTCCGCGACTGAGCTGATACTGTCCTTAGTAGGGGGCTTAGTAGATGGTGTCCTGCGAATGTTAGCTCAGAACAGGCACCACTGAACACCTCCAAAGTGACCCAGCAGCAGTGCAGGGCCCCTCTGGTTGGTGGCCCCACAGCGGCCTAATATTGATGCCCCCCCCAGTGGACTTCAGACCCTGAGGATGAGACACAATGAATCCGGGTATGGCTGTGGCGGGGAGATTGAAATTAGCTGCGTGGGAATAGCAGGAAGGGGAAGTAACAGAAAATGAGGCAGCGAAAAAATGTAGTGCTGCAAGTTGTAGCCTGCCCTTTGTTTAGTTTTCTCTCTCTGTTTATGTCTTTGAAGGCGTCATTACACAACCTTTCAAAGCGTCATGACACAACCTTTCAAAGCGTCATTACACAACCTTTCCAAGTTCTCAACTGGTTTATTCATCCCTGTAGGAACGGTTTGACTGACTAATTGCAGTGAAGGTGACTACATTGTTTAATGTTTTGCTCTCTTTTGGCAGCTAATGGCTTGGCCAGTTTATTTATTTGTTTGTTTGTTTGTTTGTTTGTTTTAGGATTAAGTTGATCCTAGATGAAACAAGTAATGAATGTTTTTTTTCAAAATTGTACGTGTTTCGTCATCCTTTACGGGAAGAACTGTTATATCATTCATATGAAAAAAAACACCTTTGAACGGATATATTTTAGCATTTATATTTAAATCTTGATCGACTGGTAAATTATGGTAGTTCTGTTATCAACGGGATCGGAATTACTGTATAATTCTCATGTATTTCATCTTCCATTTTCATTTGAACAATTATAAAAGCAGTAGCAACCACAAAACAGACAGGTTTGTGTGTCACATGAAACGAGAAATCCATAAGAAAACAAACCAAAAAACACGGCACATTTAGGCAATGGATGATCTCATGAAATCAATCTCACCTGACCAAGTGCAGTTTCCTGGCTCCACAGACACTTTGAAAACTTGCACAACAGAATCTTTACCACCCCCTCCGCCATAGGCCCTGAATAATACCTGGAAATAATGAGGGTATTATTTTACAGGTGATGGTTGTGTTAATGCTTCAAAGAAGATAACATTCAAGAGCTGACCAGCACTACTATGTCAGATTTATTTGACACAGGAAATACAACTACCACACCTATAATATTACATTTTTACCAACAACATATTACAGAAACAAGAGAACGATTTTTCATAAATTTTTCTGCTGTTTTTACAGGGTTTGGGGTTGTGGTTTTTTTTTGTTTTTGTTTTTTTTTTACTGTTGTAGTGAGTAACAAATTGAACAGAGTGAAAAATAATCTGTTTTGATTTCTAATGCAGTGCATCATGTTACTAACATATCTAAATCAAGCACAGTTTGCTACATTAAGCCATAATCTTTCTCTGCAAACTACAGATCTCTGAGCAGAAAAAAATCTTTCGGCATCTATTCTTCAAATCTGCTTATCGTGGCAGCCACATGTTCTAAAAACGTAATTATGAAGTTGCATTGATTTTTTTCTGCTTCTGACAAGAATGAATGCCAAAATACGGCTGCAGATCTCCTGCAGACCGGCAACCAGATGGCTTGATGACATCCAGAAACACATGGACATGACATGGCACAGAGAGGCACAAGACAGGAACCGATACAGGGAGGGAGGGCTGCTACAGAGGGAGGGAGGGCTGCTACAGAGGGAGGGAGGGCTGCTACAGAGGTAGGGCTGCTACAGAGGGAGGGAGGGCTGCTACAGAGGGAGGGCTGCTACAGAGGGAGGGAGGGCTGCTACAGAGGGAGGGCTGCTACAGGAGAGGGCTGCTACAGAGAGAGGGCTGCTACAGAGAGGGGAGGGCTGCTACAGAGGGAGGGCTGCTACAGAGTGAGGGAGGGCTGCTACAGAGGGAGGGCTGCTACAGAGGGAGGGAGGGCTGCTACAGAGGGAGGGCTGCTACAGAGAGAGGGCTGCTACAGAGAGAGGGCTGCTACAGAGAGGGGAGGGCTGCTACAGAGGTAGGGCTGCTACAGAGGGAGGGAGGGCTGCTACAGAGAGAGGGCTGCTACAGAGAGAGGGCTGCTACAGAGGGAGGGAGGGCTGCTACAGACAGAGGGCTGCTACAGAGGGAGAGAGGGCTGCTACAGAGGGAGGGAGGGCTGCTACAGAGAGAGGGCTGCTACAGAGTGAGAGAGGGCTGCTACAGAGGGAGGGAGGGCTGCTACAGAGAGAGGGCTACATCCTGCCGTGGACAGACAACGCCTAGATGCTAACATACTAAATCGTTTTCAGTTCTGTGGAATCTTTTTATAGCTCATATACCGTTTGGGGTATTTTTCATTTTTATTTTAGCTTTCATACTTTTATTTTTAAGGTCAGGTCAGAGGCTTCCTCTGCTACTGGTAACCATGTAACCCAGTTCTACCTGCCACATGTGGGGAGTAAACTCAACCTAAAAATCCGACTTGGAGAGGAATGGACTCCGCCAGGTTTGATTTGCCCAAGACACATCCATGAGGACTACAAACGAAATCTCCATACCGGATCGGTCGTCGCCCGGGTTACCAAGGACAGTGCCGTCTGTTGCACATCAGGACAGAGGTAGAAAGTATGTAACTGGTGTACAACACAGCAAGATCCGTGCCAAAAACTACATCACCATTGGTACTTGGAATGTACGAACACTAAGACCCACAGGCAAAGTGGAAGAACTAACACATGAGATGGCCAGATACCAATGGCACATCCTTGAGCTGTGTGAAGTAAGGTGGAAAAACATGGAGAAACAACAACCCAGGAAGACCACAAAATATACTTCAGCAGAAAACAGGATAAGTATGAACAGGGTGTGGGGTTTCTCATTCACAAGGACATCGTGGACACCGTCATAAGCTGTCAGCCAGTGTCTAGCAGACTTATCACCATCCGCTTGAGAGCAACCCCCTTCAACATCACAGAAGTATAGGCTTACCCCCCTACATAAAACAGCACAGATGAAGTAATAGAAGAATTATATGACCAACTACAATGAGTTCTAAATCAAATTTTAAAAAAAAGACATCCTTGTCGTACAAGGTGACTGGAATGCTAATATAGGTGTAGATGCCCACAAAGACTGGGAGGGCGTTTGTGGACCACACTGCAACAAAGAAACAAATGAAAGAGGCTTGAGACTCCTGGAGTTTGCCAGTAGCAACAATCTCCAGCTAGTGAATACACTTGGCCCACATAGGAAATCCAGAAGATGGACATGGCATAACCCAAATGGTGAACACCACAACCAGATAGATTACATCATGGTGAAGAGACGGTTTAGGTCTATCGTAAACACTGCACGAACACGAAGCTTTCCAGGAGTGGACATAGGGAGTGACCATGATCTTGTAATGATGACATTCCGACTTCATCTCAAACAAATTCACAAGCAGAACAACATCAGGATCAAGTTTGACCTCGAGAAGCTGAAGGATCCAGAGGGAGCAGACATTTTTCAGGCAAGGACAGGTGGGAAGTTTGCAGCACTCGCTCTGATAGACTCAGATGATATGGATATAGATACCTTGACGGATGGTTTCAACACAGCACTGACTGAAACTACAAGCGAACTTCTTGGCAAACATCGACCAGTCAAAAAACCTTGAGTCACACCTAAAATCTTACAGCTTTGTGACAGACATAGAGAGTTGAAGAAAAAGAAAAATGAAACCACAGAAAGAGCAGAACAATATAGGGCATGCAACAAAAGAATCAGGAAGTCCATGACAAAAGCAAAGGAGAAATGGATTGTCGAACAGTGCCAGGACATTGAAGAAAAAACAAGAAAAACAACAGCAAGAAAGCATATCATCTGGTGAAAGACCTGACAGGCACAAAACAGGGAAGAAGCTCAACAATCCAAGACAAGAACGGGAAATGCCTCACTGATGACCAGGATATGCTGAACAGATGGACAGAATACTGCTCTGACCTGTATAACTACAAAACTGCAGGAGATCCAGAAGTCCTCAATGTCCCCACAAGCACAAATACAGACAGCCACTGCTATCTTCCGAGAAGAAGTGGAAACAGCAGTCAGATCGCTGAAAAAGGGGAAGTCAGCAGGGGCTGACAGCATTCCAGCTGAGAAGGTTCAAGCTGGAGGGGAAGCCATGATCAACGCTCTACTAAAAGTCTGCAACAAGATTTGGCAGACAGAAAAATGGCCAACACCAGGGACACAGTCACTCATCATCACCTTCCCCAAGAAAGGCAATCTTCAGCAGTGCCAGAATTACCGCACAATTAGTCTCATGTGCCACCCAAGCAAGGTCAATTTCAAGATAATATTGAACAGACTGAAGCCACAAGCAGAGACCATCATTGCTGAGGAACAAGCAGGTTTCAGAGCAAGGAGTAGCACAACTGAATAGATATTCAACCTCAGAATACTCTGTGAGCGGTACCTCGAACATTAACAAGACCTCTACCACGTATTTATTGATTTTAAGAAGGCATTCGACAGGGTGCGGTATGCAGCTTTGTGTGCAACCATAAATTTGTACAGCATCAATGTAAACCTTATCACAGTCATCAAAGAGCTATAGAACAAAGCCACCAGTGCAGTATACTACAACAGCAACATTGGAGAGTGGTTTCGAACAACAGTTGGAGTAAGGCAGGGCTGTTTACTCTCACCCACTCTTTTCAACATCTTCCTTGAGAGAATCATGGCTGATGCACTTGAGCACCATAAAGGATCAGTCAGCATTGGTGGCACAACAATCATAAACCTTTGCTTCGCAGATGACATTAATGGACTTAGCAGGATCAGAACAGGAGCTTGCCAGCTTAACAGAGCACCTGAACAAGGCCTCTAAAACATACGGCACCGAATTCAGTGCAGAGAAGACCAAACTGATGACCAATTACACCAAGGGCATCAGCACTAATATCAGGGTCAATGACCAGAAACAGTTCACAGCTTCAAGTACTTGGGAGCCGTCGTATCAGACACGGGATCCAAGCCAGAGGTAGTATGCAGGATTGCACAGAAAATAACAGCACTGTCAAAACTGAGCACCATCTGGAAATATAAAAATAGCTCACTCAAGTCCAAGATTAGACTAATGTGCTCCCTTGTCATATCTACATTCCTGTATGCCTGTGAATCGTGGACCCTGACTGCAGATTTGGAGAGAAGAGTACAGACAGTAGAGATGAGATGCTTCCGGAGACTCCTTGACATCTCCTACAGAGACCACATAAGCAACGAAGACGTGCATAACAGAATCCAGCAAACCATTGGTCTCTATAAAAGTACTCTGTCAATCATAAAGAAGCGTAAACTGAAATGGTACGGGCATGTCACAGGATCAAAAGGACTGGCAAAAACAGTACTGCAAGGCACTGTCCAAGGAGGAAGAAAAAGAGGCAGACCAAAGAAGAGATGGGAGGACAACATCAGCCAATGGACAGGCCTAGAACTCAACAAAACTTTGAGAAAGGCAGAACAGAGAGAGGAATGAAGGGAACTGGTTTTCAAGTCTTCATGGGTGCCCCCACGGTCGCCAGACTAAGGGATAGATAGCAAGCTAGCTAGCTAGCTACATAGCTAGATAGACTTTTATTTTCTTTCATTCTGAGCTCAGTTTACCATTGCCGTTCAAAAGACGCTTTTGAAATGCTCCAAGGCAATTTTAGTTTACGCTTTGAGGTTAATATTAGGATAACTATATGAAAAAAGGTAGATGACAGTAGCACATAATAACTGCACGTTATTCTTTTCATTATTTTTTTTTCTTTTGAGCCCTAATGTGCTCTTCAAAAAGGCGGATAAAATATCAGATGTGGTTTCTTCTTATTCCTCTTCTTCTACTTCTATGCTTCTTCTGATTCTGCTGCTTTCTTCTTCTGCTTCTTCTTTTTCTGTGTTTTCTAGCCATATTGGGTAAAACGTGTAGTGCCTGGTCTTATCCTGCGCTTGTAACACTGCAAGAGGCCTGCCCCCTGACCTCATCTGGCCTGTTTTCCAACTTAAGAGCAGCTCATTAAAAGGCTCGAAAAAAACAATTTTCAAATTGGCTTGAAAAAGACAGGAGAATGGGCTAGGTAAGCAGAAAAAAAGAATCAAAAAGGGGATAGGGAGGTAAGGGAAAAGGTACACACAAGAGGGGATAGAAAAGGGAATATTGTTAGCACATAATTTCCAGGACGGTGGCAGATTTCCAGGAAGGACGGTGGCAGGATGGTTAAGGCGTTCGCCTGCCAATATGTAAATCGTGAGTTTCTGGGTTCGTACCCAGCCTCGCCCTTTCTTCCCAGTTTGACGAAAAAATCGAACTGAATGTCAGTCATTCGGGTGAGACTCGAAACCGAGGCCCCGTGTGCGAATGCACGCAGAACACCTTGCGCACACGTTAAAACCCCGTTCCACCTTTCGGAAGAGTAGGCCATCGTGTGCCGGTAGGAGCGGATGACAAAATTATAACAAACCAGCATGCACACAGGTGTCGTGTTTAGACACCATCCCTGAGGAAAAATCGGGGAGTTGGAGTCCCAGAGCGGCTCGGGGATGTAGGTATATGGCAACGTTCTGGTGGCTCCTGCGACAATACTGGAACCATTCGTATCGGCCAATGTCCTTCCAATGGATCATTCCAGAGCCGTGGAGAGGGGGGTCTGCTGCATGGGTAACAGCTTGTCCTCCATACATACTTGCCCAGGCTTTGCGCTCTAAAGACTAGAGCGCAACTCCATAGTCTTCCGAGACTGATGAGTGCCTACTACTACTACTAATTTCCAGAAAGTGTGGATGCTATCTATACTGAAAGAGCCCCCGTAATCCATAGGAGAGGGGTAAGGGGTAAGTGTGTGGAATAATCTGGAAGGCGACACAGGTGGGAGGAGGAATAGAAAAAAAAAGTTACACTTTAATAGTATATTAATGTACTCTTTCCTTGCTGATATTGTCCTTCGCTATCTTACGTTGTCGTTTTGAAACAGAATTTCATGCAAAAAAATCATGTGATAGGTAGATAGATACGCACGTGTGTGTGTGTGTGTGTGTGTGTGTGTGTGTGTGTGTGTGTGTGTGTGTGTGTGTGTGTGTGTGTGTGTGTGTGTGTGTGTGTGTGCGCGCGCGCGAGCGTGCGTGCGTGCGTGCGTGCGTGCGTGCGTGTGCGTGAATGTGTGTGTTCCGGTGTGCACGGGTGCATATGTGTGTGTGTGTGCGTGCGTGTGCGTGTGCGCGTTTGTGTGTGTACGTGCGTGCGTGCGCGTGTTTTTTGTGTGTATGTGTGTGTCTAATCGACAAACATTTTGATAGTTGTACGTACCTTCCCAATGCCAGGGCTAATGGTTCTCCTGATATCCTCCCTTTTGTTGTTCTGGGCGTTGTCTAATCTGTTGAAAAGAGTCAGCACATCTCCATTCCCACGGTCCAGGAAGACATCCAGAGCACAGGGGAAAGTTCTTGCATACGTAAACTTCAGACAGGAGACATGGGAGAAGTTCAGCCAGGGGGATTCCAGAACAGAGTAATAAAATTCCGTGCTGCAGATACCAATTCTCTCCTGTCTAGCTTCTGCTCTACCTGAAAGGAAATAAAACACGTAAACTTAGTTCTGTTTTCATTCTGTATAAAATTCTATATATTGAACTTTGGTTTGTTTTAATGCTAAAATTTAGATTGTGTTCCATATATTCTCTCGTTTTTGCTTCGATGTACATCTGAAACATGATGGTCATGGTCAATGTGCATATCTCTCTCTCTCTCTCTCTCTCTCTCTCTCTCTCTCTCTCTCTCTCTCTCTCTCTCTCTCTCTCTCTCTCTCTCTCTCTCGGTCACGAGAAGTGAAGGGGACAGGGCGTACATTTTCTGTGAGCAGCAGTAAAACTAGAAATTCAGTCAAAAATGCCAGTTACTGGACTTCCAGCGGCTGTGGAAAGGACCTTAAGCGCCCTGCTGACTGACAATGCAGTTTCCAGCTGGAAAGTGGCAGGAGAAGGGGACAGCGTGGTTTTTGTCTTGCGACTGAAACCAGTGGACACAGCAGTATCAACCAACATGGCGGATCCAACAGTGAATCGCAGCACATAAGCACAGTACTACAGGAAAAAATCGTTTTCTCAAAGACGACGAGATGTGGAGCGCTCTCGAAAGCATAAAGAGAAGCAGGCAAGTGTTGTGTGTGAAAGTGACTGTATCCTCAGTGCCTCGAGTCTGCCTGACAGTGGAGTAGAACAGGGGAATATAGCATGTGTAGATACACATGGAATAGACCTACCAACAACACACACACAGGACATCAACACAAAAACATCAGTTAAGTTGCCATCATCGGTTGATTTAGAACCTCCCTGTATGTCTGATTGTAGTTACTGTGCTGATATGTGTGTTTTGCAGCCTGAGGTGAACGATGATAATATTGGTGGTCCATTCGACACAAGAAATGTCAAACAGTACGTGGCTACTCTAACTGATAGATCCGTACAGAAAAGGCTAAGAGACAGACAAAGAAATACACACTTTAGAAAATCCGTGCTACATCATTCAGAGGGTGAAGATATTGTGACGTGTGAATCAGACGACATTGTGATCCAGTGCGCATGCCAACTAGACACTGAGCCAGTATGTGTGTACTGGTTTGTCAAACAGCAAGAGAAAAACATGCTAAAAGAGGAACGTGTCAAACTCGCCAGTTTGCGGAATGGGAAGCGAATCCAGAACACACTACACATGGAGACCCTATCGTGTGCTTCAAGGGACTTAGCGACACTTAGAGAACTACTACAGCGGTTTCTTGGCTAGCCTAGACCTAAGGGTGTGTGTGTGAAAAAGACTGGACGAAAGAAAGGCTCAGAATGCCGTAACATATCCGGACAGAAAAGAGTTTCGTGTCTCGATGTACATTACTAATCAATGCTGTGGTGTCCATGGCTTGGAGTAGCATCGTGTGACAGCTTAAAGCAATTATCGTTATCGTTATTCGGTAACCCCCTTCATGTATGGGCCAATGGCCTTTTTTCATGAATAAACCTTTCGAGTTCGATTTCTCTCTCTCTCTCTCTCTCTCTCTCTCTCTTCTCTCTCTCTCTCTCTCTCTCTCTCTCTCTCTCTCTCTCTCTCTCTCTCTCTCTCTCTCTCTCTCTCTCTCTCTCTGTGTAAGGGTGACCAACTAGGTTGCTATACATACATCTCAGATTCTGGTAGTAGTGTAAACGATTATTTCATTATGTCAAGTGACGCTTTTGCTTTTTTTCATTCTTTATGTCAGCTTACAGTTAAGGATAGGTTTGACTCAGATCACATGCCTGTGGAACTGTGTTTAACATTTTGTGTCAAAACTAATAAGAAACAAAATGTAAGTAGTGAAAACGTAATAACAAATAAACTTGTTTGGGATGAGAGTCAAAAGGAAACATATATTGCTCAAATGCAAAGTGATGAAACTCAAAAAATGCTAGAACTAGCTGTAAGTCTTATTGACCAGAATATTGACGAGGCATTGACTGTTTTCAATCGTTGTCTGATGCAAAATGCTGAATGTATGACAAAACAAATCAGAGATATGACAGACAGACAGATGGATGATTGGTATGATAGCGACTGTAGAATAGCAAGGAAAAACTTACGTAAACTATTTAAAGTAGCTGGACAGACAGGTGACACTAGTAGCCGACATGCTTTTTGCGTTGCAAGAAGAGAATATAAGCAGTTGTTAAAGCGCAAGGAAAAAGAATATAATAATGTCATGTTAGATAGGCTCTTGTTATCAGTTCGTGATCAAAAACAGTTTTGGACAAATGTGCGTAAATGTTCATTTAAGAAAAAACTTATTAGCAACAATATTTCAGTTGAGGAGTGGTATAGTCATTTTAAAAATCTACTTGAAAAGGAAACACAGGATGATCATGTACAGTCTAATGATTCTGATGCTTACTTTAATCGACCAATTTCGAAAGAAGAAGTCTTGTTCGCATTTAGGAAAATAAAAAACAGAAAAGCAGCTGGCCCAGATGGGATCATTGGAGAACTATTTAAAAATGCAAGTGACAATGTTATTGAATTCTTTGTGTTGTTTTTCAATGCTTTATTTGAAAAAGGTGTTTTTCCACAAAAATAGTCAGAAGGCATTGTTCTACCTTTGTACAAAAAAGGTGATAGTAAGAACCCTAACAACTATAGAGGCATTACATTAAGTGACATTAGCAGTAAGATATATAGCACAATTATAAACCATCGTTTACAAGAGTGGGTTCAGGAAAATAATATCACTGGAGAACATCAAGCTGGTTTTAAAAGGAATTACTCAACTACTGACCATATGTTTACTTTGTTATCTTTAGTACAAAAACAGTTATCCTGTAACAGAAAATTATACGTAGCTTTCATAGACTTTGAGAAAGCTTTTGATTCTTTGAATAGGAGCATTCTATGGCAGATTCTTTTAAAAAATGGAATAACAGGTAAAATGTTTAATTGTATCAGAAGTATGTACGATAGTGTCAAAGTTAAGGTTAGATGTGGTTCAAAATTGACAGATTTGATTAGTTGTACTTATGGTGTAAAGCAAGGTGACGTCTGTAGTCCAATTCTATTTTCTTTATTCATTAATGATCTCGCAAATGAAGTTATTGAAAATGGAAGACATGGGGCTTTGTTTACCAAAGATTACTTTGAACTCTTCATAATGTTATTAGCAGACGATATAGTT
>CM060336.1:19119110-19124110 GCA_030674155.1 Stramonita haemastoma
CATGACTAAGTACCTCACGGTAACTGTCGACCTGGCAAAGACAGTACAGTTGGTTTTATACCCGTGTTAATATGTATAATAGTTGCACAGTCTTTAATATTAGTTTTAAAATGTGACGAGGTGACAGCCCCGAAATGGCCTGTGTGGTCGGCGGGGCTATAAACAACACGATTGGATTAGATTAGGTCAAACTTCCAGCGGAGGCGTCCCATCAGATAAAAAAAAAAATCTCTAGAGTAATATTCGTACTGAATGCATCTTTTTCATAGCCTGCTTTAGGAATGCCATTACAATTTTTTTATGGATCCTTGAAGTCAGAATGCGGCTACCTTAATGTTGGGTAGCAAAGGTCGCATAGACTAAAATCTTACCACTGGTGAACCTCGGAGCTCTGGCCGAGGAACAGAGAAAAAATGAAGTTGATCGCAGTGTGATAGTTTGGTGTCTGAGATGGTAAACTGTGCTGTACTGCACACACAGACACACGTACACACAGACACAGACACAGACACACACATACACACACACAAACACAAACATACACACACAAACATACACACACAAACATAAGCACACAAACATACACACACACATACGCACACAAACATACACACACATACGCACACAAACATACAAACATACACACACACACACAATCATACACACACATTTTTCATGTTCTAATATAACCCAGCGTGATAGACTTTTAACTTGAACTGCAACAACAACAATAACACACATTCACACTTAGAAAAACACACAAACACAGACACACATACAAACACACACACACACACACACACACACACACACACACACACACACACACACACACACACACACACACTCAACCTTCAACAATCATACCGTCAATCCTTACCTCTCGACACACATACAATTCTCGTTCTCCTGACCCCAAATGAAATAACACAATCACACCTGTCAGCATAAAACAAACTCAAACAAAACACACACTGTCGACAGTCACACCAGGCTGTTTTGTTTAAGTTAAATAACGATTGACACACACATATATGGGGATCACACATTAGAAATGGGTACAGGATTCTTCAAGTTCTAGAAACGCTTCAAACTGAACTAGTACGCGTATACAGTACACGTACAACTTCCTGGTCACAGCATACACCGTCAATTCAATTTCTATGCACAAGGAAAATTGAAAGACGAGAAAGGTGACGACTGCTAGTTTAACAAAACCTTGTAAAACACACGTCCTCGCACACATGCACTTGGGCTCACCATGCTTGCACGCACGCACATAGATGTGTGTGTGTGTGTGCTGCCTAGGCGTAGGCATGCGCGCGCGGGCGTGTGCACATGGACACATACACAAGGACATATAGCCTACAAACGGACATAATAATATACACACGCACATACATAAATAAATACATGCATAATTTAATGCATACACACGCACCTACGCACGCATGCGTGCGTATGCACACACAGCCACACGCACACACACACACATTTACGCACGAACATACGTATATACACACACATAAACACACACACACTCTCTCTCTTTCTTTCTTCCTTCCTCTATTCCCCCATTGTGAGTGTGTGTGCGTGTGTGTGTGTGTGTGTGTGTGTGTGTGTGTGTGTGTGTGTGTGTGTGTGCGTGCGCGCGCGTGTGTGTGTGTATTTGTGTGTGTACGTGTGTGTGTGTGTGCGTGAATGTGTGTGCGGGTGTGAGTGTGAGAGACAGACAGACAGACAGAAAGACAGACATGCATACAGGCAGATAGACAGATAAACAGACAGACAAACAGACAAAAGGAAAGAAAGAGACCGACGGAGACAGAGACAGGGAAAGACTGACGTTTTGATAATAATGACACTGGGGTGATTTTTTTTTAACCAGAAAATGTTAGCTGTAAATTAAATGCTATTCATCATTCATCCATTGCACACTGTAATAGCATCGACGCATTTCAAGGAATAAGGAAAAAAAGTAGCATTTGAAACAGAGACGAAAATAAATGGCAGAAGACTCAATTTGTCATCAGCCTAACTGTAAAAGAGGAAAAATAGCAACCAGGATTTTCCAGTACGTGTTTCTAGAATGATGATGATGATGATGACGATGACGATGATGATGATGACGATGATGATGATGACAACCTTGGCCGTTTTCCGGGGTATTTTTTACTTTAAGTGGTGAGTAGACCAGTAAACATCTAGTAGTGTTATCTTCCAATAGTTGCTTCAGCTTTAATAAGCAGTCTACTCCAACTTTTCCTTCCGCGTTCATCCGTAAAGCCGATCATTATATTCTACATCTTCTATCCAAAATGAAGTGTAACAGAGTGCATATATTTGATCTGCCGCGACTCTGTACAACTTCTCGGCAACGACAGCACGGTCAGACAGTGGGAATGTGGCCTCTAAAAAGAGGCTGCATAAATACTATATTTTACCGCTATGGGCAAAGTGCATGCAGAGGACGGCTTTTGACCACCCCCCAACCATACAGAACGTCGCACAATTCACAGGTGAGGATCTAACGTTAGGTCTACGACGCTGCGATTGGCAGTTCCGATCGCATGGGAAGTAATCTAATTACCGCCCCGCCAGAGAAGGAAAGACAGACACGAGGAAAAGGGAAAGATAACAAAGAACGAAAAACAGAAAAAGGTGCATGTAGATAAAAAGAAAAAGAACATAGAAAAAGATAAAGGAATCGGACACACACAAACACACATACACACACACACATACACACACATACATACACAAACACACACACACACACACACACACAACACACACACACAAACACGCACACACACATACACACTCACACTCACACACACACACACACACACACACATACACACTCACACTCACACACACACGCACATACACACTCACACTCACACACACACACACACACACACACACACATACACACTCACACACACACACATACACACTCACACACTCACACTCACACTCACACTCACACATGTGAAGATTATGCATTTCAGAGGGTTGATGGGGACTTTGGCTGCTGAAGGAAGGTAAACAAATAATTATAAGATAAAACAGAAGAGTAAAATCGTAGGTTGGCAAAATATTATCATGATGGTTAGTTGGGAAGAAATGGTTCGATATATTGTTACAAGTTAAAGCGCTATATAGATTCAATTTCTTCTTCTCTTCTTCTTCTTCTCTGCTTCTGCTTCTGCTTCTGCTTCTGCTTCTTCTTTCTTCTTCTTCTTCTTCTTCTTCTTCTTCTTCTTCTTCTTCTTCTCTTCTTCTTCTTCTTCTTCTTCTTCTTTTCTTCTTCTTCTCTTCTTCTTCTTCTTCTTCTTGCTTCTACCATTCTATCTTATTGCTATCATCATCATCATCATTCATCATCATCATCATCATCATCATCATCATCATCATCATCAATTATATTATTATTATTATTATTATTATTATTATTATTATATTATTATTATTATCATCATCATCATCATCATCATCATCATCATCATCATCATCATCATCATCATCATCATCATCATCATTATCTTCATCATCATCATCAGTAGTAGTAGTAGTAGTAGTAGTAGTAGTAGTAGTAGTAGTAGTAGTAGTAGTAGTAGTAGTAGTAGTAGTAGTAGTAGTAGCTAAGACTTTCCTATTTTCTTTCGCGAAATATCCACCCTCCAAGTTTACATCTAGTATTGTGTGTTTTGGTTTGTGTGTGGGTGTGTGTTGTGTGTGTGTGTGTGTGTGTGTGTGTGTGTGTGTGTGTGTGTGTGTGTGTGTGTGTGCGTGTGTGTGCATGACTCGTTAAAAATCTAATTGTTGTTGGCTGCATGCGCAAGAATTGGTTGAATGAAGCGCTTTGATTTGTTTTGCAAGATATAGCGCTATATAATTCCATTTATTAGTTATTATTATTATTATTTATTTTATTATTATTATTATTATTATTATTATTATTTTTTAATTAGTCGTAGTCGTAGTCGTAGTCGTAGTATGTAGTAGTATAGTATAGTAGTAGTAGTAGTAGTAGTAGTAGTAGTAGTAGTAGTAGTAGTAGTAGCCTTGGACCAACAGTCGAGCATCCTCAACTTTATGGATGTGATTTTGAAAATGTAGCTCAACTTCCTTGAACAGCACTGCAGGTGTCTGTGTCACTCAAGGGTTGTGGACACCTGAATGTATCATGCTAGGAAGAGTGGAGAAAGGAAGAGTGGAGAAAGGAAGAGGGGAGAAAGGAAGAGTAGAGAAGTTGGAGTTAGGAAGAGTGGAAAAAGGCACAAACAGTGGATGTGTCATGATAGGAAGAGTGGAGAAAGGAAGAGTAGAGAAAGGAAGAGAGGAGAAAGGAAGAGTGGAGAAAGGAAGAATAGAGAAAGGAAGAGTGGAGAAAGGAAGAGAGGAGAAAGGAATGAGAGGAGAAAGGAAGAGTAGAGAAAGGAAGAGTAGAGAAAGGAAGATCAGAGAAAGGAAGAGAGGAGAAAGGAAGAGTAGAGAAAGGAAGAGGGGAGAAAGGAAGAGTGGAGAAAGGAAGAATAGAGAAAGGAAGAGTAGAGAGGAAGAGTAGAGAAAGGAAGAGTGGAGAAAGGAAGAGTGGAGATAGGAAGAGTGGAGAAAGGAAGAGTGGAGAAAGGAAGAGTGGAGAAAGGAAGAGAGGAGAAAGGAAGAGAGGAAAAAGGAAGAGTGGAGATAGGAAGGAGTGGAGAAAGGAAGAGTGGAGAAAGGAAGGAAGAGAGGAGAAAGGAAGAGTAGAGAAAGGAAGAGAGGAGAAAGGAAGAATAGAGAAAGGAAGAGCAGAGAAAGGAAGAATAGAGAAAGGAAGAGCAGAGAAAGGAAGAGTGGAGAAAGGAAGAGAGGAGAAAGGAAGAGTAGAGAAGTTAGAGTTTGGAAGAGTGGAAAAAGGCACGTACAGTAGATATGTCATGATAGGAAGAGTGGAGAAAGGAAGAGTAGAGAAAGGAAGAGTAGAGAAAGGAAGAGTAGAGAAAGGAAGA